>JADRCH010000153.1:1982950-2050244 GCA_019843965.1 Rhynchomys soricoides | reverse complement strand
AGAGAGAGAGAGAGAGAAAGAGAGAGAGACTTGACTACTATTGCATTTAATTTTTTCTTAAAGAATACATTAACTAGTATTTCTTTGTTTATGCTTATAGCCTCTTTTTCTTTGTTTTGATTGTGTGTGTTCCTAAATACATAAATACAACTTCCTCTGTCCATGTAATGTTACCCCTCCCCCCCTCTCAGTGTGTGTGTGTGTGTGTGTGTATGATCCACTTGGTACTAGATAATCAATTGGGTGGGGGCTATTATTTATGGAATACTGAAGATTCACTCCATAGGCTCTCAGCATTACCCAGTTGTCTATAGTTCTTTGCTTCGGGTTTAAGCCCTACAAGCTTCCCCAAGTCTCCAAGTTAACATGTACATTGACATTGGTATTGTTCAGGCTGTCAGTATTCAGGGTGTCCCTAGACAGCCCTGTTGATAAGACTTCAAGTGTGTAACCTTTCATACCTTTCAAGAAGAGATAATCTCACAGACAGCTTTCTATTCCTCTGTTACAATCTTTCCACTCATCTTCTGCAATGATATTTGAGCTTTAAATACAAGAACTGTGTTGTAGATATATCAGTTATATACTTCAGACATAGGACATAGAGTACTTAAACTTGATCTAATAAGAAAGTCTCCTCACAAAGAAATAGCTTTCATGGTACCAGAAAACACCACACAAGCTTCTAACACTTGCAAATTTTTTTTCTTAAAATGTAGTTGTGCAAGCCTCTATTGCAATGAGAATAGTATGGGAGTGATGTATTAATTTGCTAAGAATGGAAGGTTTGTGTGACTCAGGGTCACCACTGTAGTGAGGTGAGGAATTCCCACCCACAATGTTGAAACTATTGAATAGGCCTGTACCCTAGACAACTGTATACTTCAGAGACAATAAATGGTTGCCTGGTTCTATTAGCTAAGGATCTTTAGAATCTTCTCTTGGATTTAAATCTGATCATGTATTCCTGCTATTCATTTCATAGAATACTTCAAACATAAAAAAGTCTCCAATGTAGCCACCATCTGGATAGAAGATGTTCATAATTTAGAATAATTTTTCAAGAAATGAACCATCACCAGTAACTTTAAGCAACTTGTTCCTGGTCTAGTGTAATTAAATGAAAGATGAAATATGTCTTCATGCTTTACTATATAATGTAATCATGAATCACAAGTACTTCTTTATATGATTTAAAGTTACGAAAATTATATGAAAATTTTTTTCTGTACCTGATAATTTGTTATTTTTAAAAGTCTGTATATGCACATGCCTGTGGAGACTAGAATTTGGCATCCAATATCTTCCTCTGTGGGATCAAACCTGATCCGGTGGGAAGAAGCCCCACATGTCTGTCCCAGGTTCTGTGGCTCTGGGTGGGACAGGAGACACACAGGAAGTGGCCATAAGTCTTCCCACACAGGCAGGTGGGGGCTGTGGAAAGCCTTTGCAGGCCCTGCCCATGGGTAGGGGAGGGGGCCATTCCCAGGGAATGCTCGGCAGCCGTCTCTGTGGGTTCTCTAGCCTGGGGCACTGCAGTCTCTGCAGGGTGCCTCAGAAGGGCTAGCTGGAGCGCAGTTGGGGTTCCCGCTGGGATCCGGTCTGGAGGCTTGGGGCGCTGGGCTAGCTGCTTAGACTTGGGTACCATCTGGGAGCACTGGGAAGCCCTCTGCGAGAGATTAAATGCAGTTCCTTATTCTAGGGCCAGATCCCTCACTTCCCATGGCGGGTCCAGATGAAGAGACAGTCCATAATTCTAAGACATTTATTTTCTTTGTGTGGAGAGAGTGGCATGGATGGAATTCTACTCTGCCCCTCTGGGAGAGGCAAGGCAGATACAGAAGCTGGGAAGGGGTCTGGCTAAGCCTCTAGGTGTCTCATTCACATGGGGATGGCTTGGGGCGGTGCAGCCATGTCTCTACCTGGGGTGTGGCCATGCCTCTACCTGAGGAGGGGTGGTATGTGACTGTAACTGGAGCCAAAAGCCACCCGGGAACATTGGCATAACATTTCAGGTCCCTTGTGGATTCCACTGGGTCACCCAGAGTTTACACTTGTGCTCAACCGAGTGCTAGACTGCCTGTCACAGATCACTGCTCCACATTCCTCCATCACTTTTCACCTTCCTTAGTGAGGCTTAGGAGCCTGGGATCACTGTTTTGGCTACTCTCCTTGCTTTGGAAATTTCCGGTGTTTGCTCCCAGTCTCTTGGATTGCAAGAGGCCAGAAAAGCCACTTGCTTCTTGTATGTGTCTTGAGAATCTGAAATATAGCCCTCATACTTGGGCTCCAAGTATTTTAAATGCTGAACCATCTCCTACCCAAGATATGATTTTTTGGGTATTCTTTCTTCTCTCTCTCTCTCTCTCTCTCTCTCTCTCTCTGATGATTTATGTTTGCTTTCTATTGCCCATAAAATTTTTTTTGCTGTTTCTAGTGTTTCTCAGATTTTCAGTGATGTATTCCGTGGTTGTTAAATATGTGGTTTTAATTCTGATGTGTTTCAGCACTCTGAATCTTCTTGGATTCTGCATTTATGAAAACCTTCAACAGCTTTTTTTTTTTTTTTTTTTTTTGGTTTTTCAAGACAGGGTTTCTCTGTATAGCCCTGGCTGTCCTGGAACTCACTTGGTAGACCAGGCTGGCCTCAAAATAAGAAATCCACCTGCCTCTGCCTCCCAAGTGTTGGGATTAAAGGGGTGCTCTACCACTGCTATTTTTAAGAATGGGCTCTCACCACATTTTGATGCTTACCTGTTGAAAACACCTTAGACATGCTGGGGCTTGTTCTTATCGATGTGAATATCCCCTGTCTTTTTGATTGCTTCACACTTGTGAGAGTGAGAGTTGTCTCAACCCTTCAATCCTCCTGCAATAGCCACTTATGACTTGGGATCATTTTTACTTTTTCATTCCATAACTACTTTATTTCCCTATAATCCCAGTGCATTCTTGAAATCTTTCAATGTGGTCATAGACTCTTCAAACTGATGTGATAATATGTTCCTCAGCAAGCCAATGAATTGCATTTCTAGATGTTTTATTTGCTTAGAGTGTCCTAATTTTTTTCTTCCCAGCCTATTTGTGGGTTCTATGTTTTCAGCATTTTTATGATTTTCAATATATAATTCATATTGATCTTCCAGGTTTGTGTCTTGAAAAAAATAGTCTGGTGTTCTTTACATCAGTCTGCTCTCTTTCTCTTGTGACACCTTTCCATAACATGTTTGGTCAGTTTTTGTTCTTTCTAGTTATCAGCCAAATTTACTAGCCTTGAAAAAAATCGAAGTCCATCATCTTATAAAATGCCTCAAGTATTTAGAACACAATGTGGAAATCCTCAAAGTGCAAAGAATGTGGATGAGACATTTTATCCCCATTAAAGTTGTCCCACAAATACTTTATGTGACTCACTGCACAACATTGTAAATATATGGGGTAATTTACTGCAATGCATGTCACAAGGTCTTTGTCTTATTCTTCTTTGTTACTGTTGCTCTTCTTATGGGAGTGAAGTTCTACTTACCCTGATTACTGAAGGGTGGCTCAGACAGAAACCTTGTGTGTTAGATTCAGTCAGGTGTCCGGGGGCATCATGGAAGAGGCTAACTCTACATTGATTTCCTATTCTGGACTGATATATGTCTTTGTTGTTCAGGTATCTGGACCTTTCATCTTTTTTTTTTTTTTTCCCCCTTTTCTTCAGTTTCTCACTTAGGGCAGATTTTCTTTTCTACTAATTAGAGTTCCATGTACAGACAAGCTTCAAAGGTTTTCTAGTCCCTGTTCTACCAAGTGTTTTCAAATTCATATGGAGAGTCAGATTTCATCCCATAGCTTTATGCAGGCCTAAAGCCTCATCTTCTACTGCCACAAAAGGATGCCAGTTTCTCAGTCTTCTGATGTTACAGCCACTGAATTCTCACCACCAGCCCTCAGCCCAACAGCTAAAACAGCTTGTATTCTCTTTATTTTTATGTTTTATAGCATTGAGGATTGAATCCAGTGACTCAAGCCCACTAGGCAAATACTCTAGCCCTAAGCTCACCCCCCCCCATACTCTATTTGTGGTATTAATGTTCTTGCTTTGAAGTTTGGAATCATTTTCCCTCTTTCTTTTCTTTGAAATTTTAAGGAAAACAAATGCTCTTCTTGTAGTTTATCCAACATGGGCACTTTTTTACACCAATGTTGCAATTCAAGTTTAGTGAACCATAATTTGAGCAACATGGGTTTTCTGTCTTCTTTTTCCCATGAGTGAAGTATTTGTGTGAGTGTGTACATTTGCACACTAGTGTGTGTACATCTGCATACCAGTGCCCACACACAGCCTGCCTGTAGAAGTACACTTCTACCTTTTTTGCCCCGGATTAAACTTGGATAATTTGACATGGTGGCAAGTGCCTTTGCCTGCTGCCTTAGATTGGTTTTGTAGCTGTGGTAAAAAATGATCAAAAGCAATCTATAGAGGAAAGGTATTATTTGATCTTACTAATTATATCAAGGAAGCTAAGACATGAACTCAACCCAAGAGCTTAGAGCAGAAACTACAAAGGAAGATTGCTTACTGATTTTTCCCAGGTTCAAATTCAGCTACCTTTCTTACATAGTGCAGAACCAAATGCCTAAGAAAGGCACCAGCTATAGTGGGTAGGGCCCTACTAAATCAATTGTCAATCAAGAAATTGCCAATACAGACATGGGCAATCTGATTAGGCAGTTTCTCAATCAAGGTTCCCTCTTCCCAGGTGAGTCTCAGTTTTTGTGAAGGTGACAACTAGATAACTATGACCCCTGTTAAACCATTTTACTGCTCCATAGAATGTTTTGACTATTTCTGAGTTTCTGGCTAAATGAACTACATATTTTACTATTCTATTCTGGTAGATAATGGAGTTATAATTAGATCTGGTAAATTAAAATATGAATTTTATGATCCAACTGTTCCCCAAAGAATTGACTTAATCAAAAGGTAGAATTTGTATTCATAGAAAGACCTGAATAAGAAAATCAAAAAGCAAAGCATAACTGATAAAAATTTGCACATTGTATATATTTTAAAAAATTCATATAAAATAAACAAAAATATCTGTTACAAAATATTTCCTTCTAAAAATCATTAAGAATTATGCAAAGGGCCCTTCTGTCTGGTCCCTTCTGCTGGGACAGACTCCTAGCTAGTCTGCTCCTGTGAAGACACCAGATACTAACCCATCTTAAAGGATCCCTGCACTCAGAGTGGTTGGTAAGAATCCCTCCACACACACCCCACACCCACCCCAAGTCCCAGAACTGCCACTGGGAGCATGTTGGACTAGGGACCCATCACCCACCAAAACCCAACCTCCCCAATACCACTTCTTTTCTGCCCCTTCCACCTGGTCCCTTCTGCTGAGGCAGACTCCAATCTGGTTTGCTCTGGTGAATACACCAGATCCTGACCCTTCTTAGAGGATCCACTGAACTCAGAGCAGTTGAATCACAGGATCACAGGATCACAGGATCACAAAGCTTAGTCACATCAGGATCTCAGAGTCCCAGAGGCAGCTGGACTCCAAGGAGCTCTGACACACCCAGGATCTCAGGCTCACAAGATGCCAGAATCACAGGATCCCAGAGACAGCTGGACCCTGAGGAGTTCTGACACAACCAAGATCACAGGAAGGATAGTCTCCAGTCAGATATTGTGAGGGCAGGCAGCACTAGAGATAACCAGATGGAGGGAGGAAAGCATAAGAACATAAGCAACAGAAACCAAGGTTACTTGGAATCATCAGAACACAATTCTCCCACCATAGAAAGAACTGGATAACACCAGAAAAGCAAGATTTGGATATAAAATCACTTCTCGTGATAATGATAGAGGACTTTAAGAAGGACATAAATAACTCTATTAAAGAAATACAGGAGAATACAGTTAAAGAGGTTGAAACCTTTAAAGGGGAAACACAAAAATCCCTTAAAGAATTACAGCAAAACACAATCAGATAGGCGAATATAATTAACAAAATCATCCAGGATCTAAATGTAGAAATAGAAACAATAGAGAAATCACAAAGTAGACAACCCTGGAGTTAGAAAACCTAGGAAAATGATCAGGAGTCATATACGAAAACATCACCAACAGATTATAAGAGATAGAAGAGAGAATCTCAGGTGCAGAAGATACCATAGAAAACATTGACACAACAGTCAAAGAAAATGCTGAAAGCAAAATGCTCCTAACCCAAAACATCCAGGAAATCCAGGAGACAATGAGAAGACCAAACCTAAGGATAATAGATATAGAAGAGAGTGAAGATTCCCAACTTAAAGGGCCAGTAAATATCTTCAACAAAATTATAGAAGAGAACTTCCACAACCTAAAGAAAGAGAAGCCCATAATCATAAAAGAAACCTACAGAATTTCAAATAGATTGGACCAGAAAAGAAATTGCTCCCATAACATAATAAAACCCAAAATGCACTAAACAAAGAAAGAATATTAAAAGTAGTAAGGGAAAAAGTCAAGTAACATATAAAGGCAGACCTATCAGAATTACAAAAGACTTCTCACCAGAGACTATGAAAGATAGAAGATCCTGGGCAGATGTTATACAGAACCTAAAAGAACACAAATGCCATCCCAGGCTACTATACCTAGCAAAACTCTTAATCACCAGAGACAGAGAAAACAAGATATTCCATGACAAAACCAAATTTACAAAATATCTTTTCACAAATTCATCTCTATAAAGTATGATAAATGGAAAACACCAATATAAGGTAGGAATCTATATCCTAGAAAAAGCAAGAAAGTAATCTGTTGACAAACCAAAAAGAAAATAGCCACAAAAACATAATTCCACCTCTAAAAACAAAAATAACAGGAAGTAACAATCACTTTTCCTTAGTATCTATTAACATCATTGGACTCAAGTCCCCATTAAAAAGCCATGTACTAACAGACTGGATACGTAAACAGTACTCAGCCATTTGCTGTATACAGGAAAAGCACCTCATTGACAAAGATGAAAACTACCTCAGAGTAAAAGGCTGAAAAATAATTATCCAAGCAAATGGAAACAAACTGGAGTAGCCATTCTAATATTGAATAAAATCAACTTTCAAACAAAAGTTATCAAAAAGATAAGGAGGGACACTTCATACTAGTCAAAGGAAAAATCTACCAAGATAAACTCCCAATTCTGAACATCTATGCTCAAAATGTAAGGGCATCCAAACTCATCAAAGAAACTTTACTAAAGCTCAAAGCACACATCTCACTTCACACAATAATAGTGGGAGACTTCAACACCACACTCTCAGCAATGTATAGATCCTGGAAACAGAAATTAGGGAGAGAATCAGTGAAACTAACAGAAGTTATGAACCAAAGAGATTATAGATAGATAGATAGATAGATAGATAGATAGATAGATAGATGATAGAGAAAGCATTTCATCCTAAAGCAAAAGAATATACCTTCTTCTCAGCACCTCATGGTACCTTCTCCAAAACTGACTATATAATTGGTCACAAAACAGGCCTCAACAGATACAAGAAGATTGAAATAATCCCACGCACCCTATCAGATCACCAAGGACTAAAGCTGGTTTTAAATACCAACAAAAGCAATGGAAATCACACATACACATGGAAGCTGATCAATGCTCTACTCAGTGATAACTTGGTAAAGGAAGAAATAAAGAGAGAAATTAAAGACATTTTTAGAATATAATGAAAATGAAGACTCATCATACCAAAACTTATGGGACACAATGAGAGCAGTGGTAAGAGGAAAACTCATAGCTCTAAGTGCCTCCAAAAAGAAACTGGAGAGAGCATACACTAGCAGCTTGACAGAACACCTGAAAGCTCTAGAACAAAAAGAAACAAATACACCCAAGAGGAGTAGACGGCAGGAAATAATCAAACTTAGAGCTGAAATCAAACAAATAGACTCAAAAAGGACTATACAAAGAATCAACAAAACCAGGAGCTGGTTCTTTGAGAAAATGAACAAGATAGATAAACCCTAAAGCCAGACTAACCAGAGGGCACAGAGACAGTATCCAAATTAATAAAATCAGAAATGAAAAGGGAGACATAACAACAGAAACCTGGGAAATTAAAAAAATCATCAGATCCTACTACAAAAGCTTATAATTAAAAAAATTGGAACATCTGAATGAAATGGGCAATTTTCTACACAGATACCAGGTGCCAAAGTTAAAACAGAATCACATAAACCATCTAAACAGTCCCATAACCCCTAAAGAAATAGAAGCAGTCATTAATAGTCTCCCAAACAAAAAAAGCCAATGACCAGATGGGCTTAGTGGAGAATTTTATCAGAACGTTAAAGAAGACCTATTACCAATACTTTTCAAACTATTCCACAAAATAGAAACAGAAGGAGCACTACCCAATTCTTTCTATTAAGCCACAAATACACCTCTACCTAAACCACACAAAGAGCAAAGAAAGAGAACTTCAGAACAATTTCCCAAATAAACACTGATGCAAAAATAATCAATAAAATTCTTAACAGCTGGATCCAAGAACACATCAAAACATGCATTCACCATTTTCAAGTAGGCTTCATCCCAGGGATGCAGGGATTGTTCAATATATGGAAATCCATCAAAGTAATCCCCTACATAAAAAAACCCAAGGAAAAATATCACATGATCATTTCATTAGATGCTGATAAAGCATTTGGCAAAATTCAATATTCCTTCACGTTAAAAGTCTTGGAAAGATGAGGAATTCAAGGCTCATACATAAACATGGTAAAACCAATACACAGCATACCAGTAGCCAACATCAAACTAAATGGAGAGAAACAAAGCAATCCCACTAAAATCAGGGACTAGGCAAGGCTGCCCACTCTCCCCTCATCTATTCAATATAGTGCTTGAAGTCTTAGCTAGAGCAATTAGACAACAAAAGGAGGTCAAAGGGATACAAATTGGAAAGGAAGAAATCAAAATATCACTATTTGCAGATGATATGATGGTATACTTAAGTGACCACAAAACTCCACCAGAGAACTCCTAAAGCAGATAAACAACTTCAACAAATCAGCATCCTTCCTCTATACAAAGGATAATCAGACTGAAAAGAAAATTAGGGAAATGACACCCTTCACAATAGTAGCAAATAATATTACTTACCTTGGTGTGACCCTAAAAAAGCAAGTGAAATATCTGTATGACAAGAACTTCAAGTCTCTAAAGAAAGAAACTGAAGATCTCAGATAACAGAAAGATCACCCTTGCTTATGGATTGGCAGGATTATTATAGTAAAAATGGCCATCTTGCCAAAAGCAATCTAAAAATTCAATGCAATCCCCATCAAAATCCCAAATCAGTTCTTCATAGAGTTAGAAAGAGCAAGTTGCAAATTCTTTTGGAATAATAAAACTCCTAGATATCAAAAACTATTGTCAACAATAAAAGAACTTCAGGGGGAATCACCATCCCTGACATCAAGCTGTATTTCAGAGCAATAGTCACAAAAACTGTATGGTATTGGTACAGAGACAGGCAGGAAGATCAGTGGAATAGAATTAAAGATCCAGAAATGAAACTACATACCTATGGTCACTTAGTATTTGACAAAGGAGCTAAAACTATCCAGTGGTAAAAAGACAGCATTTTCAACAAATAGTGCTGGTCCAACAGGCAGTCAGGGTATAGAAAGATGCAAATTGACCCATTCTTATCTCCTTGTACAAAGCTCAAGTTCAAGTGGATCAAGGACCTCTACAGAAAACCAGATACACTGAAACTTATAGAGGAGAAAGTGAGGAAGAGCCTCGAACACATGGGCACAGAGGAAAATTTCCTGAACAGAACACAATTGGCTTATGCTCTAAGATCAAGAATAGACAAATAGGACCTCATAAAATTGCAAATCTTCTGTAAGGCAAAGGACACTGTCAATAGGACAAAATGGCAACCAACAGATTGGGAAAAGATTGTTACCAATCTGACATCTGATAGAGGGCTAATATCCAATATACACAAAGAACTCAAGAAGTTAGACTCCAAAGATCCAAATAACCCTATTTAAAAATGGGATACAGAGCTAAACAAATAATTCTCAATTGAGGGATATTGAATGGCTGAGAAGCACATAAAGAAATGTTCAACATCCTTAGTCATCAGGGAAATGCAAATCAAAACAACCCTGAGATTCCACCTCACATGAGTCAGAATGACTAAGATCAAAACTTCAGGTGACAGCAGATGCTGGCCAGGATGTGGAGAAAGAGGATTTCAAGCTGGTACAACCACTCTGAAAATAAGTCTGGCAGTTCCTCAGAAAATTGGACATAGTATTACCTGAGGACGCAGCTATACCACTCTTGGGCATATACCCAAAAGATTCCCCAACATATAAGAAGAACACATGCTCTACTATGTTCAAAGCAGCCTTATTTATAATAGCCAGAAGTTGGAAAGAACCCAGATGTCCTTCAATACAAGAATGGATACAGAAAATGTGGTACATTTACACAGTGGTGTCCTACTCAGCCATTAAAAACAATGAATTCATGAAATTCTTAGGCGAATGGATGGAACTAGAAAATATCATCCTGAGTGAGGTAACCCAATCACAAAAGAACATACATGTTATGCACTCACTGATAAGTGGATATTAGCACAAAAGCTCGAAATACCCAAGATACAATTCACAGACCACATGAAGCAGAATAAGAAGGAAGACCAAAGTGTGGGTACTTCGGGCCTTCTTAGAAAAGGGAAGAAAAGGGAGGAGAGGTCTTTGGTCCTATGAAGCCTCGATAGATGCCCCAGTGTAGGGGAATCAAGGGTGGGGAGGCAGGAATGGGTGGTTTAGTGAGGGAACACACACATTTCTATGTGTGGAGGGAGGGGGAGGAGGGAAGGGACAGGAGGTTTCTGGGAGTGGGGGAAACCAGGAAAGGAGATAATATTTGAAATGTAAATATAGAAAATATTCAATTAAATTTTTTGAAATAAAAAAAAAATAGGCAAAGGGTGAAAATAGATGTCTGACCAAAGTTCTCCTGAGGAATTATCTTTTGCTGAACCCAAACTGATCACTTCCATACATCATAGATGGTTACTACTGTCTCTCACCTTGTAGAAGCCCACCTAAACCTCCCTTGATTCCAGAACTGCTTTCATAAGGAAGATAAGCAGACTGCACACACTTGCATATATCTACAAACA
This sequence comes from Rhynchomys soricoides, assembly GCA_019843965.1. Lineage (NCBI taxonomy): Eukaryota > Metazoa > Chordata > Mammalia > Rodentia > Muridae > Rhynchomys > Rhynchomys soricoides. The sequence continues at coordinate 2,039,039 of JADRCH010000153.1, read as the reverse complement.
CACATATGAACACAAATATAATGCATGCGTACCAAATACTGTACCTTTCAATTTAAAACTAAATCCAGGATTCTGCCTTTATGGACTATAAAGATTATGAACTAAAAGGCAGTTGCTGCTGATATATAAGACAGATCTCAATACAGCTCGTTCATCTGGAGATCTTAAAATTACTGTACCACCACCAGGGAGAACAATATGAATTTTGTTAATAAAGTCAGTAAAGTTGACATAGATATTTAAGGTACATAGGGAGTTGAGATTTACATACAGAGTATTTCTACATTTACATAAAAGTTTTTCTTGTGCCAATAAAATAAATTAGAACATCTCCCCAAAATGATGGCCAGGCCACATTGCTGAGGATAATACCTACACAATTCATTAAATATGGAGAAGCTGAATCTGCATAGAGCCTCCACCCCTATATTCTAGCACCTTTAGTAGAGGAAGGTACTCTACATGCTACCAAAGGAGAAACATAAACACCAGCCCAGCCACAAACTCTCTGACCTATAATCCTGTCCAGCCTGCAAGATACAGTAGTGTAATGGTGGCCCAAATCCTGTTGGAGTAACCCACCAATATCTGATTTGCCTGAAGCCCCCATCACTAACATCACTAACATTGCATAGGTGACCAAGAACCTGAGACCAAATAGCCCAGGGACCTAGAAAACAAATGTTCTTGCTCTAAAAAGAAAAAAAATCATAACAATAATATTATTCCTAATGACACCCTGCTGTACTCATAGATCAGTGACTTGCTCATCAATCATCAGAGAAGCTTCCCCCAGCAGCAGATCGGAAAAAGTATAGCAACCCATATCCAGACATCATGCAGAGAATGGAATTATCAGTCCTTGGAAAACACAACCCTAAACTGGATGTCTCCAAGAAATCTGTCCCCTCAGGACCCATGGAACCCTACAGAAGAGGATGCAGAAAGTGTAGGAGCCAGAAGGAATAGAATAGACCAAGAAATAAGACCCTCTAAATTAATGGGATGGGTGTACATATGAACTCATAGATACTGAGTCAGCATGCACAGAGCCTGTACTGTTTATATCAGATGAAAGTCCTGGAAGCTAAAAGAAGTGAACTCATGCCTCATCCCTAAACCAGAAGCTAACTCCAGGTGATAACCACATACAAATAATAAATTAGTTTTCTCCAAAGAAATCTTCCTAGGGAAACAAACTCCTCGTGACCCATCTCACTGGCCCCTCAAGTGGGGTTTTAATTACTTCACTTTTGAAGACTAAGGGTAAGAGAGATTGCTCTGCAAGACTTGTGAGATGTCACACACAAGGCATGGCATGAGAAAGAATGAATAAAAGTACAGGAGTAGGTACAAGATCTAAGACCCATGGACTTCAGTTGAGTGAGATTTATACACTGTTTATCTAAAAAATAAAGGACTTTGTTTTTTATTGGGGTTGTTTTTACATTATATGTTACTACACAAAATAAAAAGAGAAATAAAGGAAAATTACAAGTCATCTCATTTTTCTTTATCCTAACAGAAGTCAGCAAACTGTATCCATTTTGAAGTCACAAAACAAAATTGAAAATCAACTGAAATGCATACTCCCTCAAGTCTCCCTCAGGTCACATTACACCCCTTAGTTACATATCATAGGACAACCTCAGTAGTCATCTTTAGCTTGAAATGTCTCCTGTCTCATCTTTCGTTTTTATCACTCTTGTACTTTCCATCTTTTACTAACAGAACTAAAAGGTGTTCTATTGAGATGGGTACCATGTTTTGACACTTCCCTCATGACTTCTTGTTAGAGATTCTGAATACTTAGACTCTAGTCTGCTTATCTTCCTAGTAAAAACAATGCTTAAGAACATTAGGTTTAAGTGGGCTTCTCTTGATATCAGAGGTAGTGTTTTTATCTGATGTCTGCAGAAGTAATCAGTTTGCACTTCAAGAAAGGCTGAGTCCCCTGAAGTCCATCAAAGAAGTACTGTCACACTTGAGTTGAAGAATGAGAAATTTAGGAGGAAACAGACAGAAAGGAGGAGGAGAGAGAAAGAGGAAAATTGGAGACAAAAGAGCCAGGAGAGAAGAGGGGAACAGAAAAGAAGAAATCCAAATAACACAAATTCTCTCCCCCAACTCATCTCTGCATCTTGTTTGGAAATACATTTTTCATATATTTTATACAGAAATCCTGCCTTGCAGCCACTGGGACATCCTGTAAATGTGGAATGAAATAAAGAAATATACTTTCTGATTTCTCTCATGATTGAATTGCTAGGAATAAGTTTTCTATGACCCTGCTTCAGGGCTGTCTATCTACAGTGTTGAATTATCTCTAATATAGAAAAATATTTTTTACTTCTCCAGTATGAGGATTCTGTTCAGACCTCAGGACCTTTGCTAGCCTTCAGAGGATACTCTGAACATTTAGATACTTACATCACATTTGATTTCTTCACACACATATATAACAAACTAATTAATCAATTAATTACAATGATTAGAAACAACCATCCTCTTTTTGAGACCACTTTGGCATCTTGCCTCATTCATTACTAGACTTATCTGGGTATTCGGTACTTCATTGGACAAATGAGTTTAAGAGTGTCTGCAATTCAGGAATATCATAATGTAAAATAAATTTACATGTGATTGTGTGTGTACAAGTGCAATGTAACATCAAGAATCAAGGAAAGTACTAAAACAACATTCAGTCAGAATTCAAAAGACCTGATATTGCAATGATGCTTTGATGCCTTTAAAAAATTCTAAATGACTGTCCAAACTAGCTTTAGCTCTTTTGATATTAATCATATCTAAGTATAGAAAACATGTAGCATATCTCTGGGAAAGGCATGAGAAACACACTTCCAAAGCAGACTGATTAGTTAGCTTTTTCTTTCATTAATTTTTCTGTGTGTGAGAAAGTAAGTTTTCTGAAATATTACTAAGGCGGATACTTTATCTTTTCTCCCTGGAATAATAATCAGCTTGAGGTTACTGGTTTTGTTTGTCTTTGTTCTTTGATCAAAATATTGTCAGTTGCCTGAACCATATTTTCTTTTGAGGTGTGTATGCTAAATTAATTCTTTACCCAACCTTTATTAATTCATTATTAATAGACTATTTCATCCACAAGGGCTTTTCTTAGCCTCACACAGTATCTGGTGTCAGAAATCACAAAATGGAAGACTTCTGAATGAGAAGTGGGAGGATATTTCATTTTACATTGCTGAAAGATACTTGCCACTTACTGTGGCAGGTAAGGAACAACATAAAGATGTAAGGAGTGGATAAACTCCTGAGTGAATGAATATTATTGACAAGGACCAGAGGGCCTCAGACCAATTGGAATTCATAAATCCTTCCCCAGGTCAGCCTCAGGGAGTGAGGAAAACCTTCTTCCAGTCTGTGGATAAGTGTTGATAATATATAGAAGTCATCAACCAAGACTCCCTTCTCCCAGATGTTGACAGCCATAGACTGCTCCCTTGTAGAGATCTGCTACACAGACTAGTTAACTTCTATTTCCTGTGCTGTACTTAATGAAAGTGCTAAGTTTTGGGTTTCCAATAGGGAGGTGCTCCATCAATGCAAGGAGGAAAAAGGTTCTTGTGTCCATGGATCTCCAGGGAAGCCAAGAATGTTAAGCACCCAGGATTTTCCTTTCAAGTGGAAGGAATATATCCTGTTATCCTAGAAGGCTTGGAATTGGAGGTGATTAATAGCCTGGGAATCTGCCTTATCTGTTGGGCCAGGCCATACCAAGCTCTCATAACCAAATGACCTCTACATTAGCTGTACTACTGAGAGACCTTGCCAGATCCTTCTGTAGGTCTTTACACTAATACAGGTAGCCGATCTCCAGAAGAGATCTTGTTGGGGAAAAAAAAAAGACAAGGTTTTTTTTTTGTTTTGTTTTTGTTTTTGTTTTATGGTTTTGTTATTTGTTATTTTGTTTGTTTATTTTATTTCACCAGGAAACTTTTCCCCAAATAATATTCTGTTTACTTATATTGGCAAATCCATCTTTATCAGGGGAAAAATAAATAAATGTTTGCATACCTGTGGGAAAAAAATTATATTGGCAATAAACTGCCTGGCATCAGACTTCCTGAAGATTGATCCATGTTGATAAAGTCAACCTGAACCAAGTTTCCATGCTCACTTCTTTGGGGTTCATTTTCCTGTCTGCCATGAAACCTTCAGGGACCCACCTCAACAGTAAGCAAAGGCCACCCATCTCCAGTTTTCTGTATGAGTGTGTGGTTGTCCTTTCTTCATTTCTACAAAACTCCAATCAATGCTGAATATAATGTCCACAATAACTACTTTTATTTGCACATATCTCACCTGTCTTTGTCACAATTTCTTGCTGATTTTTTCTTTGAAAGTTATAATGTTGTGTATTTCATTCATAAAAAGATTTATATTTCTAACAGGAAAAAGACACATAGTTTAACTTTTTATTCATTTAAAATCATATTTATTTTAATTTTCATATGTGTGAAGTGATCTACATTTTCATGTGTGCGAGTGTGTGTGTGTGTGTGTGTGTGTGTGTGTGTGTGTGTGTATACATGTTTGGGGTGTGCATGTACATATATGTGCATATAAAGGCCAGAAGACAATATTGGGTGATATCTGTCTCAACAGATATCAACTTTATTTGTGAGACAGAGACTTGCCCTCAGTCTGGAGCTCACAAATTGATCTAGATTAACTGGATGACAAGTCTCAAAGATTCTTCCGTCCTCACCTGCCTAGTGTTAGAACTCCAAGCACATACTGCCATGGTCAGCTTTTTATGTGAGTACAGGGCATCAAAACTCAGGGTTTTGTGCTTGCATGTCAAAGACTTTTCTGATATGGCCATGTACTCAGCTCTTGAAATTATTTTAAAATGACAAAGAAGCAAAATTTAAAACAATCGAATATACATTTTTCTCATTGTTTTCTTCAATAAAAATGGATGCTACTAATCAAGTCACAATTAATTATAAATAGTATTCTTTGTTTATTTTCCAAATGGAGTAAGGGCATAGGAGAGCAGGTATTCCTGTTACAACACAGGTTTCCTCTGCAGAGACCTGAAACGATATTGCACTATATATCTTACTCATCTCAGAGATTCTCTGACTCTGTAGCCAAATATCAATCATAACTCCTACAAATATTGTTTTTCTTTTGCATTGGAACTTAACTAGCTTCTTTGAGTGGTACATATGGAATTCTTCAGTCTTCATCTCTCTCTTCCTTTACCCTTGCAGGAAGTGAATGAAAAGAAGGGACTGTTATCTCTTAATAGTGACTGTGGGGTATTAAACTATGCTTTTAACTTACCAGGTTATCAGTTGTCTTAGAAATATTAAATTACAAAACTATAGATTTTTTTCTACTCAACTATAAAATTTTATCTTTATTTAAATAAGTCATAAAATAATCTTACATTCAAATAAAAGGAAATGTTTTTATAAAATCTAGTATCTTATCTAGTAAGTCAGGGTTACTATACAGTTATGCCTACTGTCCCAGTGTTTCTACCTACTGTTGTCATCTCCTTTCTTTCAAGGGCTTGTATCTAACACATGCCTTTGAGACAGGATTATGCGAAACAAAAGCAAGAATCTGTTGTCAATACCTCAAACTCCAAACACCACCTATTTGGTGTGACTGACAGGACACCTATCTTAACAAGAGCTGCCTCACAGAGACTACAGGAAAGTGACAAGCAGACAGACTTCAGACATGAAATGCTTGTCATTCTTTCCTTGACAGACTCGTTTGACTCTAGCTCAAGTCACCTTATCTTTGTATCAGATAGGTTTCCAATGTGTAAGTGACAAAGACCTAAGGAGGAGAGAAAAGGAAAAAAATCCATTAACAGAATTTAGGAAAGCAGAGTAGTGTTCGCGGCTCTGAATTAGTCTAGAAATAATAGCTAATGATGCATTCAGCTTTGGATATGTATGAGAATAGTGGAATGTTCTTTGACAGCATGTTGTAAATTTGACTGTTTCCTTTCTTCATTCTAAGATTCAGGCTTTTCTCCTTTTAGCATCTGCACTTTTGGTTTTCTCTGGTTAATGACTCATTCCAGACTAACCTAGTCTGTTACTTATTTAACCAATATATGCTTCTTAGTTTTTTTGGTCAATTTTATACAAGCTAGAGTCTTGTTTGAGTTACTCCACTGAGAAAATGCCCCCATAAGATTGGCATTTGTAGCTATATCTATAGAGTGTCCTCTTGATTAATAACTGATGTAAAATTACCCAGCTCACTGCAGGCAGTACCCCACCCCTGGACATATGGTCCTGAATGGTATAAGAAAGTAGGATGAGCAAGTCAAGGGGAGTAAAACAGCAAGCAGCTTTCCTTCACTGCCTTTGATGTAGTTCCTAACTCAAGACCTATGCCTTGAGTTCTTGCCCTGACTTCCATGCATGTTGGATTGTACACTGTCGAATACAATAAATCCTTTCATCCCCATGTTGCTTTTGGTCATTATCTTAGTTAGTGTTCTATTGCTGTAAAGAGAAATCATGACCACAGCCATGCTTATAAAAGAAAGCACTTAATTGGAGTTTGCCTACTCCATTTTGTTGTGGTAAAGAGCATGATGGCATGCAGGAGAACTTGGTGCTGGAAAAGTAGTTAAGAATTCTACATCCAGATCTGCAGGCAGCAGGAAGAGAGAGGCACTAGAACTGGCTTGGGCTTTTAAAACTTTAAATCCCACTGCCAATGGCATAGTTGCTCCAAGAAGGTCACACCCACTCCAACAAGGTCACATCTCCTAATCCCTCTCAAGTAACACCACTCCCAAATGATCAAGCCTTCGTCGGAGTCTATGAAGTCGATTCTTACTCAAACTACTATATTCCATTCCCTAGTCCTGATAGACTTATAACCATACCATACTGAAAAATACATTTAGTCTGACTTCAAAAGTCTCCATAGTCTATAACAGTCTCAACACTGTTTAAAAGTCCAAAATTCAAAATCTCTTCTGAGACTCAAGGCAATCTCTTAACTGTAAGCACTATAAAATAAAGATATAAAAGATCACATACTTCTAACATACAGTGGCACAGAATATAAATTCCCAGTCCAAAGGGGAAGAAAGGGAGCATAGTGAAAAAATACTGGACAAAAGTAAGACCGAAAACCAGTAGGGTCAACTATAACTTTTCATTTCCATATCTAAGGTGAAAGCATTCTCCGTATCTTCAACTCTTCTCAGCTTTATTGACTGCAACACATTTCTCTCTTTTGGGAGTTTCCAGGCCTTGTTAGTGGCTCTCCTTGGCAGGTATCCAATGACATTGGCATCTTCAATATCTTGAAGTCTCCAGCAAAATGCAGGCCTTGTCTTTACAGCTTCATGCAATGGCATCTCTAGTCCTCCATGCAGGAACACCCCTAAGACAAGCCTGGATTCAGCAGCTTTCCTTAACCATGGAGAGAGATTCCACAACCTCTTTTTTTATATCCTTGACTCTAAAGTCAGAACTGTATGTCCGAAGCTGCCATGTTCTGCTGATGTCTGTGGCTAGAGGTTGGCGGTTGACCTTATTGTTCAAATACATTTTCCCCGCTTTTTCCTGTTGACTCTTTCCTTTACTGCTTAAGCTTTTCTTTTCTTTTTTTGTTTTTTGTTTTGTTTTGTTTTGTTTGTTTGTTTTTTTAAGACACGGTTTCTCTTTGTAGCCCTGGCTGTCCTGGAACTCACTCTGTAGTACAGGCTGGCCTAGAACTCAGAAATCCACTTGCCTCTGCCTCCCAAGTGCCAGTATTAAAGGTGTGTGCCACCACTGCCCTCTGACTACTTAAGCTTTTCTTTCATTTTTTTTTTTTTTTACAAGTTGGAAGCTTATCTGGGTGGGATCACCCCTTGAGGTAATCATTCCCTTTATTTCATTTAGCAACAGACTTTTAGTCCATGGACTAATTGACTTAGCTCCATTTGATTCCAGGTGCTCCTTTCCTCCTCTGACTGTATATTTTGTAGATTTCTGTACTAAGCTTGCTTCTTTCCATTATGGATATCCATAAGACTAGCCATTAATAAACACAGGACACAGTCAATACAAGACTGTCTTAAAATCTCCTGCCCTAAAGTCATTAATCCAAAACTCCTCAATTTAGACTCAGACATATTTTTTGGACAAGAGTGAAATGCAGACACATTCTTATCTAAAATGTCACAAGAACAGTTTTTATGACATTAGGAAATCTCTTGAGCTGGTCTTCATTATCTATGTTGCTCTAAGAATCAGTGTTTTCCAGGCTCCTACTAATATGGCCCATTAGGCTTCACTTAATGTGTTCAAATGCTTTCTTAATCCAATGTCCAATTCTGCCAACAAGAGCATGGTTAGGCTTGTTACAGTAATAGCCTTCTCTCTAGTAGCATCAGCTATCTTATCCAGTGTTTTATCGATGGGAAGAGACATCATAGGCACAGCCACTCTTAAGAAAGCATTCAGTTGGGGCCTGTTCACAGTGCCAGAGGTTTAGTCTATTTTCATCTTGGTGGAAAGCATGGCAGTACACAGGCAGACATGGTGCTGGAGAAGTCACTGGAAGTTCTACATTCAGATCTGTAGGCAGCAAGGAAAGAGAGACACTGCAACTGGCTTAGATTTTTGAAACTCCAATTCCTATTCCCAGTGATACTTCCTCCAACAAAAGCACACCTATTCCAACAAGGTCACATTTCTACTCCCACTCTAGTAGTGCAGATAGTTATGACCAAGCATTCAAATGTATGGGTCATTCTTATTCAAACCACCGTAGTCCTGGGGTTCATCACAGCAACAAAAAGCAAGCTAGTACAATTTGGTTACTCTTGCAACATCCAATTTTTCATCAATAAGGAAACAATTATGTAAGACATCTACTCATGATTAGATAACAAATTCCCCACCACTCCAGTAGCTACAGCTAGAAGTTGTGTGTACGTGCATCTGTAAAGTTGTCATGGCTGTTTCTTCATTAACACTGACAAATGTAAACAAGAAGTAAAGACCAATATTCATGCTCAGGAAGAGATATTTTCTCAGTCAGTTCTATTATATAAAAAACAAACAAACAAACAAACAAAATAAAAAAAAACAAAAAACAAACAAACACCAAAATACCAAAAGATACATGTCCAGAAATTGACCAATAGCCTTGCATTTGTGTCCCAATAGTGTCTATGCCTATATTTTGTTCACTAAAAATAAAATTTTAAAAAAATTTTCAACTTATCACAATAAAGGGCAATTGCCAACATTATCCTGCATAATACTCCTTTGGCTGTGGTGATTGTGTCAAGAATAGGCATATGAGTCAAACCACGTATCTTAGGCAGGGTTTGTATTCTTGCACAAAACATCATGACCAACAAGTAATTTGGGTAGGAAAGGGTTTATTCAACTTACACTTCTACATTGCTGTTCATCACCAAAGGAAGTCAGTACAGGAACTCAATCAGGGCACCAACATGGAAGCAGGAGCTGATGCAGAGTCCATGGAGAGGTACTGCTTCCCCTGGCTTGCTCAGCTTGCTTTCTTATAGAACACAGGACTACCAGACCAGAGATGGCATCACTCACAATCACTTTGATTACTAATTGAGAAAATACCTTATAGCTGGATCTCATGGAGGCACTCCAGTTTATGTCAAGATTACACACAAAACCAGCCAGTACATCAAACTAATGATCCCACATTTAGGGATGTTTCCAGAAACTATGTTGTAGGTTATTTTAAATAGTCTCTACTCAGTCATTTTCTGATTTGATTCTCCATGGATTTAGTAAAATATAATTACTGGTAGTCATCCAGAATGCATGTGAGATCATGCTTCATTATTGTTATTAGTTTCCAAGGCATCTATATTCCTTCACTTGTAGCATCTTTTTAATATCATTCAACTGGTTTCTATCATCTATTTCCTATTTCTGATTTTGGTCTTCACTCATAGAGGAACTACTCTGATTACATGAGATCTGCCTGGACTCTGACTGGCCTATCTAGAATATTATTTCATCACAAAGTCCTAATTTCTTCATATATATGAACTTCCACTTACCATATAAAATACCATGTTCTCAGACTTAGGAAGTTAAAATGTAAACAACTTTAATTAGCTCATCAATCTCGCCACCACATTCTCTTCTTTTTACAAGTCAGTTATATTATTTTGCATCCCTCTCATTCAAAATGTCTCTTGATCTGGCAAGATCTCTTTTGAGTTTGAACATGTATCACAAGCAAAGCAACAGAGAAATAATGAAAATAAACATTAAAACACCTTTAAGTATAAGCTGTACTATCACCTATAAAACAGATCATTCATATCATGTTTGAAATGTGGCTTTTTGACAGTTTGGTCCATGTACCTGCAACCCTAGAGTTGTATCTGCATTATATCCTGTTTATTCTTATATCACTCTTGTTTCCATAAATAATGAATTTTTACATTTAAAATTAAATTTTATAGTGACATCATTTCTCTGATTAGAATTAATAATGGCAAACACACACAGACACACAGACAAACACACACACACACACACACACACACACAAATGAATTTCTCTATCAACATGAATAACACCATCACCAACCCATTCACTCTAAGATACCATGCCTTGGGCATGTGAGAGTGCTAAAATAAATGGTGAACAAGTCTGCCAGACATTTTCCTGTCTTAGCACTTAAGGGGTACTGTCAGAAACTGAAAATTAATGCCAAGAATAATTTTTATTGACAACTATGAGACAGTTTTTAATTCTGCAACCAAGTTTCAGTGATTATATACTACACATGTGTATGCATAACACATGTATGCATAACACATATGCATGGGTCAATTTTCCATTATTTAATAGAAGATTTTTGCTTGCCTTCATATCTAGTCAAAACCATCTCATGTTTAAACTTGATGAGACTCAAAAGTGGAAGTGAGAGTGCAATCCAGTGGTTATATATAACATCTTTTTCAATTCCTTTATTATTTCCTCTTTAAAGTTATAGAAATACAAACTTGTATTTAGCTGACAGAGTAGTCATCAAGCAAGGAGTGGTGTCTTTTTCCCTCTATTTCAGATCTGGTTTGTAATAATTTTCTGAAACCCATTGGGAATGCTTGAGAAGGAACTAGGAAACAGCTAATCAGAAAGAGATACCCTAAGGTTTCCTTATATTGTATTGTAGCTGATTCTTCACAGCATGTAGCAGAAGCCCCATTGACTCATTTTTCCCACTGGGCTGGATGAAGCAGAAAGAATAAGTATCAGAGGAAACGTCATGTTGAAATTTTTGGAATAAGGTAAACTATGTTTCTCCTAATTTGTGTAAGGTAGTTTCTTGAATATTAACTTTCTCTAATTCTCTTCATACTTTAATTTCATATCCCTTCCATTCCTTAGTTTCAACTACTAAAGTTACCAATATCTAAGTTCTTTTCTATAATAACAGGTGTGGGTACAGGGTACAGAAACATATATAAAATGCTGAGATTTGCTGAACACACCCAAGTTAAGTTTTTTACTTATTCCTGTTTATTTGTCATACATATATAGGTGGCATATATATAATAGGTTTTGTTTTTGAGACATTATTATTCAGGAAGTTGCCATAGCAACTCACTCTCAGATAACCTCCTATGAGAAATTAATTCCCAATGGGTGTAGAGTCTTTGGCAGTTTACCCAGTACTTTCAAGCCATATATTCATTTATTATTTATTAAAAGTACATGATTAGGTTGGGCTATTAATATTATTTTTATTGTGGATGTTAAAAACATTAGTTTAAAGAGGTGAAACACCTATTCAGGGTTATGTAAACAGGTCTATGAGCTACTCAAATTTCCACTGATATAATAAAATACCCAAGTAAGCAATTTAATAAGAAGGAAGTCTCATTTGGTCTCATAGGGTTCAGATGTCTCAGTGCTCAGTCATTTGACTCCATTACTTCTGAGGCTGTGTTGGGATACAGCATCCATGGTGCAAAAAAACAAGGTAGAGCCAAGTACTAACAGCTTATAACTCATGGTTCATAGAAGGAAAATGTGAGGGAATGGAAGACCACTGGAGAGGGAGGCATTGGAGAGTGGTAGTTCCCAATATCATAGCCCCAAACATTCATACCATCAAGTAGGTGCCAACTGCAGTGATTCAGTAACCTCAGAATAGATCATAAGATGATGACGTAAAAGCCCTCATAATCAAAGCACTCCCATAAGGCTCACATCTTAATGCTGCTTTGGGGAACCATATGTTCAAAGGGGCTGTGTTACCCTGGGTTCTGTAGTACCAACATAATGAGTATATATCATGAAGTAGAAATGATAGATTAGTTTACACAATAAGAGCTAAATAGATCAACACAGTTGCTTGCACACTAAAGAGGGTGAAAACTCATGATTGTTTTTGAAAGGACATCTATAACAAATAAAGCAGAAAGAGATTAAATAGCTTTGGGGAGGCCATGAGAGTCATGTGGAGCATCTGTTGGAGGGTAGCTTCACAAGAATTTTTTAAGACCCATTTTCGTTCTTCTTAGACCAATTTGGTGGTATTTTAGGGAACCTAAGCAGTACAAGAGAAGAACATGAGATGCAGGCTCCTTATTATCTGCCTGCAGTGGCTTTCCCTTCTTTAGAGGTATACTTTTTTTCATGTGATACAGGATTAATTTCTTTTGGGTCAGATCTCATGTCATTCTCTTAAGTATCATTTGGCAAAACTGAGATAGGCAGCTTCAAATTGATATTAAATTGTACTAAAACAACCAATGTCAGTAAAATTACTATGAAGAGAATTTTGAATAGTCAAAGAAGTGCAGAAGTTGCAGAAGACAGTCCTTTAACATCCTTAACTATAAACAGTGGAGAGGCAGCTACATTCCCATTTATTTTTCTTTGGAAAGCAAATGATCCAGACTCACTTTTCAAACATCTATATACATAAGTTTAACATTACATATTTAGACAATTGTCAAAACCTCTGAAGTTACCAGTATTTGTGCACAGTAACAAACACCCTTAATTTATAAAAAGCCAGAAACATACTACTTACTATTAATGTCATGATATTTTTTCTTACTAAATAATGAAAAAATGAAATTGCCCATGTTGATGATTTATCCTCTCGATGTTAGTTTCATGAAAAGCTGATTCTATTCATCTCATATTTCTGCATGAGTGAGAAAGCAGGCCCATGCTTGTTACAGGGGACAATCTTGCCTTGGCACCAATCAACAAAAACAGGACAGGGCTCACTCTGGATTTATTTCATTGATTTTAATAGTTGACTGGTATTATACATGTGGACATTTGATTAATTAATTGCAGTTTCTGATATTTAAAATCATTCTACCATTTTATGCTGTTATAAAGTGTTATTATGAACCTCATTATTCATAAATTCTGAAACAAAGATATTATTTTAAAATATCTTTCAAATAAAATTCTCAAGTCAAAAATCTGTGCAGGAGAGATAAAATTTAGTTGAAGAGATAGTTCAGTGATGAAGAGCACTGGCTGCTTTTCTAGAGAATTTGAATTTGATTCCAAGAACCTACATAGTAGCTTACAACCAAGTGTCATACCAGTCCTAGGGGATCCAATTTTCTCTTTTTGACTCTGTGCACGCAAGGAACATATTCATAAACATAAAAATTAACTTTTAAAAATAGTTTGAAGGCTAAGGATTTAGCTCAGTTAGTAGCATGTTTCCCTATAGAATGAAAGCCTAGGTTTGATCCTTAGCTCATGATAAACCAGAAAGGAGGATAAGAAATTCAAGGTTATCCTCGGTTACCTAAGGAGTCCAAGGCCAACCTGAAACATAACAGGGTACTCCTTGCAAAAATAGGAACTTAAAGCAAACCAAGATTGATGTGACTTGAAATCACAGAACCAGCACTTGAAAAATTAAGATAGGATGAAAATGAATTTGAAGACATCCTGGGTTATGTAGCAAGTTCTGGGTCAACTTAGGTTACAGAATAAGATCCTATGTCAATCAAACAAAACAAAAAGAAACACAGAGAAAGAAAAAGAATAAACATAAATATATGAAATTTTATTTGATACAACTTTTCTAAGTTTCATAATAAAATTTTTACCCTGAAGTAGACTGTGGTGGCAAAATACTTTAACCCAGTAATTGGGAGGCTGATGCAGGAGGATTGCAAGCTCAAAGCCAGTATGTACTTTATATGGACATACTATCTTTTAAAATGCATTTGCTATCTAATAGGACTATCTGTTGTAAGTATATATAATGGCTTACATGGTATATTGAATACCACCCTTTCAGTGTGTACATAGCAAAAAGCAAGCCTGCTGCAGTAGTTTGAATATGCTTGGCCCATAGGAAGTGGTAGTATTAGGGAGTATAGCCTTGTTGGAGGAAGTGTGTCACTGTATAGGTGGGTTTTGAATTACTACGCTCAAGCTCTGCCCAGTGTGGATGAGACAGTCTCCTTCCACCTGCCATTGAATCACGATGTAGAACTCTTAGTTCCTTCTCCAGCACCATGTCTTCCTGAATGATGCCATACTTCCTGCCATGATGATAATGGACTCAACCTCTGAAACGGTAAGCAATAGCCAATTAAATGTTGTCCCTTCAGACACGATGTTGGTCATCGTGTCTCTTCATAGCAATAAAAACCTTAAGTCACCTGCTATTTTTGTTTCTGTGTATATAAGTGATCTAATCTGTGTCTTAGAAAATAATGTTCCTCAAATTTTAGAACTTACAAAGATGATAAACTGTTCTAATCTAGATCTGTAAAATTCTAATTTGACAATGTAAAAGAACTGACTTCAATGAGAAAGGCTACTGGGGTATTGTCCTAAAAGGGAAGAAATCAATGACATGAAGACAGGATGGAAGGAATGAACTCTGTGCAGTCTCCAAGAGCCACGATGTTTTTTCTACTATTTGAAAGTTTTGATATTCTTTTTCCTAATATTTAAGTGTGAAGTATGTCTCTGTGATTCTGAAATATTGGAGAAAACTCTAACCACTAACTTCTGGGTTGCACATAAAAAGATAAAAAAAAAAAAAAAATCAAGGAAAATCTCTAGCCTGGCACATTATTTCTTTCCATAGCCAGAGAGAAAAACATCACTGTGGCAGCAAGAAACAATATTTTACAGTTTCTCCACATTTGATCCCTTTGTTTTCAGTATTAAAAATATGCCTATGAAATATAATTTATTGTATTTGCTAAAAATTAATACAGTGATAGATTTCCACTAATTTGCTTATTCTTACCCCCCCCAAAGGCAGTAGGGAAATGCTTGTTAGTGTTTAAACCATAGAGGCACAAAAATGCCGGCAATATTTTGTCGTGACACCCTGGAGACCCGTGTGTAACACAGCATACAGACTCTGCATCTGCCTCTCCACAGGAACTAAATTTGAAGCACCAGAATGCTGTGAATTGGCTGTAAAACAATGTTGAAGAAACTCAACATAGAACAGAAGGCACACTTTCCTTAGGAAGAATGCTGATAAAATTTTAATGAACTAACATGTTGTCATGGGGATTTGTTGCTATTCATTAATTCATTGTGCTGTTCTTCTATAGTTTTCCTGAAGTTGAGTGACACATTGTCAAGGAACTGCTCTGGTGAGCTACACTGCTCATTGATCCCTTAAATTTAGGGGGTAAATTCTTCTGGAGATTCACCCTATTGCTTATGGGGTAACACATTTCCCAGCACCATGTGCACTTAATTGTATTTCAAATAAAACACCATCTCTAGGGCAGGCCTTTGACTCCAAAAAAGCAGTAGAAATAATCACAGGATGATTGACAGCTCTGGTCACAGATGGGGACTACCACAGAGCCAGGGTTACCATACAAAATAGTCAACTGGTCGCCTATGAACTCAAGTAAAATTCTCGGTGGAAAAGAATAATTTAATTATAAAACCGTAAAATGTCAGAGCTTGGAAGGACCATAAAATAAGTCTAACTCTTTGATTTTGCAAATAAGACAATAGATGGGGCCCAGAAGGATAAAGATCCATAAAGGTGACAGAGCAAGGACTCTAGCTTAAGTCAGTTTTCTTATGAGTGTCTACTTCCATTTATAGTTTTTATTCCTCCCCAGTGAATTTAAACTTAATAGTGCTATGCTCTGAAGCCATTTCTTTTCTTTGGAGCAGCATGATCAGAGAAGTTGGCCTATCACAAACTCTCGTGTTGCTTAAATGTACACAAATCTATGATGTAAACAATCTATGTTTGTATTAACAAAATTTTCTAAATCTTTGAATAAAATGATGTTATAGAAAATTCAGCATCCCCTCCCCCAAATTCTTTATATAGCTTCATCTACTGCTACATATCCACACTGTTATAAGCAGACAAGGACTTTTAACAAAAAGCATAGTGAAAACAAAGATTCTGGTGTAAGAAACATCCTTACCACACTCTTTCTCATTAGCCAGCTCCTTGGAGATTGATTTAGTGCCTTGGTAGAGTGATGAGTGAATAGAGGTTGGTTGACTGGTCTGTTATAAATTATAAGAGCAGACATACCTGCAATTCAATGGTATCTTATGTAAATGTCTTGATTTTTCACCTTTGCACCATATGGAAGGTACCCAACTTCATAATGGGAAAATACACTTAATATCCAAGACAAGCAACAAAATTCACACACAAAAAGAAATAGTTAACCATCAAATAGGCAGTGCATCGAATAGCAAGTTATGGTCTAAATCTCTGCTACTGTGGCACATAACCACTGGTCCATGATTTACCTTGAAGCAGATAGAAACCTGAGTCCCAGGCTCCACTCTAGACTTAACAAATCAGAATCTGCCTTTTAATAAGATCCCAAGATAATACATACATATATATATATATATATGTGTGTGTGTGTGTGTGTGTGTGTGTGTGTGTGTGTGTGTGTGTATTAAAGTTTGAAGCACTCTGGGCTACATCATAATATGTCAATACAATTCTTTAACATTTGTAGCCAATAATATATGTTATACAATCTGAGCAGAGATACTATCAAGCACTTACCATTTCTCTGGTTTCCTACAGATGAAAATAATTGCCACTATATGGTGCCTTTAATACAAGGATTTTTATCTCACACTTAAAAACTTGTTCCTAAAACTATAGATAATTAAAATAAATGCTATTCCAACTTTCTTGCAGGAAACCTAAAGCTATAAAATCCAAGTATATTTTTACTCATATTAAAGTATTGAAACATGAATAAGAGCTAGCATACAGTATTGTGCGGATTAGCCATGCATGCTACCTAACTGGATGTTCTCTACAACATTAACATATGGACAGTTATGGTTAATCATGATAGTGGTAATCAACTGATGGTTAATCATGACTGTCAGTTTGATGAGACTTAAAATCATCATGGAGAAAACACTCAGAGCATATCTAGATTAGGCTAAGTATGGTTGTAAGAGCCAACCCAGCATGTATGTTTCTATTTTATGGGTTGTGATGCTGACCTGAAAGAAAAGGAGAATGTGAGTTGAACAAAAGATTCATCTTCTGTTTCCTGCCAAGATGTATGATGTGACTAGTTGCCTTAAGCTCCTGCCATCATGCATACCCCTCTGTGGTGGACTGTACCTTTGCACTGTGAAACAAAATAAATCTTCCTAAAATACAAGTAACTGATATAGAAGGTTGGTACCATCAAATAGAACCATTGCTGCTATAAACAAATTCATATGGTTCTTAGACCTTTGGAGCTGGATTGTGAGAAGAATGTAATACATTTTGGACTTTGGGTTAGAATAAATGCTGAACACAGTAAGCATGGCTAAATAGGTTATTCTGGTAGGGGCTTGGAAGACAATGCTGAGATGAACATTGACAGCTTGGCTCATGAGACTCCAAATGGAAACAAGGAATCTAGCAGGTTAAACTCTACTAGAGTCGATTGATATGATACTCATGTTTCTGTTTGTGTTCCAAACACTTGAGTTTAAAGGTAATGGACTAACATATTTTTATACAGTAGAAGATATTTCAAAATCGGATAGCATCCAGATCATTTCCTTGTTACTGTTCACTTCTTTTCAACCAGGTCCGTAGTGAAAGAGGTCAAAAAGTAGCACAAAATGATAAAGAAAATGTGGAATTTGGAGAAGTGTGAGCAAGAGTAAAATTTTGGGCAAAGACAATGTTGATGATGAGGAATCTACAGTTGTTAAGGAGATCAAGATAATTAAAGTGGAACCTGGTACTTTTCATCCAAACAATAGGAAAAGTGTCACGAGGGCACGTCCCCATCCACAGAAGTCTCCATCTCATGAAAATTAAGATGCACGTGAAAGGAAAGGGCCTAAACCTAGAACTCCGCTGAAGAGGTTCCCTGGTCTTGAAAAGCCACTGTTAGGGTGATATTTCTCCAGGGTCAGTGTACGGAAGCCGATGCAAATGTACTACAAGGGGCCAGTCGCCATTCCAATCTGGCAGCAGGATTTTGCAGTGTAGCACAAATGGTATTGATTTTGCAGACATGAAAGAAAGAAAATTGTGGGGGATCATGGAGTCTTACACCATCACTTCAGAGAACACTGAAGACAAAGTGTGGCAGAGTTGAATTTTTTGAAAGAAGGCCCAGAGAGGCCACAGATGTAGCTATCATGCTGAAGTATAAATCACAATAGAGGACCCAGTATTTTTGAAATGCCAGACTGTTGGACTTCTGCTCATCGAAGCTGATTATAGGCAGAGTGTCCGGCAGGCAGCCCAGCTAGGGGAATTGAGTTACATGGTTGTTATAGGTATAACAGTCTTTTTCAAAAGGAATAACATTAAATTAAGAAATCAAGATAGTTTATCTTCCGAATCACACACTTGAGTCATCCCAATGCTTTGATGTTTTCAATTTACTAACTTATTTCTAAATATCTGTTCTAAAATTAAATAATTATAAAATCAAGCAGGAATAAGAATGGCAGTTATTTTCTGTCTTACCAATTTTTACTAATCTGAAACTTAATACCAGGGTGCTAGTGAAGCAAATGATGGCATATCTTCATGTTAAAATGTTAATGTTTATTGAAATTATATTTGCACCTTTTATTTAATATGAAGCATGTCTGTTAAAATAAAAGCACAGAAAAACAAAACTTGGAAGCAAGATATATTAAACACAAACACACACACAAACAAATGTTTATAGGAAGCTAGCACACATCATACTTTGGTTCTCATGAGATAAAAACACACTGAAATCAAAGATCATTTATCTATGATTTTGCTGTGTTTCATATTTTTTTTGATACTGTGTGGTATTTACCAAGCAAAATAATATTACATATTGTCAAAACAGGGAAAGTTATGTTCTGAATTTTTTTAATCTCTCAAGTAAATTTCAACATTTTATTTATTTTCATAAAGGACATTTTAAATTTCCAACGTTTTGTACCCATGTCAGGAAGTATGACTCATTACACTTTTTCCTGCCAGTGGAAAATGCCTTTTTTGGAATTGACGAAAGTTGTTCAATGGGTAAGAACATTTGCTCTAGGAACATGGGACAAGAGTTTGAATCCCCAGCACCCACATAAATGCTGGGCATGGATGTATAGACTCTAAGCCTTGCCTTAAAGGCAAGAGAAGGCAAATACCAAAAGCTTGCTGGCCATCCAGCCTATGCTAACATTAAGCTTTCTGGTCAGTAATAGACTATGTCTCAAGGCAAAAATGAAAAGAACAACAGAGAAAGATACTTGTCCTACTCTGGCTCCTATCTGTCCTCTACAGGTGTGGGCATGAGCACAGTCACTTAATAATTTCCAAGCATTAATTATACACATACACCACACATACATGCACACACACACATGCATATATAACAAAGATGCACAAACACACACCTAACCACACACACAAACATACAGAACACATACCTCCTTTATATAGCCAATAATTAAAAATGTATTATTCCAAATTCAACCTGTTCATTACCTGCTGTCATTCAGTTTATGTTTTTGGCAGATATTTGAAGTAAATTATATTTCATTTAGAATACAGAGGAGGCATAAACCAGGGCAAAATGGAAGTCTATGGAGTTTAGGTAAATCACATGATGAGTGAATTCCACTGAGCCCTACACAACAGTAGATACAAACTGAGTTATTCTTTACTATTTTCTCATTTTGGTATGAACATTATTTACTTATTAAAATCCTTCTTATTTCTTCAGTTATAAATCTAGTAATGAAGGACTAGAAAGATGGCTTTGTAGCTAAGAGATTGGATACTCTCAGAGAGGAACTGGTTTTTATTCCCAGCACGAACACAATAGCTCACAACTGTCTAGATCCAGTGGCCTTCATGGGCACTGGATCGATACACATCTAGTGCACAGGCATAATATGCAGCCAAAGCACCCATACATATAAAGTAATGAAATAATTTTTTTAAAATAAATCTAGTAATAACTATGAATTGTTCTGTATAAATTTTCATTGAACCATGATTTCAAAAGTCTTTTTGTCATCCAAAGATACGATTCCACTTGATATATATGTTAATTTTCCTACAAAAGAGACTTCTCAAAACTTTAAAAATTACTGTTTAAAACTTGTGCAAGTCCTCAGGTATCTTTTCCTCCCTAAAGATTTCACAGTGATTATGGGGCAAATGGAAAAAAAAAAATTGAAAATAAAATTAAGTTCAGGCAAACTGTCTATTTCCCCATAGCATCATGCAGAAATGTGTGCTGGCAAGATGGAAAACAGTACTCAAATCTTTACGCTAAATTTAGACAGAAAAGAATGTCCAAAGCAATAGGTGGCACCTCATCATGTGATCCACAGTAATTAATTTGTTACGAGCCTCCATAAATAAAACAAATACTGAGTGATATACGGGCTTCTGTTGTTGGAAGCACCCAGTCCTCTCATTCCTGCCTTTCTGGATCCTGACATTATTTCTTGGTTACCAGTTGACAGTTCAGTGCCTTGAGTGTTGCTCTTGCTGTAGGGTTAGCAGGATAATTGACAAACCACAGGGATCGCATCCCTGAATGAGGATGGCCAGACTGTCAAAACAACCATGACAAACTCTCACATCAACTTCCACTGCAAGTCAGGGCTGTGAGGGAAAAATTCACCTTGGCAGGGCAGATGGGAAGTCTTTAGTCTAAAATATTTCCCACTGCAAAGGAAACTTCAGCAAGGAACAGAAATGATATAATCTTTAAAAATGTATACTATAGAAAAATACTGCACTAGGATCACAATTAACTAAAACATTAATTATAAATATCTCTTTCAGTTTGGTTATTTAATGTGCCTTTTCAACTTCATAAAATGTCTCTCACTTCTCATACAAGATTGATACATATTTGGAACAAATATTTCTATATTGATAGACTGTGTCTATTAAATATATCTGTAATAAGTATGTACGCATAGGCAAGTGAACTAATCTAGTTTTATGAACTGTGTATAATTTAAGATGATCTTGTAAATGCTAAACTATTGCCTATATGCAGTTCATATTAATAAGCAGCTTGTCACAAGTTGTGATTACCAATTAGAAGGCTATACACATTTCCATCTTCAGGAAAACAGTTTAAGATTGTTTCAAAAAATCTAACTAAATTTGTGACTTTAAACATGGTCTCTAGACTTTCAGACTCTTATCATAGATCTTTGAAATGACAGCTCAAGTGACATCTATTTATCATGCAGGAATATTCTCTGTATGAAAACATAGATTGCAAACCGTTAAAGGGAAATTAAAATGCAAATACAAAAAAGGGTTATTTACTTAGTTCTGTGCCAGCTAACACGTGGGATATGGACACCTAGGATTAGAAAGATCCAATTATTTTTAAAATAGAAAACGTAAGAGCTTATTCAAGCACCACTTGGGTCTTGGAATATGATCAAAATAGTTTTGGAATAGTTAATCAGTATTTTTCCATCAGAGTTAAAATTTTCAAAACATTCAAAAGAGAGAGTAAGATGCGCAAGTGAAGATTATTTGCTGAGAGACACTTCAGCTTAACAAATACAGAGACAGTCAAAAACAAGGACTGGGATAAA
Organism: Rhynchomys soricoides; assembly: GCA_019843965.1. Lineage (NCBI taxonomy): Eukaryota > Metazoa > Chordata > Mammalia > Rodentia > Muridae > Rhynchomys > Rhynchomys soricoides. The sequence goes on along the minus strand of JADRCH010000153.1, from coordinate 2,016,969 downwards.
ATAGCATTAAACTATCAATTTTTATCTTAGAAAAGTGACATTTTTGAAAGTTTCATTAACATTTGTGAAGAAGGAGAAAAACACAAAATTTTGTGAGTCCCAACAAATTTAGTCTTATTTTTCTTCACAATGTGTCAAAACATCACTCTGGAAAAAAAACTGTAAATATCCTCATATTTTATGCACATTTTGCTTGGTTTTTTTTTGTTGTTGTTTTTTTTTTTTTATAACAAACTCGGGTTTAGAGTTGGAAATAAATAAATAAAGTAAGTAAGTAAGTAAGTAAGTAAGCACAGTATGACAAAGAATACAGAGAATTTCCATCCCAAGCATATAATGAGGAATTCCAACATAATGAGCCAACTATGATAGACTACACCTGAAATCCAGCACTAAACAGGGGGAGATAGGAAGACCTTGATTTTGATATCCACCCACTCAAAACAAAACAAAATTAAATCACCTTGAATGGCTTTTACACACACATGCCCACGTAATCAGTACTAGTCCCCATACTGTTTCTTATTCAAACAGTTGCCAATTTTTAATCATCTTGATAATTTTTCTTTTTTAAAAAACCTATTTGATGGTATAAAAGCAACATGAATTAAACAAACAAACAAACAAACAAAAAAACTTCTAATCTTTTCCTGGACTAGAAATACGAAGTGTAACTCATGTATAATGATCCCCTTCAGCTCCAAATTCACCACGTGATAATGATTGTGTCAATACCCTACAGCATATTTCCAGTAGTTTGAGTTATAAACATTCATTATACTATATAAGATATTGCTGTATGTGATCATCACCCATGACAAACAGCAACCATCTTAGGGGTAGGAAATACCACAAGACCTTTTCTTAATTATACAGCCACTCCCTTGCTACCAACCATCGCATGCAACTCTGCTGTAACTGCACGCAGCCTGGGTGAGGGCTAGAGTATAGAAGGAAGACTGGAGGAACCGCGAAGCTTCGTCAGTACAGTGTTAGGGAAGCTTTCATATCTGTTGGGTCTACACATTCTGGATGTGGACTTTGGAGAGAAAAGCCTCCACACTTCTGTGCTCTTTAAAGAAGCTCAATAAACTCATTATGTCTCTAAAGTAAAGTATGGTGAAATCATTGTCATGGGAAATTTAGTAGAGGAGTAGATATAGTTTATGTCTTCCTCTGTGAAAGATATTAACAATAGACATATAATACTTCAATATAACAGCGTCTCCAGACTTTATGGTTTTGTTCAACCACAGACTCATGCATTTTGGAGTATATTTAAGATAGGCCAAGCTAAGCTGTGACATATGGAATTTATTTTCTACTTTCAACAGCTTCAGCTTAACAAAGATGTTATTGGAAGAGAACTCCATTAAAAGTTGAGGGGAACCTACTCTTTAAAATGGTCTTTTCCAAAAGATCTTTTTCCAAAGTCATCTTTTCCAAAGATCAAGGAAAACACATAAGATGTAAATTAGTTTCATCTTGATGATGTTGCCACAAACTACTTAGGGCAGGTATTAATGTCATTGCCTTAAAGTAAAAAATTAAGAAGCTAATTATAATTCTATGTCACAGATCATAAATTGGAATCCAATTTGGGTCCTTATTCAGTTCCTTTTCTGATAATTATAATTAGGGAGTATCCATCATGTGTGAAAAATGAGATAAAGATATTTCATATTGAAGGGGTTTTGTACCTATTGAATTGGTTTTTATTTCAGATATGTGCCATATCTGTAAAAATAATTATTAAAATCGCTATCAAAAAGTCAACCCAACAAGAAAGCAAACCCCAAAAAAAGAATCTCTCTCTCTCTCTTTCTCTCTCTCTCTCTCTCTCTCTCTCTCTCTCTCTCTCTCTCTCACACACACACACACACACACACACACACACACACACACACACATATACACAATTCTTCATCCAACAACAAACATAACAGGAACTAACAATCATATGTCTTTCATATCTCTCAACATCAATGGACACAATTATCCAATGAAAAGACATGAGCTAACAGACTGGCTATACAAGCAGTATCCCGCATTTTGCTACATTCAAGAAACACATTTCAATGATAAAGACAGATACCTCAAAGTAAATGACTGGCAAAGAGTTTTCCAAGCAATGCTTCCATGACACAGGCAGGAGTTTCCATTCAAATATCCAATAAAATAGGTTTTCAACCAAAAGTTATCAAATAATATGGAAGGACACTTCATATTCATCAAATGAAACATTCAACAAGGTGAAATATCAATTATGAACATCTATGCCCCAAATGCAAGGGCACCCACATTCATAAAAGAAATTTCACTAAAGCACAAAGCACACATTGAACCTCACACAATAATAGTGGGAGAGTTCAACACCCACTATCAACAATGGACAGGTCATTGAAACAGAAACTTAACAGAGACAAAGTGAAGCTAAGAGAAGTTGTGAACAAATGGATTTAACAGATATATACAGAACATTTCACCCTAAAACAAAAGAATATACCTTCTTCTCAGAACCTCATGATACCTTCTCCAAAAGTGATCATTTAATTGGTCACAAAAAAAGCCTCAACAGATACAAGAAGATTAAAAATATCCCATGCATCCTATCAGATTACTATGGCTAAGGCTTGACTTCAATAACAAAAACCAAGCAAAACAAAAACGAAAAGAAAGCCTACATAACCATGGAAACTGAACAACTCTCTACTCAATAACTTGGTCAAGAAGTTAATAAACAATGACAATAAAGATTTTCTAGAATTCAATGAAAATGATGACACAGCATATCCAAACTTATGAGTCACAATGAAAGCAGTGCTAAGACAAAAATTTACAGCACTAAGTGTTGCCCTTATAATCTCAGAAAATGGAGAGATCTCACACACTCATGGATTGTCAGAATTAACATAGTCGAAATGACCATACTAGCAAAGGCATCTACAGATTCAATGCAATCCCCACCAAAATCCCAACACATTTCTTAAAAGACCCAGAAAGAGCAATTCTCAAATTCATCTGGAAAGGCAAAAAAAAAAAAAACAAAAACAAAAACAAAAACAACAAAAAAAAAACCAACAATAAAACCAGAATAACAAAAATAATTCTTAACAATAAAAGAACTGCTGGGAGAATCACTATCCCTGCCCTCAAGTTATACTATAGAGCAATAGTGATAAAAACTGCATGGTATTGGTATAGAAACAGACACAGTGATCAATGGAATAGAATTGAAAATCCTGAAATAAAACCATACACTATGGACACTTGATTTTTGACAAAGAGGCCAAAAATATACAATGGGGGGAAAAAAAAGCATTTTCAATAAAAGACTCTGGTCTAACTGGCTGTCTATATATAGAAAAATGAAAATAGACCCATATTTGTCATCTTGCACAAAGCTCAAGTTCAAGTGGATCAAGGACCACAACTTCAAACCAGATACACTGAATCTAATAGAAGACAAATTGGGAAAAAGTCTTGAACTCACAGGCACAGGAGGAAATTTCATAAACAAAACACCAATAGTTCATGCTCTAAGATCAGAAGTGGATAAATGGAACCTCATGAAACTGGAAAGCTTCTGTAAAGCAAAGCACATAGCCAACAGGACAAATCAGCAAGCTACAGATTGGGAAAAATTCTTCACTAACCCCACATCCAAAAGAAGGCTAATATCCAAAATATATAAAGAACTCAAGAAGCTAACCACCAGAAAAAAAATCAAACAACCCAATCAAAAAATGGGGTATAGAACTAAACAGAGAATTCACAAGAGAGGAATATCAAATGTCTGAGAAGCACCTAAAGAAATGTTCAAAGTCCTTAGTGATTAGAGAAATGCAAATCAAAATGACCCTGAGATTCCACCTTACACCAATCAGAATGGCTAAGATAAAAACCATCATTCACTATGATCAAGTAGGCTTCATCCCAGGGATGCAGCGATAGTTCAATACATGAAAATCCATTAATGTAATCCACTATATTATAAAACTCAAAGGAAAAAAATCACATGATCATCTCAGTAGATGCTGAAAATGCATTTGACAAAATACAATCCACTTTCATGTTAAAAGTCTTGGAAAGATCAGGAAGTCAAGGCCTTGCATAAGCATAATAAAAGCAAAATACAGCAAACCATCAGCTAATATCAAATTTAATGTAGAGATATTTGAAGCAATTCCACTAAAATCAGAGACTAGACAAGGCTGCCCTCTCTCTCCATATCCATTCAATATAGTACTGGAAGTTCTAGATAGAGCAATTAGACAACAAAAAGAGGTCAAAGGGATACAAATTGGAATGTAAGAAGTCAAATTATCACTATTTGCAGATGATATGATAGTATGCATAAGAAACCACAAAAAAATTTACCAGAGAACTTCTACAGCTGATAAACAACTTCAACCATGTGGCTGGATATAAAATTAACTCAAATAAATCAGTAGTCTTCCTTTATACAAATGATAAACAGGCTTAGAAAAAAATTAGAGAAACAACATCCTTCACGATAGCCACAAGTAGTAGAAAATATCTTGGTGTAACTCTTACCAAACAAGTGAAAGATCTGTATGATAAGAATTTCAAATCTCTGAAAAAAAAAATAAATCAAAGATATCAGAAGATGGAAACATCTCCCATGCTCATGAATTGTTATGATTAACATAGTAAAAATGACCATCCTTCCAAAAGCAAGCTACAGATTCAGCACAATCACTTTCAAGATTCCAACACAGTTCCTCAGAGACGTGGAAAGAGCAATTCTCAAGTTCATATGGCAAAAGAAAGCAAAACAAAAAACAAACACATAAAACCTAGGATAACACAAACAATTCTTAGCAATAAAAGAACTTTTGGGGAATCACCATCCCTGACCTCAAGCTGTACTACAGAGTAACCAAAAACACATGATATTGGTAAAGAGACAGATAGGTCAATGAATGTAATAAAAAAGAAGGCCCAGAAATACGCCTACACACTTATAGACACTTGATCTTTGACAAAGAATCCAAAAGCATACAATGGATCAAAAAAAAGTCTTCAATAAATGATGCTGGTCTAACTGGCAGTCTGTGTGTAGAAAAATGAAAATAAGTCAATATTTATCACCATGCACAAAGCTCAAATCCAAGTGGATCACAGACCTCAACATAAAACTAGATACGCTGAATCAAATAGAAGAGAAAGTAGGAAAGAGCCTCAAACTCATTGGCACAGGGGGAAATATCCTAAACATAACACCAATGGCTCAGGCACTAAGATAAACAACTGATAAATGGGACCTCATGAAACTGAAAAGCTTCTGTAAGGCAAAAGACACAGTCAGTAGGACAAATCAGCAACAAACAAATTGTGAAAAAAATCTTCACTAACTTCATATCAGATAGAGGGATAATATCCAAAATATGTAAAGAACTCAAGAAATTAACCTCCAAAAAACCAAATAACCTAAATAAAAAATGGAGTACAGAATTAAACAGAGAACTCTCAACTGAGGAATCTCAAATGATGAGAACCACCTAAAGAAGCGTTCAACATCCTTAGTCCTCAGGGAAATGCAAATCAAAACAACCCTGAGACTCTACCTCACACCAACCCAAATGGCTAAGATCAAAAACTCAGGTGACAACAGATGCTGGCGAGGATGTGGAGAAAGAGCAACACTTCTCCATTCCTGGTGGGATTGCAAACAGGTACAACCACTTTTGAAAGTAATCTGGTAGTTCCTCAAAAAATTGCAAATAGTTCTCCCCAAAGACCAAGCTATACCACTAGTGGGTATATAACCAAAAGATTCTCTAACATATAACAATGACATGTCCTCCACTATGTTCATAGCAGCCATATTTATAATAGCCAGAAGCTGAAAACAACCCAGATGTCCCTCAGTAGAAGAATTGATACAGAATATGTGATACATGTATACAGTGGAATACTACTCAGCTATTAAAAATGACAACTTCATAAATTTTACAGAAAAGTGAATGGAACTAGAAAATATCATCCTGAGTGAGGTAACTCAAACCCCAAAGTACATACATGGTATGTACTCCCTGATAAGTGGATATTAGCCCAAAAGCTTAGAATATCTACAACATACAGACTGTATCAAGTTTAACAAAAAGAAAGGGTAAAGTGTGGATGCTTCAATCCCACTTAGAATGGAGAAGAAAATAATCATGGGAGGTAGAGAGAGGGAGGCTCCTGGGTGGGAGAGTAGAAGGGGAGGGAAAAGGGGGAAAGTTTCAGGTATGGGAAGGGACAGGAGAGAAGTCCAGAGGGCCAGAAGAATAAATAGAGATATGTAGCAGTGGGGGGAGGAGTGACTAGAAAGTCCCAGATGCCAGGGATATAAGAAGCTCTCAGGACCCAATGGGAATGACATTAGCTGTAATAGCCAACAGTGGAGAAACAGAACCTGAAGAGACCACCTCCAGTAGAGAGGCATGGTCCCCAGCTGAGGGAATGAGCCACTCACCCATCTGAAAATTTTACCTCAGAATTGTTCCATTCTAAAGGAAATGCAGGGACAAAAATGGAGCAGAGACTGAAGGAAAGGTCATCCAGAAACCTCTCTACCTTGGGATCCATCCCATCTGCAGACACCAAACCCCAACGCAATTACTGATGCCAAGAAGTGCTCGCAGCCAGGAAGCTAGTATCTCTGTCCTCTGAGAGGCTTTGCCAGCACCTAAGACAGAGACAGACACACACAACCATTGTGCTGAGCCCGGGGACCCCAGTGGAAAATTTAGGGAAGATCTGCAAGAGCTGAAGGGGTTTGCAACCCCATCAACTAACCGGACCCCTCAGAGCTCCCAGGGACTAAATCACCAACCGAAGAATATTCATGGGTGGATCCATGGCTCTACATATGTAGCAGAGGATTGCCTTAATGGGAGGAGAGGAGTTTAGTGCTGTGGAGGTGTGTTGCCCCAGTGAAGGAGGATGCTAGAAGCAGTGAGGTGGGAGTGGGTGGGTGGGTGAGTGGAGAGTACATTCTTAGTGGCAAAGGGGAGGGGGAATGGGATGTGGGTTGTGGAGGGGAGAGTGGGAAGAGAAAAAACATTTGAAATGTAAAGTAAACAAAAGGGGATAAGAGAATAGCAGATTTGGGTAATGCTACAATGACTTCAGTTACAGCTGGAATATTCTGATAATTTGTTGACACCATAACAAACTCCTGAGTAGAGCATGTTTATGATAGAGATTTATTTGGGGTCCCAGCAAAGAGGTTACAAGCTGTAATTAGTTGGCTCTATGAGACCTGAAATAACTGATCCTGGATGATGAGAAAGTGAGAAAAAAGAAAGCTACTGACCTCATGTTAAACAAGAAGCTGAGAGAGATCATGGGTTGGAGAAACAAGAGACAATGTATATGTTTCCATAAAACTTCCCAGTAGCCTACTTGCTCCTAGTAGGACATACCTGCAACCAAACACCCCCTCCCCCAAATAGCTTCACCAGCTGGAGAATAAGGCTTCCATAAATGAGACTGTTGGGACAATTCATGCTTGAGACATAAATAAAAACACACAAAATAAATTTGTTTCAATTATAAACATTCTCCTCTCCAGTCCCTATAAGGCATAGAGAGATTCGGGGGGGGGGGGGTCATAACAACAAATCATTCAACAAACGCTCTTCTCAAAACATGTTCCTGGAGATACTTTACTCACCCTGGAATGATGCACCCACCTGTACATCATCCTTAGCTCCTGCCCTACTGGAGAATATTGCAGATTCCAGGTGACATCATGGCATCCTATTAAAGATTTGAAAAGAGAATGCAAACACATAGGAGGCTTTACATCATATCTAGTGTTCTCCAGTGTCCACTGCATAGCACACCACCCTTCAAGAGAAGTTTAAAGTTTAGTTTTCTTTTTCAAGCTTCCCAAAATAAGCTTCTGAGAAAATAGAAAAAACCAAAACCAAAACCAAAACATAGCAAAACAAAGAAAACACGTAATTTTAAAAAACTAGCCCCTACTACTGCTAGGTTTGTAGATAATTATTCTATAAAAATAGAATAATGGAACATTTTTTTTTTTTTTTGATCCTTGGAACTCTAGGGGTGAGTTGCCTTGCCCAGCCTCGAGATATGAGAGTGGTTGTCCTGTCTTAGTGTATCCTGTTTTGTTGTGTTTGGTTATTGTCTCTTTTGGGCTGGCTCTTTTCTTAAGGGAGTGGAGGGGGAGTAGATCAGGGGTAGAGAGGAGATAGAAGGCAACTGGGAAGAGATAAGGGAGGGGAAACTGTGGTCTGGATGCATTGTAAGAGAAGAATCTATTTTTAATAAAATTAATTAATTAATTAAATTTTAAAAAATCCAAAACTCTAGTTTCTAAACACACTGCATCTTTTGGATGTATACTAAAGGAAGAGTCTGGGATTCTCTATATTCCTTCAGTAAGGGGACGGATCCATCTTCCCGGATATGCTTCTCAGATATTCTCAGTCAAATATTTCCAACAATAATCTTTGTCGAAAATTTTCTTCCATGGAGCAACACAATTTGACTAAATGTGCATATATATATATATATATATATATATATATATATATACATATCATACATAGGATATAATACAACCTTTTAACCATAGAACTATATATAAACAATATTATGACCCATCTCTCACCTGATTTGCTAATTGACTACCAGAAACTCCAAAATCGAGATTTTAGTTAATGTTGCCACTCAGATATGTCTCTTGCTTCTTTGATATGATACAATGAGAACTGGATTGTATATCTTTCCCTGCTGAAGATTTCCAGCTTTCGTTCTATAATGCTCTTTGTCACTGAGCATGACTTGCTTGGATACTGAAACCAGGCACCCAGGAGGCATCCTTGAAAGCATCCCTTAATTTACATGTTCCTAACGCTGAGGTGTTATCAATTTAATATTCCAAATAAATCTTAAACCTACCTTGTGTTCTTCATACTCATATGACCACCTACTATCTTCATTTCAGGTCTACCTAACCCATATAACGTATGTTGATGCATTATCTGTAGCCGCCAAAGGAGTTGTACCCCTTTCTTCAGATTCTTAAAAGAATGCCTGTCCACCCGGAGTGAGATCTAAGCTCAGTACTATCTCCTTTAAGATCTTAAGCAGGCCATACCTAACCCTTCTTGGCCTCTCTTTCATGCATTTTGTTCTTTCAAGTTGATCATCCTTGGGTGGAAATGTGATAGGTCCAGGCATTTCCTTGCCTTGGCACCTCCATGCAGAGGCTTTCCTTCCAGGCTTTGGTTGACTAATCAAACACTAATCACTCTTAATGAACAGCAGGTTGCAACTGAAATTACTCTGTAGAAAGGTCATTTCTTAGTCTTTATTTTGAGATAACTTACCTATTGGACTTTCTGAACATATATTTTTTTGCCTTTAAACAGTCTACATCAGGTTGGGATGAGGCTTGATAGTAGAGAGCTTCCCTCCTTTGCCTGAGGCCTTAGAGTCAGCGAATCCCCAGAAGAGATTTAAAAGTTCTCTATGTATAATTATTTGTCTGTGTGAATATTTGCCACTTTACTTCCTTTATATTCTGTGAATACAAACATCCTGTTGTACATTTTTATTGCTAAAACCTGACACTAAAACAATTCTTAATAAGTGCTTAATAAATAAACAATAAACTTGTGTTTGTTTGCCAAGGAGGGTAACAGTATCATTTTCAAAGGATGAATAAATTAAATGAACAGATAGAACAAAAAAGTTTCCTTCTCTAAACACCTGAACACCAACACACATAACTAACTCCTCATCAATGAACATGAGACATAAATAATTTATGAGACATTTTTAAGATATAAAAATATGCATATGTTAGGAAACTCTCAGGATGGAATTAAAATAAGTCAACTTGGTAGCCATGTTAGCAAACTGATAGTAAACATTACATATTCTATAGTTTTAGGTGTACTTGCTGGGTTTATAGTATTTAAAATATACTCAAAGATAAACAAACAAAACAAATTTTTGTGAATCACCAGACAGGGACCCTACAGAATTAAAAAAAAAAAAAATGAAATGTATACTCAAATGCTAAAAGGGTTTTCTAACAAAAAATAAAGTCCTAATAAAATTTACCCAAATCATGGCAATACTCTGTTGAAGGGACTAGTTAAAATATAAGAGTATAGATACATCTATACCAGCGGTTTTTTTCACTATGTTGAGTACTAATATGCAAACTCCTAAAGAGATGAACTAGTTTATAAAACTGAACCAATTAGAAGCCTGTGGGTTATATAATTCAAAATGGAAACAGCTTTATTAAAGGGCTATTCTTGCTATCAGAAAGGAAATCAACATTTTAGTGTGCAAAGTCATAATAATTCAACCTTAATCCCACCATTTAGCCTATTTAAATCTTCTCTAATTACCAGTAATTCCAGAATTTTAGAGATCAAAGCTTCTCTGCTGGTTGATTAGTTTCCTGGTCCTAATTTTACACTCTTGGCCAACAATAATCTTTTTAACACATCTAATTTTTTTTTTCAGGCTAGAGTACAACTGCCCTTTCATGAGCCCCTTTCCCATGAGCTGTGGGGGCCAGGTAAATTGTAGATTTGTGGTGAAAATACCACCATTCCCACAAAAGGTCTTTAAATCAGAGAACATGTCACAAATCCCCTTCTGCTTCCTCATCTCTAAGATATAGGATCTTTGTTATGCAGGATAGATTGCAAAATAGCCTCTATGTTTATAAACTGAACAATCATTTCTTAAATTATTTTCTTTTATTACTCACTGTTACAGAAACCGAGATTCAAGATCAGTAAATTACTCCAGATTACGCTAGCTCGATTTCTATTTGGTTCCTAAACACATTATTTACATTTCTATATCTTCAGATACATCCTGAAATATTATTTTATTTTTTTTATCACCTACAACAATCTTACTATTTCAATTTGTTTTTTCACATGGAACTTTCATGCTTCTTCAACTGATGCACCTTATTCTTGGCTATCTTCAATTCCTTCCTAGAATTAAAAATATATTTAGCAGCAAGATACACATACTCTACAGAGGTAGTAGCTTCTTTCCACAAAAGGGCAAAATCCGTGTTACTAACCTTGTACAGCATCCAGGGCAAAGAAGCTGGGATTCACCAAAGACATTTTTGATGTGACTGATGATTCTAAGACCTTCTAGAAGATTTAAGAAAAACTCAGCAACTGGCACTTCCACAGATTCTGACATGTGAAAGGATTCACTGGGCTCCCAAACAATTCTGAGATTCCATGATACCAATTCTTACAATGTGAATATTCTCAAGTTTCTTTCCCTTTTCTTTATACTGAAAGTTTTAGGAAGTTTATATGAATTAATAAAAATCCTGGGCTCTATGAAGCCAATCTAGCTTTGAACATGCTTTTATTGATCTTTCAGGTAAATCTACTGTGAATGTTATGAGCCAAGCCCAGATCACCAACTTCAAACAGAATTACAGGTACCTGTGGAGAGAGATGCTGGCAGACAGGCTTTTACTAAAGCCAGCAGTGCAAAGGTGAGGGGGGGAAAAGGGCTGCTTAATTAACATTTTAGATATGTTGTAGGTTGAGTGATTTCAGGCAGCTTATTAAACTCTCCTTGCTATCTCCTGGAGGGTATCATTTTTCTTTCCTTTCTATTTCACAGGTGTAATCAATGTGTTTCTAATATCTGGAAACATTAGCATAGGAAAGATTTTAAACATGTTACGATTCTTTTTTATTTGTTCTTACCAATCAGTTAACTTGTTCAGTGTTACTATAGCCAATGAAACATCAAAATGATTTTTTTCAGTCCCTATTCCTTGCAAAGAACATTTCTCCTCTCTAAAAAGAATAACATAATTCTTTGTTATGCCCACAAAGGAAAAAGGAAATATAAAGTAACAGACCCCACCTCGAGACCTTTGCAAGACTGAAACCATGTTGACATCATTATCTTAAAAACCAGCATATCAGTTCCAACACCTGCCAAAATAGGAACAAAGACCTATTCCACAGTTCCAGGAAAGTCCCCAAGTAGTTCTGCTTCTTGCTAACTGAAGTATGTCAACCATCAAGTTCCCATGCACCCATTGGCCAGCAAATAAAATCTTACTTTTGGCCTTTAAGTATGGTGATTATTTGTGAGCTCCCCTTGCAACATAATAACATGATTGCCCAGTTCTCCTTCCTCCAAACTTAATAGTCAAGCCCATGTGGTCACTCTTTGCAATGATCATAATATATTTTACTTGTAGATAGTGGGGATACAGAGTCAAAAACCACTAGTGTAACTAATATATGCTTGTTTCTTAGGTTGAGCTGTGATTTGAAATTATATCCTCCAAATGAGCCACTGAAGATTTTCTACATGAAAAAGAAAGAAAAACACAGTCAATAATGAAGGCCAAAACCTCCCAGTGAATATACCCTCTAAATGACTGACTTCTTTCTGATTAAGCACAAAACCTTTGGATCTCAAGTGTCTTGAATTGCAAACCAGCTCTACTGAAACTTTGAGGGATCTTTACGTTCCTTGTCTTAAAAACAGAGATAATAAAAGTAGCAATCAACATATCGTTAGCTGTAATGGCATTTCTTGTAAATGTATTATGATGGTGCCTGTTTCCCAAATACAGAGTAGTGCTAGAGAGATTTTCATGCTCTCAGTCCAAACTACATTTCAATCAATTAAGCTTGTATTTTAAAAGAATACTTGTCTCCTTTTTGTGTTCAGATATTATCAACCCTTGATGATCTTGTTTTATATCTTCTATTCCTTTTTATAGAATTATGGAGAATTTCCCAAATAATATGCTTCTTTGTCTATAGCTATTGTAGTATATAACTGGCCACAAATGTGGCAGAGGAGGGTCTTGTGGGAGGACAGGCCCTAGGGTCTGAGAGTGTTAGATGCCCCAGTGTAGGGGAATGCCAGGGAGGGAAGATGAGAGTGGGTGGGTGGGTGGGTGGGGGAGCACCCTAATAGAGGCTGGGGTAAGGGGAATGGAATAGGGCATTTCCAAAGGGGAAACATTTGAAATGTATATAAAGTAAATATCCGAACAACTTAGAACATAAATATAAAAAATGAATAAATGAATTTGAAATCTATCAAAAAGCAAAAAGTAAGACATGGGGGAAAGAGTAAACAAATTGACAGAAACAAACAAACAAAACTTTAGCAATCTTTCCCCCAACAACCATCAATTTTAGCAATGGCCCACTCTATTACACCTTTACATGCTACTGCATCTTTACACCTTTACCCAGCTATGGCGACCATCCTCATTTATATAGCACAGTAAAAAGAAGCATTCCATTGAAAAACATAAAACATTAGTATTAGCTCAGTTACATTTCTTCTGATCTAAAGTATCAGAGCATAGAGAAATATTTCAGCAACTTGGGCCAGGAAAGTAATCAGAAAACATTTTCTTGATTCCTCCAAATTGGACCACAGCATCACTGACATAGACCTTTATGTCCCATGACTCCAAACCATTCAATCTGTAGACCTTCACTGAAAGCGGCAGAAACTCATAACTCTGATTTCCAGTTCACATCACCCACCAGTCAATATAGCAGTCATGGGCCATGGGCACAGGACAACTCCCAGTAGCAGGTAGATCTGAGCCACCAGAGATATTAAGCCAAATTTTCAGCCTCCATAAGACTCCATTTTGATGCCACAAGATTCACAGTGGTGCTGGGCTCAGTGCTCCCTCTAGTGTTGCAACAGCTGCAGCTTTCCACAGGCTCAGCACACAGCCTAAGAGCACATCTGCATTTCTAAATAGGTTTACTGATGAAGGGCATTCCTGGCTCAAACCAGATTGTAAAGGTTGGAATTAAGTATATAATCCTTCAAAGGAACATGCATAGCTCAGGACTATAAGAAATAAGAACAGTCAAAAAAACAAGGTGTCTCTAAATGAATCAAAATGAGTGCCCCTGTATGATTTGAAAGAAGTAGAAGTGCCATCCCCCTCCTCCTGCTTCTATGAGGGTGTGTCCCCACCCACCCACTCCCACCTACCTGCCCTGGCATTCTGCTACACTGGGGCATAGAGCCGTCATGGACCAAAGGCCTCTTCTCCTATTGATGCCCAACAAGGCCATCCTCTGCTACATAAGCAGCTGGAGCCATGGATCAATTCATTTGTACTCCTTGGTTGGTGGTTTAGACTCTGGAAGCTCTGGTTGGTTAATATTGTTGTTCTCCCTACTGGGTTGCAAACTTCTTCAGTTCCTTTAGTCCTTTCTCTAACTCCTCCATTGGGGACCCTGTGGATCAGTCCAATGGTTGGCTATGAGCATCTGCTTCTGTACATGTCAGGCTCTGACAGAGCTTCTCAGAAGACAGCTTCATCAGACTCCTGTCAGCAAGCATTTCTGGGCATCCGTGATAATGTCTGCGTTTGGTGAAAGTATATGGGATGGATCCCCAGTTGGGTCAGTAGCTGGATGGCCTTTCCATCAGTCTCTGCTCCACACTTTGTCTCTGTATTTTTTTTCTCATGAATATTTTGTTCCCCCTTCTAAGAAGGACTGAAGCATCCACACTTTGGTCTTTCTTCTTCTTGAGCTTCATTTGGTCTGTGATTTTTATCTGAGTTTTGGGGCTAATATCCACCTGTCAGTGAGTGTATACTATGTGTGTTCTTTTGTGGTTGGGTTACCTCACTCAGGATGATATTTTCTAGTTCCATCCATTTGCCTAAGAATTTCATGAATTAATTGTTTTTAATGGTTGAGTAGTACACCATTGTGAAAATGTACCACATTTTCTGTATCCATTCCCCTGTTGAAGGATATCTGGGTTCTTTCTAGCTTCTGGCTATTATAAATAAGGCTGCTATGGACATAGTGGAACATGTGTCCTTATTACATATTGGAGCATCTTCTGGGTATATGCCCAGGAGTGGTAGCTAGGTCCTCAGGTAATACTATGAGTAATTTCTGAGGAACCACCAGACTGATTTCCAGAGTGGTTGTACCAGCTTTCAATCCCAACAATAGAGGAGTGTTCCTCTTTCTCCACATCCTTGCCAACATCTGCTGTCACCTGAGTTTTTGATCTTAGACATTGTGTCTGGTGTGAGGTAGAATCTCAGGGTTGTTTTGATTTGCATTTCCCTGATGACAAAGGATGCTGACATTACTTTAGATGCTTCCTGACCATTTGAGTTTCCTCAGTTGAGAATTCTTTGTTTAGCTCTGTACCATATTTTTAATAGGGTTATTTGATTTTCTGGAGTCTAATTTCTTGAGCTCTTTGTATATATTGGATGTTAGCCCTCTATCTGATCTAAGATTGGTAAAGATCTTTTCCCAATCGGTTATTTGGCCATTTTACTGTATTAATGTTGCCAATCCATGAGCATGAGAGATCTTTCCATCTTCTGAAATCTTTTTCAGTTTCCTTCTTCAGAGACTTGAAGTTCTTGTCTTACACATCTTTCACTTGCTTGGTTAGAGTCACACCAAGGTATTTTATATTATTTGTGACTATTATGAAGGGTGTCATTTCCCTAATTTCTTTCTCAGTCTGTTAATCCTTTGCATAGTGGAAGGCTACTGATTTGTTTGAGTTAATTTTATATCCAGCCACTTTGATGAAGTTGTTAGTCAGGTTTAGGAGTTCTCTGGTGGAATTTTTGGGATCACTTAAGTATACTACCATATCATCTGCAAATAGTGAGATTTTGACTCCTTCCTTTCAAATGTGTATCCCTTTGACCTTTTCTTGTCTAATTGCTCTGACTAGGACTTCGAATACTATATTGAATAGGTAGGGAGAGTGGGCAGCCTTGTCTAGTCCCTGATTTTGGTAGGATTGCTTTGTTTTTCTCCATTTAGTTTGATGTTGGCTACTAGTTTGTTACTGCTTTTACTTTGTATAGGTATGGGACTTGAATTCCTGATCTTTCCAAAACTTACCAGGAAGGGGTGTTAAATATTGTCAAATGCTTTTTCAGCATCTAATGAGATGATCATGTGTTATTTTCTTTGAGTCTGTTTATATAGTAGATTACGTTGATGGATTTCTGTATGTTGAACCATCCCTGCATTCCTAGAATAAAGCATACTTGATCATGATGGATGATTATTTTAATGTGCTCTTGGATTCTGTTTCTGAGAATTTCATTGAGTATTTATACATTGATATTCACAAGGGAAATTGGTCTGAAGTTTTCTTTCTTTGTTGGATCTTTGTGTGGTTTAGGTATAAGTGTAATTGTGGCTTCATAGAACAAATTGGGTAGTCTTTCATCTGTTTCTCTTTCATGGAATAGTCTGAAGACAATTGGTATTAGGTCTTCTTTGAAGGTCTGAAAAAATTCTGCATTAAAACCATTTAGTCCTGGGCTTTTGTGGTTGGGAGACTTTTAACGACTGCTTCTATTTCTTTAGGGGTTATGGGACTGTTTAGATGGTTTATCTGATCCTGATTTAACTTTGATACCTGGTATGTGTCTAGAAAATTGTCCATTTTGTCCAGATTTTCCAGTTTTGTTGAATATTGGCTTTTTTAGTAGGATTTGATGATTTTTTAAAAGTTTTCTAGGTTTCTGTTGTTATGTCTTCCTTTTCAGTTCTGATTTTATTAATTTGGATACTGTCTCTGTGCCCTATAGTTAGTCTTGCTAAGGGTTTATCTATCTTGTTGATTTTCTCAAAGAACCAGATTCCGGTTTTGTTGATTCTTGTATAGTTCTTTTTGTTTCTACTTGGATGATTTCAGCCCTGAGTTTGATTATTTCCTGCAGTCTACTCTTCTTGTGTGTGTTTGCTTCTTTTTGTTCTAGAGCTTTCAGATGTGCTGTCAAGCTGCTAGTGTATGCTCCCTCCAGTTTCTTTTTATAGACACTTAAAGCTATTAGCTTTCCTCTTAGCACTGAGTACACACTATGCATGCCATTTTGGGTCTGGGTTACCTCACTCGGGATAATATTTCCTAGTTCCATCCATTTAGCTACAAAACTCATGATGTCCTTGTTTTTAATAGTTGAATACTATTCTACTGTGTAAATAAACCACATTTTCTGTACCCGTCATTAGGTTGATGGAAGTCTAGGTTCCTTCCACTTTCTGGCTATTACAAATAAGGCTGCTATGAACATAGTAGAGCATGTATCCTTGTAGTATGGGGGAGTATCTTTTGGATATATGCCCAGGAGGGGTATAGATAGGTCTATAGTTTGAACTATTTCCATTTTTCCGAGAAGCCACCAGATTGATCTGCAGAGACATTGTACAAATTTGAAATCCCACCAGCAAAAGAGAAGTGTTCCCTTTCTCCACAAACTTGCCAGCACGTACTGTTTCTTGAGTTTTGTTGTTGTTGTTTCTTAGCCATTCTGATTGGTGTGAGGTAGAAACTCAGTGTCATTTTGATTTGCTTTTCCCTGATGACTAATGATGTAGAGCATTTCTTTAGTTGCTTTTTGGCCATTTCAGATTCTCATGATGAAAATTCTGTGTTTAGCTCTGTACCCCATTTTTAGATTGGATTTTTGGGGTTTGTAGTTTTACTTCTTCAATTTTTTATATTTTTGATATTAGACATTTGTCAGATGTAGGTTTGGTGAAGATATTTTCCCAATCTGTAGGCTGACATTTTCTCCTATTAAGAGTGTCCTTTACCTTACAGAAGCTCTTCAGTTTCATAAGGTCCAATTTATCAATTGATGATCTTAAAGCCTGAGACATTGGAATTCTCTTCAGGATATTTTCTCCTATGCCAATGTGTTCAAGGCTATTTCCTACTTTCTTTCCTATTAGATTCAGTGTATATAGTATTATGTTGATGTACTTGATCCACTTCAATTTGAGCTATGTTCAGGGTGATAAAAATGGTTCTATTTGAGACATCTGCCTGCGCCACCAGGGCTCCATAGCCAAATAGTGCTGGGAGAAAACTAGACTCCCAGGAGTGTGAACAAGCCTGTCTGCTTAGAGGGACCCACCAGAAATCCCCAGGACACAGGGACTGAGGAGTGGGGTTCTGGTTTCTTTAGGAGGCCTGGGAGCTGATCTTGTGACACAGGACTCCATACTCAAATAGTGCCAGGAGAGAGCTGGTATCTCAGGAGTGCCAACACACCTTCAAGCACAGGCAAGTCCACAACCTCTGCTCAAATTCACTGGATCAATATAAAACCTTACAGAGCCATCAGGACACAAGAACCAAGGGACAGCTGGCGAAAAGATCCTTCTGGTTTCTGTCTGCACCACAGACCTGACCCTGTACCACTGCTCTCCAAACCCAAATTCCTTTCAGAGAGAACGGTCTTCAAGGAGTATTGACAAATAGGCTTGCAGGAAGGACAAGCCACGGTCAGAGTGAGTAAGACCAGCTAACACCAGAGATAACCTTGGCAAAAGGCAAGGGCAAGAACATAAGGAACAGAAACCAAGACTACTTGGCATCATCAGAACCCAGCTCTCCCACCATAGCAAGCTTTGGATACCCCAACACACCAGAAAAGCAAGGCTCAGATTTAAAATCACTTCTCATGATGATGATAGAAGAATTTAAGAAGGAAATAAATAACTTCCTTAAAGAAATACAAGAGAACATGGGTAAACATCTAGAAGCCCTTAAAGAGGAAGCACAAAAATCCCTTTAAAAATTACAAGAAAGCACAAACGGAGAAAGTAAATGAATAAAACCATCCAGAAACTAAAAATAGAAATAGAAACAATAAAGAAATCACAAAGGGAGAAAACTCTGGAGTTAGAAAAACTAGGAAAGAGATCAGGAGTCATACATGCAAGAATCACCAACAGAATACAAGAGATGGAAGAGAGAATCTCAGGTGCGGAAGATACCATAGAAAACATGGACACAACAGTCAAAGAAAACACAAAATGCAAAAAGCTCCTAACCCAAAACATCCAAGATATTCAGGATGCAATGAAAAGACAGAACCTTAGGATAATAGGTATAGAAGAGAGTGAAGATTCCCAACTTAAAGGACCAGTAAATATCTTCAACAAAATTATTCAAGAAAATTTCCCTAACCTGAAGAAAAAGATGAACATAAATATACAAGAAGTCTACAGAACGCCAAATAGACTGGACCAGAAAAGAAATTCTTCCCATCACATTATAGTCAAAACACCAAATACACAAAACAAGGAAAGAATATTAAAAGCAGTAATGGAAAAAAAGCAAGCAACATATAAAGGCAAACCTATCAGAATTACACCAGAATTCTCACCAGAGACTATGAAAGCTAGAAGATCCTGAGCAGATCTCATACAGACTCTAAGAGAACACAAATGCCAGCCCAGGTTGCTATACCTAGTAAAACTCTCAATAATCATTGATATTTAAACCAAAATATTCTATGACAAATCCAAATTTGCACAGTATGTTTCCACAAACCCAGCCGTACATAGAATAATACGTGGAAAATGCCAATTCAAGGAGGGAAACTACACTCAAGAAAAAGCAAGAGAGTAATCTTTCAACAAACTCAAAAGAAGATAGCCACACAAACAATATAAACAACATCAAAAATAAAAGGAAACAACAATCACTATTCTTTAATATCTCTTAACATCAATGGTCTCAACTCCCCAATAAAAAGACATAGACTGACAGACTGGATCCATAAAGAGCACCCAACATTTTGCTGCATCCAGGAAACGCACTTCCGTGTTAAAGACAAACACTACCTCAGAGTAAAGGGTTGGAAAACAATTTTCCAGGCAAATGGCCCCAAGAAACAGGCTGGAGTAACCATTCTAATATCGGATAAAATCAACTTTCAACCAAAAGTCATCAAAAAAGATAAGGAAGGACACTTCATACTCATCAAAGGAAAAATCTACCAAGAAGAACTCTCAATTCTACACATCTATGCCCCAAATGCAAGAGCTCCCACATTCATAAGAGATACTCTACTAAAGCTCAAAGCACATATTGCAAATCTCACAATAGTAGTGGGAGACTTCAACACCCCACTATCAACAATGGACAGATCATGGAAACATAAACTAAACAGAGACACGGTGAAACTAACAAATGCTGTGAACCAAATGGATTTAGCAGATATCGATAGAACATTTCATCCTACATCAAAAGAATATAACTTCTTCTAAGAACCTTATGGTATCTTCTCCAAAATTGATCATATAATTGTTCACAAAACAAACCTCAACAGATATAAGAAGATTGAAATAATCCCATGCCTCCTATCAGATCACTATTGAATAAGGTTGGTCTTCTATGGCAACAACAACAACAGAAAGCCCACATACACATGGAAACTGAGCAATGCACTGCTTAATGATAACTTGGTCAAGGAAGAAATAAAGAAAGAAATTAAAGACTTCCTAGAATTTAATGAAAATGAAAGTACAACATACCCAAAACTATGGAACATAATGAAACCAGTGTTAAGAGAAAAACTCATACCTCTGAATGTCTCCAAAAAGAAACTGGAGAGAGCATATACTAGCAGCTTAACAGCACACCTGAAAGCTCTAGAACAAAAAGAAGCTAATACACCCAAGAGGAATAGAAGGCAGGAAATAATCAAATTAAGGGCTAAAATCAACCAAGTAGAAGCTAAAAGAACTATACAAAGAATCAACAATACCAAGAGTTGGTTCTTTGAGAAAATCAACAAGACAGATAAAGCCTTAGCCAGACTAACCAGAGGGCACAGAGACAGTATCCAAATTAACAAAATTAGAAATGAAAATGGAGATATAACAACAGATTCTGAGGAAATTAAAAAAATCATCAGATCCTACTACAAAAGATTATATGCCACAAAATTGGAAAATCTGGAGGAAATGGACAGATACCAATTACCAAAGTTAAATCAGGATCAGATAAACCATCTAAACAGTCCCATAACCCCTAAAGAAATAGAAGCAGTCATTAACAGTCTCCTAACAAATAAAACCCAGGACCAGATGGGTTCAGTGCAGAATTCTATCAGACCTTCAAAGAAGACCTAATACCAATACTCTTCAAGCTATTCCATAAAATAGAAACTGAAGGAACACTACCCAATTCATTCTATGAGGCCACTGTTACACTGATACCAAAACCTCACAAAGACCCAACAATAAAAGAAAACTTCAGACCAATTTCTCTTATGAATATCGATGCAAAAATACTCAATAAAATTCCTGCAAACTGAATTCAAGAACACATCACAATGATCATTCACCATGATCAAGTAGGCTTAATGCCAGGGATGCAGGGATGGTTCAATACCCGGAAATCCATCAATGTAATCAACTACATAAACAACCTGAAAGAAAAAAACCACATGGTCATTTCGTTAGATGCTGAAAAAGCATTTGACAAAGTTCAACATCCTTTCATGATAAAAGTCTTGGAAAGATCAGGAATTCAAGGAGCATACCTAAACACAGTAAAAGCAATATACAGCAAACCAGTAGTCAACATCAAACTAAATGGAGAGAAACTCGAAGCAATCCCACTAAAATCAGGGACTAGACAAGGGTGGCCTCTCTCTCCCTATCTATTCAATATAGTACTTGAAGTTCTAACTAAAGCAATCAGACAACAAACGGAGGTCAAAGGGATACAAATTGGAAAGGAAGAAATCAAAATATTACTATTTACAGATGATATGATGGTATACTTAAGTGACCCAACAAACTCCACCAGAGACCTGCTACAGCTGACAAACAACTTCAGCTAAGTGGCTGGATACAAAATTAACTCAAGCAAATTAGTAGCCTTCCTATACTTGCAGGATAAACAGGCTGAGAAAGAAATTAGGGAAATAACACCCTGCACAATTGTCACAAACAATAAAAAATATCTTCGTGTGATTCTAACCAAACAAGTGAAAGATTTGTATGACAACTTCACGTCTCTGAAGAAAGAAATTGAAGAAGACCTCAGAAGATGGAAAGATCTCGCATGCTCATGGTTTGGCAGGATTAATATAGTTAAAATGGCCATCCTGCAGAAAGCAATCTACAGATTCAATGCAATCCCCACCAAAATTCCAACTCAATTCTTCATAGACTTAGAAAGAGCAATTCTCAAATTCATATGGAATAATAAAAAACCCAGGATAGCAAAAACTATTCTCAACAATAAAAGGACTGCTGGGTGAATCAGCCTCCCT
Source organism: Rhynchomys soricoides (assembly GCA_019843965.1). Taxonomy (NCBI): domain Eukaryota; kingdom Metazoa; phylum Chordata; class Mammalia; order Rodentia; family Muridae; genus Rhynchomys; species Rhynchomys soricoides. Next base: position 1,994,831 of record JADRCH010000153.1, on the reverse strand, counting down.
GACTTCAAGCTGTACTACAGAGCACTAGTGATAAAAACTGCATGGTATTGGTACAGTGACAGGCAGGTAGAACAGTGGAATAGAATCAAAGACCCATAATTAAACCCACACACTTACGGTCACTTGATCTTTGACAAAGGAGTTAAAACTATACAGTGGAAAAAAGACAGCATCTTCAACAAATGGTGCTGGTTCAACTGGCGGTCTACATGTAGAAGATTTTGAAGTGATCCATTCCTATCTCCCTGTACAAAGCTCACATCCAACTGGATCAAGGACCTCCACATAAAACCAGATACACTGAATCTAATAGAAGAGAAAGTGGGGAAAAGTCTAGAACACATGGGCAGAGGGGAAAAGTTCGTGAACAGAACACCAATGGCTTGTGCTCTAAGATCAAGAATCGACAGATGGGACCTCATAAAATTACAAAGCTTCTGTAAGGCAAAGGACACTGTGAACAGAGCAAAATGGCAACCTACAGATTGGGAAAAGATTTTTACCAATCCTACATCTGATAGGGGCTAATATCCAAAGTATACAAAGAACACAAGAAGCTAGATGACAGAGATTCAAATAACCCTATCAAAAAATGGGGAAGTGAGCTAAACAGAGAATTCTCAACTGCGGAAACTCGAATGGCTGAGAAGCACCTAAAGAAATGTTCATCATCCTTAGTCATCAGGGAAATGCAAATCAAAACAACCCTGACATTTCACCTCACACCACTCAGAATGGCTAACATCAAAAACTCAGCTGACAGCAGATGTTGGCAAAGATGTGGAGAAAGAGGAACACTTCTCCATTGCTGGTGGGAATGCAAGTTGATACAACCTCTCTGGAAATCAGTTTGGCGGACCCTCAGAAAAATGAACATAATACTACCTGAGGACCCAGCTATTCTGCTCCTGGGCATATACCCAGAAGATGCTCCAACATGTAATAAAGACACATGTTCCACTATGTTTGTTGCATCCATATTTATACTATCCAGAAGCTGGAATCAACCCAGATGTCCCTCCACAGAGGAATGGATACAGAAAATGTGGTACATTTACACAACGGAATACTACTAAGCAATTAAAAACAATGACTTCATGAAATTTGCAGACAAATGGATGGATCTTGAAAATATCATCCTGAGCGAGGTAGTGCAGTCACAAAAGAATGACCATGGTATGTACTCACTGTTAAGTGGTTATTAGCCAAAGAGTTCAAAATACCCAGAAGTCACTTCACAGCAACAGTAGGGTGGAGTGTGAGGTCCCAGATGGAGGACTTGGAGAAGGGACTAAAAGAGCTGAGGGAGTTTGCATCCCCAGAAAAGCAGCAACAGTGACAACTGGCCTGACCCCCTGATACTCCTAGATACTGATCCACCAACCAAAGAATACACATGGAGGAACAAATGGTACTGGCTACATATACTGCAGAAGAGGGTCTTGTTTGACATCAGGGGGAGGAGAGGCCCTTGGGTCTGAGGGTATTAGATCCCTCAGTATAGGAGAATGCCAAGGAGGGAAGATGAGAGTGGGTGGGTGGGGGAATACCCCAACAGAGGCAGGGGAGGGGGGAGGGAATAGGGAAGTTCCAAAGGGGAGATCTGGAAAGGGGAAGATATTTGAAATGTAAATAAAGTAGGAAAAAAAAACAGTAAGGGAAAAAGGTCAAGTACCATATAAGACAGACTTACCAGAATTATACCAGACTTCTCACCAGAGACTATGAAAGCTAAAAGATCCTGGGCAGATCTCATACAGACCCTGAAAAAACACAAATGCCAGCCCAGGCTGCTATACCCAGCAAAACTCTCAATTACCATAGATGTTTAAACCAAAATATTCTATGACAAAACCAAATTTGCACAATGTTTTTCCATAAACCCAGCCCTACATAGGATAATTGATGGAAAACGCCAACTCAAGGAGGAAAACTACACCCTAGAAAAAGCAAGAAAGTAATCTTTCAACAAACCCAAAAGAAAATAGCCACACAAACATAAAAGTAACATCGAAAATAACAGGAAACAACAAACACTATTCCTTAATATCTCTTAACATCAATGGACTCAATTCCCCAATAATAAGACATAGACTGACAGACTGGATCCATAAAGAAGAACCAGCGTTTTGCTGTATCCAGGAAACGCACCTCCGTGTTAAAGACAAACACTACCTCAGAGTAAAGGGCTGGAAAACACTTTTCCAGGCAAATGGTCCCAAGAAACAGGCTGCAGTAGCCATTCTAATATCGGATAAAATCGACTTTCAACCAAAAGTCATCAAAAAAGATAAAGAAGGACACTTCATACTCATCAAAGGAAAAATCTACCAAGAAGAACTCTCAATTCTGAACTCTATGCCCCAAATGCAAAAGCTCCCACATTCATAAAAGAAACGTTACTTAAGCTCAATGCACACATTGCACTTCACACAATCATTTGGGAGACTTCAACACCCCACTCTATTCAATGGACAGACCTTGGAAACATAAACTAAACAGAGACACAGGGAAACTAACAGATGTTATGAACCTAATGGATTTAACAGATATCTATAGAATATTTCATCCTAAATCAAAAGAATATACTTTCTTCTTAGCACCTCATGGTATCTTCTCCAAAATTGGTCATATAATTGGTCACAAAACAAATCTCAACAGATATAAGAAGATTGAAATAATCCCATGACTCCTATCAGATCACTATGGATTATGGCTGGTCTTCTATGGCAACAACAACAACAGAAAGCCCACATACACATGGAAACTGAGCAATGCTCTACTCAATGATAACTTGGTCAAAGAAGGAACGAAGAAAGAAAGACTTCCTAGAATTTAATGAAAATGAAAGTACAACATACCCAAACCTATGAGAAATAATGAAAGCAGTGTTAAGAAGAAAACTCATAGCTCTGAATGCCTCCAAAAAGAAACTGGAGAGAGCATATATTAGCAGCTTAACAGCACACTTGAAAGTTCTAGAACAAAAAGAAGCTAATACACCCAAGAGAAGTAGAAGGGCAGGACATAATCAAATTAAGGGCTGAAATCAACCAAGTAGAAACAAAAAGAACTATACAAAGAATCAACAAAACCAGGAGCTGGTTATTTGAGAAAATAAGCAAGATAGATAAAGCCTTAGCCAGACTAACCAGAGGGCACAGAGACAGTATGCAAATTAACAAAATTAGAAATGAAAAGAGAGATATAACAACAGATTCTGAGGAAATTCAAAAAACATCAGATCCTACTATAAAAGCCTATACTCAACAAAATTGAAAAAAATCTGGATGAAATGGACAAGTTTCTAGACAGATACGAAATACCAAAGTTAAGTCAGGATCAGATAAACTATCTAAACAGTCCCAGAATGCCCAAAGAAATAGAAGCAGTCATTAAAAGTTTCCCAACCAAAAAAAAAAAAAAAAATCCCAGGACCAGATGGGTTCAGTGCAGAATTCTATCAGACCTTCAAAGAAGACCTATCAGGTTCTCATCAGTCAGCAAGAACTTCCTGGCATCCAGGTTTGGCAACTGTATATCTTTCCTTCAGTCTTTGCTCCACACTTTATCTCCTTATTTCCTCCTGTGAGTATTTTGTTCCCCCTTCTAAGATGCACTAAAGGCTCCACACATTGGAATTCTTTCTACTTGAGCTTTGTATGGTCTGTGAATTGTATCTTGGGTATTCCAAGTTTTTGGACTAATATCCACGTATCAACCATGAGTTTACTATCTAGCCCTTAACTTGTGTCATCCTAAACTATCAAAGGACTGGGTCAAAGTCTTGTATTCTTTTTTTTTTTCATACATTATTTGCATTTCAAATGTTTCTCCTTTTCCAGATCTCCCTTTTGGAACATCCTCATTCCCTCTCCCCACCCCCTGCAACTATGGGGGTATTCCCCCACCTACCCACCCACCCACCCACTCTCATCTTCCCTCCTTGGCCTTCTCCTATACTGAGGGATCTAACACCCTCAGGCCCAAGGGCCTCTCCTCCCCCTGATGGCTAACAAGACCCTCTTCTGCCAGTATATGTGGCCAGCACCATGGGTCCCTCCATGTATATTCTTTGGTTGGTGGATCAGTCTCCAGGAGTAATGAGGGGTCAGGCCAGTTGCCACCATTGCTCCCTCCCTGGTGTTGCAAACTCCCTCAGCTCCTTCAGTCCCTTCTCCAAGTCCTCCATCTGGGACCTCACACCCAGCCCTAAGGTTGCTGCGAAGTGACTCTTGGGTATTTCAAACTTTTGGGCTAATAACCACGTATCAGTGAGTACATACCATGTTCATTCTTTTCTGACTCAGTTATCTCGCTCAGGATGATATTTTCAAGATCCATCCATTTGTCTGCAAGTTTCATGATGTCATTGCTTTTAATAGCTGAGTAGTACTCCATTGTGTAAATGTACCACATTTTCCATATCCATTCCTCTGTGGAGGGACTTCTCGGTTGTTTTCAGTTCTGACTATTATAAATACGGCTGCTATGAACATAGTGGAACACGTGTCTTTATTACATGTTGGAGCATCTTCTAGGTATATGCCCAGGAGTAGAATAGCTGGGTCCTCAGGTAGTATTATGTTCATTTTTCTGAGGGTCCGCCAAACTGATTTCCAGAGAGGTTGTATCAGCTTGCACTCATACCAGCAATGGAGGAGTGTTCCTCTTTCTCCACATCCTAGCCAACATCTGCTGTCACCTGAATTTTTGATCTTAGCCATTCTGACTGGTGTGAGGTGGAATCTCATGATTGTTTTGGTTTGCATTTCCCTGATGACTAAGAGTGTTAGGCATTTCTTTAGGTGCTTCTCAGCCGTTCGAGTTTCCGCAGTTGAGAATTCTTTATTTAACTCTGTTCCCCATTTTTTGATAGGGTTATTTGGATCTCTGGAGTCTAGCTTCTTGATTTCTTTGTATACCTTGGATATTAGCCCTCTATCGGATGTACGATTGGTAAAGATCTTTTCCCAATCAGTAGGTTGCCGTTTTGTCTTATTTACATTGTCCTTTGCCTTACAGAAGCTTTGTAATTTTATGAGGTCCCATTTGTTGATTCATGATCTTAGAGCACAAGCCATTGCTGTTCTGTTCAGGAACTTTTCCCCTGTGCCCATGTCATCTTCAACAAATGGTGCTGGTTCGACTGGCAGTCTACATGTAGAAGATTGCGAATTGATCCATTCCTATATCCCTGTAAAAAGCTCAAGTCCAAGTGGATCAAGGATCTCCACATAAAACCAGATACATTGAATCTAGTAGAAGAGAAAATGGGGAAAAGTCTCAAACATGAAGTCTTGTATTCTTAAGTGAGTTGTATGTGCACAATGCTTAAGAGTAACAATATTAATTTTAAATTTTGTAGTTATATATAAAGATTTATATCAATGAAAACCTTAAATCTGTATAAATATATAAATTTTGTATCAATGTAAGAAATTATAAGTTTAGTTTTGTATCAAATATAAAATTTTTTATCAATGTATGAGTATCTCTACACCATATTTTGTTTAAGAATGTATTTAGTAATCCATCTCATCTATTTCCTCCTTGTTCAAAATTATTACCATTTCCAAATTATCCCTTAAAATGACAACCTATGTACAAATTATAAAATAACCATAACCAGACACCCAAACCCAAGAGATTGGGAGGACAACTCTCCACAACTTTTTTCTGCTGAATAGAGGTGATGGAAAAAATTGAAAGGGGTAGGAAAATTAGAAAACTTGGTTAAACTTAAGAAATCTACCTTTAGCATCTGTTATCCAGTCTCTGTATCCTTAGAAGAGCCAGGGGTAGGAAAATTAGAAAACTTGGTTAAACTTAAGAAATCTACCTTTAGCATCTGTTATCCAGTCTCTGTATCCTTAGAAGAGCCAGGACTTGACTGAAGTTTAGACTGGATCTGTCTGGAAGGCTGGATGAACTGAGTCCATCAAGAATTAGCAGATATTCCTCAAGATTTTTGGGGAGGCAGGTAGGTGGAAGAACAGGTCATTTTAGCATCCCCATGGATGAATCTTGTCAGAGCTGTACATTCTGTAATATATGAATTTTACAACCAAAATTTTAGTACTATTAAGATATTTGTATGGATTGTACAAAATGTACAGATCAGTTAATGGTGAATCTTTTGCTCCTTATTTTTGCATGTGAAAGACAATTATCTTTTTATGAGTTAATTTGATCAATAACCAATTGTAAAAAACTTCATTTTTGTCATGTGAAGGATGACATGATGAATCCTAAGTATTCCATAACCAACAAGATTTATTGTTTAATTTTAGCTGAAGTTTTGGCTACAAACAATATTATGTCTAAGACAGTTACTGAGCTGTTCCCATGTGGAGGAATCAGCAATTCAATTTGCTGTTTTGTTTGATTTCCTCAAAGTTTTCTTTTCTGTAATCAAGATCTTCAGGTGGTCTTCCCCTGTCATATCTGATCCATATCACTCTGGAAGGGGTTCAAAGCCTTTTCTTTAGCTAGGCAGTGGTGGTGCACGCCTTTAATTCCAGCACTTGGGAGGCAGAGGCAGGTAGATTTCTGAGTTCAAGGCCAGCCTGGTCTACAGAGTGAGTTCCAGGACAGCCAGGGCTATACAGAGAAACCCTGTCTCAAAAAACCAAAATTAAATAAATAAATAAATAAATAAAACAAAAACAAAACAAAACAAAAAAACCCCAAAGCTTTTTCTTTCCTATTCACAAAATTACAGAACCTCTCTCCCAAAATAGCATGTCCTTGATCTAGTAACCCAAAATCATCAAAATTATAGATTGATTCAACTGAGCAGCTTGACCTCTTTCCTAGAGGATTTTTAATATCATAACAACCAAATATAAACACACACATTTTGATAATTAAAACAATTTAAAGCAAATAAAGCAATCTAAACATATATTATTATCTGTTGAGACAATGTTTCTTAACTATCTGCTGCCTTGTTCTTACACAAGATCAGGGTCTTAGTTTATTTATTCAACTATATGTTGTCTTAGATAAGGTTATTCTCCCTATCCCCTGCTCTTGACCTACTTGACTTATTTTTTACATGACTATTTTTTAATAGTGAGATAAAAGCCTAAATTTATTTATTCATCTAGTATACTTAAATTCTCCCTTCTATGGAGATTAATATCTCTGTGGGTAGACATGTCTCTTTTCTCTGTATATAACTTGAAGTAACATCATTTCCTACATATTCTATATTTCTGTATAACCCTATTTTAGGTTATTAATTTGTCATACCAGGTCAAGAAATCCTCCCCCCAAAAAAAACATGTAGACCATGTTCGAAAGATCTCAAATGCTGCCCTGGCAAAGATCTTGTTTTTTCAAATTTTTTTTTTTAATGTATTTTTCTCATTTATTTTATTTTATATCCATGCTTTTGTTTCCTACATTTGAGATCAAAGGCCTTGATTTCTTTATTCCATATATACTTAAGAACAGTTAAACAATTACCTTTATACTCTTTAAGAACAATTAAATAAAATTTCTATTCATTCCTCCCTTCCATGGAGATTAATAGCTCTGTATATATATCCCCTTTCTTTTTCTAACTTGAATTAATTAACATCCTTAATGTATTTAGGTTTAATTAAATTCCCTTTCATATTTTTGTATGAGTCTATTTTTAAACTCAAATGTGTCATATGTCAGGCTAAGCAAAACTCATGTAGACAGTGTTCCTAGAACCTAGTGTTTGTGATAGTGTAGACTTTTTTTAAAAATTTAAAGTAAATATAATTTCTAGATTTTATTTAGACCTTTTCTCAGTCTGTGTTTTCTTCAGTAGGTGTTTTCTGGGTTTTGTTGTCTGTCTTTTTTAGTAGGAGTCATTAGTATTTATGGCTAGAATTTTGTAGAACATGAATCATTAGGCTGCTGCCTCTGCCTCTGTCTCTTTCCCTGTGTCAGCCTGGGTGTGTCTCAGACTTAGGTCACAAAAAACAGAATTGTGTGAGTCAATTTAGCATGCCTATTATCCTCGACCCAAACCCATGTAGCTTGAGTAAAACCTGTAGTTCTGCAAAACCCAGTATCATTTCTATACATAAGTAGAAGAATATGTAAATATTATGTGAAAATATCAAATATATAAGTGCTATGAAAATAGATTACTTAGGAAGAAATTTAACCAAGAGTGTAAAAGATCTTTATATAATGGCCAACAAGAATGTTCGATGAGTAAAGACACTATCATGACTGATAACTTGAGTCACTCTGTAAGACCTCTAAGGTGGTAGAAGAGAACCCACTCCCCTAAATGGCCCTTTAACCTCCATATGTATTCCATGGCATTGGCACACATACACACACAATAAATAAATAAATAAATAAATAAATAAATGTAAACATACACTTTATAGATCTTTACATTGAAACCATTAAACCTGATGGAGAAAGAAAGAACACACACAAAAATAGATACCAGGTGTTGGTGAGTTAAAAAAAAAAATTGTAAAAAGAACAATAAGAACATCAACAAAAATTGCTGTTGTTAGCGTATGTATATTACTCAAAGCCATCTGTAGATTCAAAGTAGTCTCTACTGAAATATCAATTATACTTTTCTTAAAGCTAGAAGAAAATTTACTTTATATGGAACTACAAAAATCCCCTGCCCCAAATCACCAAAATTAATCATAGAAAAATAACAGCATTTATTATTCTATATTCACTGAATTTGGACAAGAGGTAACCAACAGAAAGACTCTGTCTTTTTGCCTCTCATAATGTATATCTCTTCTTCTCTAGTACTTCATGTTTTATTGTTGATGAAGGTAGATACCTCTTGTATATTTTGTCATAGTCTGTACTTTTATAATTAAATTCTGCTAAGTTGTTTTTACTTTTATTAAATATGTCACTCTGACATATAATTTTGTGACTTTGTTGCCATTTCTAATGATTTTAATAGTATCAAATTTGATAATTTCATAATTTTGATAATTCTTTAACATTACAAAAGTTATTTTAATAATTTATATTAATATATAATTATAATATATTTAGTAAAATATTTTAATAACTTTTTTAGAATTTAGTAATTCTAATGTACTTTTTAGCATGCCTGCATAAAGAGAAATGTGCCCCAGGTATATGTTGTAACCCTTTGTCACAGCTTTACAGAAAATTCAATATATTCAATTCTAGTCTTTGTTTAGCAATTTTAGAAAATTTCATTACAAAAATGAGTGATAATTCTCAATGCATCAGTAAGAATTTATGATATAAAATCAGTTTATATGCCGGGCAGTGGTGGCGCACATCTTTAATCCCAGCACTTGGGAGGCAGAGGCAGGTGGATTTATGAGTTCAAAGCCAGCCTGGTCTACAGAGAGAGTTCCATGACAGCCAGGGCTACACAGAGAAACCCTGTCTTGAAAAAAAAAAAATCAATTTATACATTTAAATGATAAAATTGTTTTTATTGATGCTCACATTGTCCATGCTATAGTACAAACGTGTTTTCAAAAAGCCATCAGTCTTTCATAGCTCCTTTGATCTTGTGCTCAATAAAATGTTGAAATTCTTCTCCAGTCCTGGTCTCATATTATCTGCCAAAGATTCCTGTTCTCTTCAGTACGAACTAATATAGTCAATAGAATTTGCTAAAATCTTCATTGCCTTTTCTTGTATGAAACCAGGGATCTTTGGAAGTTGTCAACATCATTGTACTACGTCCATAAACAGTGCATGTATTTTCTGAAAACAAAAATGAAATCCACTGTACTCTAACAACCTGAGCAAATAAATAATTGTTTCATAATGGCTTTTGATATTCAACATTTATTCAAATTTCTTCAGTTTTCCCAGCACTGTTTAAGTTTTATTTTGGTCAAGATTCAGTCTAGGTCAGCATGCTACATTTGATAATATTATAGCTCATAGCCTAGAACAATTCGGATTTTTTCCCAAGTCTGTGTATTCTCAAGATACAAAATCATCTTTTCTGTTGAACTGTCTAACTTTTGAATTTTTGGATTACTTCATCATAATAGTGGATTTCTTTGAAATATTGATTCTCCAAAAAGTTCTCACCTTAACATAGTGAGGTTAGCCATACATCATCTGAAACTTTTCCTGAAGCAATATTGATTTTTCTCTGTGTAGAAAGTACATCTGAATTACAAGGATATTGTAGTTTCCTGACATTGTATTATTTGTTGCTTCTATGAGGTTTAGAGTGCTCTATAATCCCCAGGTTTTTTTACTGTGTCCATGATAACTTAAGAAAAGTTATGGAAAAAAGAACACATCGTACTTGACAGACTAACACTGTTAATGTCGACCTGTAAAACACCACTTCCACAGTGAAGGGGCAAATCTCCTGAAATGTGTAGAAAAAACATAAGTTTCAGTGTCATCACTAAAGTGCCAGCATCTTCATTATGAAATCATCTCTAGTATTTCAATTATTTTCTTGAGATTATTTTTTAAATTTTTTATTGGAGTGGTGTGTGTGTGTGTGTGTGCGTGTGTGTGTATGTGTGTGGTGTGGTGTGTGTTTTTAATGTATGTATGTCCACATGAATGAAGGTACCCTTGGAAACCAAAAGAAAATATTGTATCCTATGAAGCTTGAATTACAGGCAGTTTTGAATTTCCGGATAAAGGTTCTAGAAACACAGCCATGGTCCTCTGCAAGAGCAACGAGAACTCTTAATTTCTGTGCTACCTCAATTGCTCCTGTTTCAGTTACATTCAGTTTGCTCTTGTTATTTTTAATTAAATGACCTCTGCTTCCATATAGCCTCATGAGCATCTTTCCATTTGCCTTCCGTACTTTTCTCCTTAAACAATGAGAACCAAAACCAAGTGTCCGTTGCGTTTTGAAAACATCTCTTGCAGCATAGTTTTTCAATCTTTCCTGATGAGAATTACACATGACAGTATTTAAAACCAGATTCCTGCTATATGTGGTTTGAATGTGAACTATCCCTTACAGGCTCATGCCCCAAGCTAGGATTGCTGTTTGGGGGCATTGTGAAGCCTTTAGGACTGAAACATCTACTGAGGTAGCAGGCCTGTGGTGAGACATGAGGTTTGAAGTTGTATAGCCGTGACCTGCTAACTGTTCATTCTGTTTACTAACTATAGAGGAAATTGACCATAAACTACATGCTCTTGTCACATGTCTTTCTTCCTTGAACTCAACCCTGGGTCAAAATAAGCCTTTCCTTCCTTCAATTGCTGAAGTCAAAATTTTTTCTCATGAACAAGTAAAGTAATTAATCCAACAACCCAGGAAGGGCCTAAGAAATTGACATTTTGAGCAACTTCCCTATGTACTGTGTATCACAGAGAAATATGACAGACAGCCTAATTCATACCAAGTGAATGAAAAAGTCTTCTCTGGTAGGAGAAAGTAGTATTCATGTGTAGAGTTCTCAAACCACAATCACTGGCATATGACTTCAGGTGTGTCTCCCATCAGCATATAAACTATGAGTGGATTAGAGAGTCATACTTATAAAGAGAGAAAGAAAAAGTCTGAGAATTAAATGAGTCTTGTATTAGCTTTATATATATCTGAGTGTACATTATCTTTTTATGTCTCTTTTAGAGTCAGGTAGTCTGTAATATACATGGTCACCATGAAAATTTAAAAGAAAGATACATCATTGAAAAATGAACCTATATTCACATTCCTGCTTTTGGTAATGTTTTAATGTTATTGTTTTTAATGTTTTAAAATATGAGGATGTTTTTATTTATAAAATTTATTTATGGTTTCTGCTGTACCTTTCTTTGCTTTTCCTTTTTTTTTCTTTTGCTTTCATATGTGTGTGTGTAAATATATAATCCTGTAAATTATTTATATATATATATATATATATATATATATATATATATATATATATAT
>JADRCH010000153.1:1940359-1982940 GCA_019843965.1 Rhynchomys soricoides | reverse complement strand
ATATATATATATATATATATATATATATATATATATATATATATATACACATACATACACACACACACACACATTTAGGACAAGACAAAAGCCCTCATATCAAAACTGGGCAAGACAACACAATAGGAAGAAAAGAGTCTTAAGAGAAGGCAACAGAGTCAGAAACAGACCTGCTTTTACTATTAGGAGTCCCACAACACCGCCAAGCTAACAGCCATAATATACATACAGAGGATCTGGTGCAGACCCATGCTTGCTGCTTTACTCTGTGAGTCTATGTGAGCTATATTTAGTTTATTCAGTGAGCCATGTTCTCCTGGTGTCCTCCATCCCCTCTGACTCCTACAATCTTTCCTTGCCCTCTTCCACAGGGTTCCCAGAACAACTAGGAAAGGGACTGGATGGAGACTTCCAGTTTAGACTCTTTCTCTGCATAATGTCTGAATATGAGTCTCTATATCTGCCCTCATCTGCTCCTGAAGGAAGCCTCTCTGATGACAACTGGACAAAGCATCAATCAGTGAGTATACTGGAACATCATTAGGAATCATTTCATTGGTTATTTGGTTTGGTTTGGTTTGGTTTGGTTTGGTTTGGTTTGGTTTGGTTTGGTTTGGCTTGGCTTGGCTTGGCTTGGCTTGGCTTGGCTTGGCTTGGTTTGGTTTGGTTTGTAAGAGAAGGGTTGTTTTGTTTTCTTTTTGTTTGCTTGTTTTTGCCAGTACTGTTTTGTTCTATACTCAGACCTTTGACTATCCAGCCTTTGGTTTTTGCCCATCCAGATAACATAAGTCATAGGCTCTTTCTTGTAACATGGATCTCAAGTTTAAACCAAAGATTGTTTGGCTACTCCCACAAGTTTTGTGCCACCATTGCCCCAGCACATCTTGCAGACAGGACAGACTACATAGGTCCAGGGTTTATGAATGTGTTGGTATCTAGGTTTCTTTCTCCATAGCCTGAAGAATACATTCCAAAATCAAAAAAAAAATCTAGAACTAGGGGAGAATGGTGCATTCAGGCACCAGCTCAACCTCTCTACTTATATGAGCTGTGTGGATGTTGTTCTTGGCAATAAAGCCCTACTTTCAGTTTTAAAAGTGGCCCTATGTCCTAGCATCAGCCTCAGTGTTTGGGGAATCTCCACTGGTTCTCCATCAGCAAATAACTCAACTAAATACAACCCAGTCTCACCACTGCAAGCCTTGTCTGGCTACAAAACATAGACAGTTCATACTCTATATCCTCCATTACTAGGAATCCACTCTAGGATGATCATCATAGATTCCAGGAAGTTTCCACACTATGATCCAAAATGCTCATCTATTCTAGATGTCTCTCCCCACATTCTCTACCTCTATTCCTTCCAACACACACCTGATCCTGTATTCACCCACTCCTAGTCTACCTGCAAATTTATTTCTGTTTCCCCTTCCCAGAAAGGTCCTCCTTGTTACCTAACCTCTCTAGGTTTGTGGATATTCATTTGATAATCATTTCCTTATGAGCAGGTATCCACTTATAAATGAATACATATGATATTTGTCTTTCTGGGTATGGGTTACCTCACTCAGGATTATTTTTTTTCTAATTGCATCAATTAGCCAGCAAATTTCAAGACACTATTTTTAACAGCTGAGTAATACTCCATTATGTAAATGTGCCACATTTTCTTTATCTACTCTTCAGTTGAGGGACTTCTCAACTGTATCTCTATCACAATCTAGTATTTTTCAGCTTGTGGCTAGTATGAATAAAGCTACTGTGAACATAGTTGAACAAGTATCCTTCTAGGAAACTAGGGCATCCTTTGGGTATATGCCCATGAGGGGCATAGCTGGGTCTTGAGCTACTTCAATTCCCAATTTTCTGAAGAACTGCCATATTGATTTCTATAGTGGTTGTAAAAGTTTTCATTCCCGTCAGCAAAGGAGAAGTATTTCACTTGCTCCACATCCATACCAGCCTGAGCTGTCACATCTGTTTTTTACCTTAACCATTCTAAAAGGTATAAGATGGAATCTCAAAGTAAAACAAAAATCCAGGATATCTAACACAATCTTAAACAATAAAGGAACTGCTGGAGAAATCACTATCCCTGATTTCAAGTTGTACTACAGAACTATAGCAATGAAAACTGCATGGTATTAGTATAAAAACTGAAATGTTTTTCAATAGAAGAAAATTGCAAGATATAAATCCATAAACTTATGGACACCTAGTTTTTGATAAAGATGCCATAAATACACACCAGAAAAGGAAATCATCTCAACAAATGATACTAATCAAATTGGATGTCTGCATGTAGAAGGCAAAGAAATCAATATCTACCACCATGCACTCAAGTCGAAATGGATCAAAATCTTAATATAAAACCAGACACACTGAATCTGATAGAAGAGAAAGTGGCAATAGCCTTGAACACATTGGTACAGAAGACAACTTTCTGAATCATAGACCAATGTTTCAGGCTCTGAGATCAACAATTAATAAATGGGACCTCATGAAGCTGAAAAGCTTCAGTAAGGCAAAGGACACTGTTGATTCAACTGCAGAACAATCTAGAGAATGGGAAAAGATTTTCACCAATGCCACATTGAATAGAGGTCTAATACACAAAACATGTAAAGAACTCAAACTATCAACAAACCAAATAATCCAGTTTTTAATATAGTATACATACCTAAAGAGAGAATTCTCAATAGAGAGATCTTAAATGTCTAAGAAACACTTAAACACTCAGCATCCTTATCTAAAAGGAGCATGCACATTTCCTCTTCATAAGTTGTTAGTTTGTTTGCTTGTTTGTTTGTTTGTTTCTGCCCATATACACTCACACAGGGGTGCACCTTCAATGTATGAAATACATTCGAATTTAAATGAATGTTAAATCATCAAACATCACCCAACTCCTTCATGCTGGAAAAATGACTCGCTAAACATAAATACTTGCTGACAACCTTAAGATCTGAGTTTGGAGATCCAGCATCCACATGAAATATTTGGCTGCACATCTGTGACACTAAAACTGAGAAGAGGTGGAGAAAGGGGTACCAGTGAGATTTGATGGCTAGCCGCCCAGATCCCCTGACCAGCTAATTCTAGGTTCGGTAAAAGACTATCTTGTGTTTGAAAGCCCACTCTGTCCTCCACACTTGCATGCACATAGACACTTACACACAAACATGTATGCATACCCTTCAACACTCACAAATACGTGAAAACAGTTTTTAAATTTACACTTGGTCTTTTTTTCTACAACTGTTCTCAATCATTTCTCCTCATTAGGTACAAAATAATTAATTTCCTACACCTGTTACACTAGATAAGCAAACATAAATACCCAAATTAAATGTCAGTGTTTCATTCACACTATTGTTAGAACGTATTTGCTAATGTGTAGCCTGTACTTCCCATCTATGAGAATTATATATCAATATGATTTCTAAGATTTAAAAATATAATTTCTATGATAGAATGTCTTGGTATGAAAAATATTAAAAGTTTGCTTAATCTTTCCAAATATTTGCCAGAAATTGGTAACAATATGTACTACTTCTATGTAAGGTTTTCTGGCTCATGGAGCTCAATAAATCTTAGCTACTTTTTATTAATTTGCTCCCTTGAAGTTGTGCAAATGTTCATTATTCAAATTGAAATTGATTTATTATTATTTTAATTTGTATTTCTTATGATTGAACATTTTGCAATGAGGTTAGCACTTCTTTTCACGTTGTGTGCTTAATGCATCCTTTAAATCTTTAATAGATTATTGTTCTTTTCCTTAAAAAACAAGTCAGTGTTTTAGGACATGAAATTATTACAACAGAAATCTTATATAAATAGAGTATTAAAGTCAGTCATTAGGACTTGCAAGATTGTCCACTGGGTGGGAGTACTTACCATTAAGCTTGTCAAGCTCAGTTTGATTCCTTGGTTCCATACAGTAAGGGAGAAGTGCTCTCTGACTTTCAAAAGCGAAAGGTGGCACTCAAGAACCCACACACACATACACACTCAGGTGCTCATAGAAGAAAGAGAGAGAGAGAGAGAGAGAGGGAAGAAATAAGGAAGGAAGGAAGGAAAGTGATTCATCTCTGTTACATCATAATAAAAGTTTATCATGTTACTCCTTCCATTTTCTCTTCCAGTTAGTAAAGAATTGTCAAGATATCTGGTTATTTCCTATAATGCAATTTCATCTGCTTTCTTTTAGGTGATACTTTTGGTGATTATCTTGGTCATGTTTAATCCTCACCAATCTACCAATAACTGACAATTGTAAGTAATTTTTAGTAGACAGAAAACAAGACTGAGGTATTTCTTGATTTTATTTGTTGTTCTGTTGTTCAGTTCCTTTGTGTTGTCTGGGCTCTTGGACTCTCCTACCACTGCCTTGAGAGTGGCTGAGATTATTAAATATGTATTTCTGGGACTGTCAAATACCATTTATGATATGATAGAAATTCCTTAGATGATTGCATCCTATAACACACTTTGGCGAAATATTAAAACAAGGTATTTTGTTAAATTGAGTTGCATGTTATATATTGTTTAAACAACTTTAAACATGTTTTAAACAAAGAAAGCTGTTTGCTAATATCAGGTTAGGAAGAGTTTGTGCATTTCACTTCAATAGTAACAGCTAAGGCTTCATCAACTGTTCAGATATCTTTTAAGGCAAACTAAGTATATAAAATTAGACTGCATAAGATGGTAGTAGTACCATCCTTTGTAAATCTAAAGGAATAACCAACTATTGTTTCCAGTTGCTAGATAAAGTGAATTTTTTCAGTTCTGATGACTTCCAGATTAATTTAGTGTTCAGTATAAAGAAACACAACTCATAGAAATCATGTTGGTTGGGTGTGGAGGTGCACACCTTTAATACCAGCAGTAGAAACACAGGTACAATGTGATCTTTGTAGGTTTGAGGCCAACTGGTCTACATAGTGAGTTTTATCCCACCCATAGTACTTAATGGGTTCCTGCCTCAAAAAAAAAGAGTAATTTTCTGTGAAATAATGAATGTACTACATACCTTGGAGAAAGAAAAGTAAAGAAACTTTGTGGATTAGTTTCTCATGCAATCCATCTACCTGTCTAAAAGACAGTTTTTACTAAAATTCTATTTGGCCAATTGACCAATAAGCTGAAAAATATATATAGATACTTCCAAAATAGGCAAAGACTAAGAAAAGTCACTTTCTATTCAACATTTGTTCAAACGATGTTCTTCAGAAAGACAAAGCTTATATAAACACACAGGCATGCACGCACGTGTGCACACACACACACACACACCAAGGGGGGGGAATTTTCTCTTTCTACAAATTTCCTTTTCAGCAAAATAGTTAAGATATGAACCAATTATGAATCTATTTCCTATGTTATAGTAATAATAGCATAAATGATATTTATTGACTTTCAACTTTAAGAAACAATTTCAATTTATAAGATGCTTAATTGTGATTAATGAATTCATGACATACAAGAATACAGAGATATAACTTTTGGTTGGAAACAAGGTAAAAGCTGAAGGAAGTATTAGAAGTGTTAATAGCCTCACCTTCAAATAGAGATTAAAGAAGCACTATCTATAATTTACTATTAGGAAATGGTTATCTATGTACTTAAAGACATCAATAGAGAAACTAAAACATTAATTAATTTTACTTAATGGATTTATGCCATTACTGGTTAGTGACCTAAGAATCATTGGATACTATCTACACTAATAAACTAAAGCATACAGACATTTTAAATATGTTTTGAGATATACCCAGAATACAGTAAAATATTTTAATATAGACTCTCTTCAAGATTGACATTGTGGGCAACTATGAGCCCATTCATATTCTAGTAATGTTTAATACTACACAGGAATTAATTTTCACTTAAGTTAATTCTTGTGAGAGGGTCTCATGTAGCTGCGAATAGTTTTCAACTCCCATCTTTTCTCCTCTCCCCACATCCAGCCTGGTTCTTCTTTTGTGCCCATGGAGACAAGCTAGAACATAAGTACTAGTGAAGAATGAATTGGCTTCATGTGGAATGAACATTGTTTTAGATTTTCCAGAAAGTGTCTATACTTTACCTTGATATTTAATATATGAAAGTTTGGCTGTTTGATGACAAGTACTTGCATTTCCAAGTACTTATCTCATGACACTACTTTATACAATATCTGTTCTTTTAAAAATTGGATTGGTGAAGTTTAGCCACATGTATTAGGTAATTTAATTTTTATGCTTGGTAAGAACTATTGTTTAGGTGACTCTTAGAAATCCTAAATTATGGCTTTAGCTTCTGCCTTGGATACAATGAAGACATCATAGTGATTTTCAACTCAATGGAAAGAATTTTGGTTGGAGAGATCACATGACTTGACAGGATGTCAGGGAGGTCCAGTGGTCAGTTTTCTCATGATTCAACTCTCATGGGAACCAGACAGGATCTCTTAAGAAAGAATTAGCTTAATGTCTACTAAACAGAATGTTCCCAGTCTTGTAAACTACCTCTCATTGGATCTATTAAATTTACACCGATTCAAAACCATCACACAGAGTAACAAGCCTCCTATATAAACCAGAACTAGATCTTAGCAATTTTGTAGGTCTAGCCTCCTATGTAAATCACACAGCAGTTGATAGATTTTTGGTTGAATACAACAAAGGCCCCACCATCAGATATCCATTACAGGTTAACAAAGAAACAATGTTGAGGCACATGTAGTTGGTGGAGTGGCCCCATGATACTGACAGATACCTTCTTCTTTATTCTTCATGACCCTCCATTCTTAATAAATTTAAATCACCTCACGGGTGGAGAATGTGCATGACATTTCCATGTATTATATCTTCAAACATTTACACAGCAACAGCTTTACACAGTGAGCCATTTCCAATGTCCACAGTTTTTTTAATGAGGTTTTTCCGTTACTTACTAGATACATAAAAGGTAGGTGTGCCTTTTTTCTTCAGTAACAGTGAAGGAGATCATTTATAGATCTCTTATCCTGTTTTATAAGAACCATTAATGGAACTCTATAAACTCAATTGAAAGTATGAGTTTTGATAATAGGTGAGTATAACACTCACGTAGGTGAAAAGAATGGTTACAAGATTTTAAGGATGAGAAGCTACTTTTCATTTTTGTGCTAGGTATGATAGTGCCTTCATACTAGAAATTTTATTTACATGACATTAATCTATGTATTTCTAATTCCATTCAAATTGAAAGAAATAAATCACCACAATACATAAGTATAGCTTTCCTTCTTCCCTTCTATCACATTATTATTTGAAACAAAATATACATAGTGTGTACAGTTAGTCATACTGTATACTGAATCAAAGTAAAAAAAAAAATACCTAATATACTGAGTAAACACTCAAATCAGTACTTCACAGTGCCAACTTGAGTTATTAGCCATAAAAAATTCTGTTGCATTTACTTGCAAAATAAAATCCATTATATTTAGAAAGATATTAAGTGGAATTAGGACATAAATTAATTGGTATAGAAAAGCTATTTTGCATACAGCAGTGCACTCATGTTGAACTTAATGCTCTGAAGAGAGGTATCCTCAAGTACAGGCTCTCCCACATGGAAGGGTGAGGCAAGCTTGTAAGGAGAGAGGCAAGGTGGAGCAGGTACTCCTTGGTTGCAATCTCCTGAGTGACAAAGGCTGCTCTTGGGAATGACAAGTCCATGACAAAAGAACAGCAAGCAAGCTTCCATCCCAATAGCAGCTGGTGAGCAGCAGGGCTTGAATTCCTGCTAGACCAGAAACAAAGCTACTGATCCTTGTGGAAAGTGCCAGGAAGCATTCTAATTCAACTCATGGAGCTCATATTTTAAGCATTTCCCTGCTCTGAGCAGCAGGAACAGATGAACTCTCAAGAAATAAAGATCTAATTTTCATGGAAACCATCTCCCAATAATCAGAAAGAAGAAAAATAAAGAAAACACATGAGGTAGACCTGGGACTGTTATAAAAGACAGCAGGTATCTGTGCTTTTTGGGGGCCTGACCAATTCCACAGGGTTATTTTAATGACTTTCTAAGAGTTAACATAGTTTTGCTTCCCTTTGAAAATAACAGGATAATAACCAGAAGCAAAATAATCAGCTTAGGAAAACAAAGTTCAGCTTAGCAAACCAAACAGTCTCACAGATGCCAGACTTCTCTATGTCTGAAGTTGACACTTGCTACATGCATAACATTGGGCAAGCACAAGATTAACTGATACCAGCTTCATAGCAACTGGACAAGTTTTTCTCAATATTGTTGTGGTAGGACCATATATCTAATCAAATAGTAAACACTTGATATAATTTTGGAAAGTCCAAAACATGGCATAGCAGAAATACTGTAAAGCTCTCCAAAATGTACAAGATAGGTTCCCATGTCAAAAATGAGCATTTCATCAAATCTGGGAGAAGCTCTAGACAAATACAGAGTTAAAATAATTTGAGATGAAGATGTCAAAGGCCACAGAGCCTTGAAGCAATGAGTAATGATACAACATGGATCTGTCAGAAGAATTTGCCTTCTGACTCAAATATGGGACCAATGAAAGTCTGAGATCAAACATAAGGAATACATGGACCATCTCTCTGCTGTTTCTCTGTCTGTCACAACCTTCTACCAGGGTCACCCTGTAAGCACCAAAAAGACATTGACTTAGGTACAACATTGTGTTCCCCAGAACATATGTGGTCTCCAGCAATCCCAGTTGCTAGCACCTGGCAAGTATATTACAAATGCTTATTAAGGAAACAAAAATTCCTGAATGCACAGAACATACCAGAGTCCCATGTCTGAGAATTTTCAGGGGGAAACAGAAGGAAATTTAAGATATAACACATTTATTTACTTGACACACCTTGGACTTTGTCAGTTTATTATCTCAGTGACATAAAAAGGTGGAGAAATTTAGCTAGGTCTTTTGGCACTAATGAGTATCGACTTTGCTTTGGATGCAACAACCATAATGTGATACAACTAAGGTGTAGTGTAAGCATAGCTCTCAAGCTACCAGTGCCCTTTAGGTCTGTTTGTTTCCACATCTTTCCCATCAGTTGGCCAAGGAGGCCCAATTTGTAAGGCTTCTCCGTTTTGGTTGAACTATAACACCCCCTACAGCTATAATAGTTTGGTTTCCAGACTTAGAGTAAGTTGTTTCTTTAGATTCTTGCCTTCTGTGCCTCATTGGACCCTAAGAATTGTCCACCAGGAAAGACATTGATAGATCGTTTAACACTCTAACTATGGCCACCTGAGAGTCGGAAAAGGAAACTTCAATTTCCCCTGCCTTTCCTCATTCTGTCATGTAACCGTCCAACATGTAAGCAAACAGAGAGCTCTGATTCTTACAGAGCTCATTGCTTGCCCAGCCCCTGCCCGACCCTGCCCTTCCCCTGTCCCGCCTCCATTTTTCACCGAGGTAAAGTCCTGCACTGTCTGAAATCATCTATTCCCTTGGTTTTCCCTCTCACTCAACTTTCATTGTCTGTGCACTTGACACTGACCCTTTAGACATCTCAACTGAACTTTCCAGCATAAACAATACCTTGAATGTTTGTGCATATGGCAAGAAGTCAGACTTAGATACTATTCACGTCCATTGCTTTCACAACCAAGTTTATGTCACGGGCTCATGAGGTGAAGTATACATGTAAGAAAAATCTGCCATTTAATCCCATGAGGGTCACTACTTCATGCATTCTACCCACTTGTCACTTAAAGATCCTTAAGATCTAGACTGAAGACATGGCAAGTGTATAACTCAGTAAATGTTTCAGCTAACCTATACCAAAGAACACCTTAAACCAGACATATGTGGTACAAGCATACACACAGGTCACCATTGCCTTTAATCTCTACTACCCACCAGCTCCCCAGACTGCTTACCTAACTTCATCTATCAAGACTGGAGACACTCTGGGTGATGGTGCAGCTCAGCTGGAGATCGTATTCCATTGTGTACATGTACCACATTTTCCTTATCCATTCACTCATTGAAAAACATGTAAGCTGTTCCCATTTCAGGCTAATTGTGGGTAAATACGTGAACATGGCTGAGCAAGTACCTGTGGAGTAAGATGTCAAGGTCCTTGGGCATATGCCAAGAGGTGGTATATTTGGGTTTTATGATATATTTATTTTTAGCTTTCTGAAATTTCTCCACATTGATTCCAGGCTGGTTGGACCAAACAGGCAATCCCACAGTGACTGGGGTTTCCATTTTCCAATACCATGGCCAGTAATTGTTGTCCGTTGTTTTGATCTTTGCCAGTCTGAGTAAAGTAAGATGGAAGCTCAAAGCAATTTCAACTTGCATTCCCTAATTGCTAAGGATGTGGTATATTTCTTGAGATATTTCATAGCCACTTTCAGTTCTTCTTTTGAGAACTCTCTCTTCAGATCCATAGACCAGTTTTCAATTGTTCATATGACCACTACTTTTATAAACTACAAAAAAAAAAAAAAATTCCTGTCCGTATGAAATCCAAAATTCAACAAATGAGAGATACAACTGCTGATAGGCATTGCCAGAAGCATTAGCAATTTAAATAAAAGTGACAAGTGACATGGTCACTCTTATTTGTGGTTTCTCGATGTGAGTATATAACCTGGAGTGACTACAAAAACCAGGACTCGGTCTTAACATGATCAAATGAATCAGAATGGCAACTCTTAAAGCTGGATTAAAACCAGCACAATGAAAACTTTGCCAGAACTTTTGTTTACATTGTTTTTTCATTTTAATGCACAACAGTGAAATTGTTTGCTACATAGAGATAAAGAGAGAATAGTCCAGGATCAAATATCTGACAATTTACAATTTCATTTGTAATATTTTTGTTTACATGATTACAAGTGCCTTTTTATTAATCATTTTATTCATTTACATTTCAAATGATATCGCCCTTCCCGGTTACCCCCCTCCCATCCCTACTCTCCTCTTTCCCCTTTTCCTCTATGAGGGTGCTCCTCCACCCATGCACCCATTTCTGCCTCACCACTCTAGCATCCCCCTACACTGGGGCATCAAACCTCCACAGTTCCAAGGGCCTCCCCTCACATTAAGGTCAGACAAGTCCATGCTCTACTATGTATCTGGAGTATGTGTGTATGCTCTATATGTATCTGGAGTGAGGAGGAATCCCTCCATGTACACTCTTTGGTTGGTGGTTTAGTCTCTGAGAGCTCTCAGTGGTCTGGTTAGTTGATATTGTTCTTCCAATCCCCTTCAGCTCCTTCAGTCCTTCCCCTAGCTCTTCCATTGGGGTGCCCAGGCTCAGTTTGAAACTTCCAACTCATTTCTTCACAGAAATAGAGCAATTCTCAAATTCATCAGTAATAACAAAAAAAAAAAAAAAAAAAAAAAAACAAACCTCAGGATAGTGAAAACTATTCTCAACAATAAAGGAACTTCTGGGGGAATCACTATCCCTAACCTCAAACTGTACTGCAGAGCAATTGTGATTAAAACCCCACAGTATTGGTACAAAGACAGGCAGGTAGATCAATGGAATAGAATTGAAGATCCAGAAATAAACCCATATACCTATGGTCACTTGATCTTTGACGAAGATGCCAAAACCATCCAGTGTAATAAAGATAGCATTTTCAACAAATTGCACTGGTTCAACTGGCAGTCAGCACATAATGCAAATTTATCTATTCTACATACCATGTACAAAGTCCAAGTGGATCAAGAACATCCACATAAAACCAGATATGCTGAAACTAATACAGTGAGGAAGAGCCTCGAACACACGGGCACAGGGGAAATTTTCCTGAACAGAACACCAGAGGCTTATGCCCTAAGATCAACAATCGCCCAATGGGACCTTATAAAATTGAAAAGCTTCTGTAAGGTAAAGGACACTGTCAATAGGACAAAACAGCAACCCACAGATTGGGAAAAGATCTTTACCAACTCTACAATCAATAAAGAGCTAATATTCAAAATATATAAAGAGCTCAAGAAATTAGAACTGAATAACGCTATTTGTTGGGGAGCCCCTTATTCATGTGGAGACTTGATGACCCAGGATAGGGGAACACTGAGGAAAGAGTGTCTGGGCATGTGGGGGAGCACCCTTATAAAGGCAGGGGGAGGGGGGAAAGGATAGGGAGCCTGTGGAGGAGAAACATGGAAGGGGATAACATTTGAAACGTAAATAAATAAAATAACCAATAAAAAATTTAAAAAACTTAAAAAACATAAATAAAACTGGGGAACAGAGCTAAACAGAGAATTCTCAACTGAGGAAACTCGAATGGCCCAGAAACACCTAAAGAAACGTTCAACATCCTTAGTCATCAGGGAATTGCAAACCAAAACGTCCCTGAGATTCCACCTCGCACCAGTCAGAATGGCTCAGATTAATGTTTTTCTAACAACAGGACTGTTAAGGTATCTAAGGTTGCCTCAGCTTTTCTACTTTCTTTTTCTTCTTTGCTTGTTTGTTTTAACTGTTGCAGGCAAGAGGATCTGGGCACTAAAATATCACCTGAGATTCCTTTACTGGATCAGCAGTAAGGCACCGAGGAAGCAGGCACCACAATTCACACAATTCACAGTGTGAACAAATGAAACTCGTGTTTATGACAAACGTTCCTAGGGTGACTAAAACACGAAGCATTTTTGAGTAATAAAGTTTTCCAGGTGCCTGCAACAGTATTTACTACACTGACACAGCCATTTCACAAAATGCCACTTTAATTACCCCAACGTTTCCTCACGTGGGGAAAAATGCCCTGGATCATATCTGAAAATAAATCATAATGGTGGTGTGAAAATCCCTAGACAGTTCCAGCATTGCCTGTAAACATGACCTATGGTTAGGCCACTAAAGAAGGAAGTTTCAGGTAGCCATTGCTAACTTTGTCATGTGGTCATATGCAACACACACACACACACACACACAAATAAATTAAATGAAACAACAAATGAGCTAGTTTATTTTAAATACATTTGATCTTTACTTTTACTGACCTTACATTATTTCTTAAAATGGGAGTGCTAAAATTAACCTTGCTCTTGCTGATAGATTATTAGTGGGATTATTTCTAGTGTTTGGCAACAGCAAGCGACATTAGCTGAATTTTTCCTGGTTATCATTTTATGTGCATCTTTATACATACGTCCACATATCATTAGTCACAGGTGCATGCATCATTACACACAGGTGCATGCATTGTGGTACATACACGCATGTAGCAGTCACTCGTTCATGACTCCTCATACACAAACACATGCTTCCTGATACACAGTGCATCCTTCCACATACACAGGTGTGTACCTCTTCACTCACAGGTGTATGCTTCCTTGTGCATATATGCTTACTTCCTTACTTTCACATCTCAGAATACATCACCAGTGCTCGGTGATGTATTCTGGGATGTGGAGCTACCCAGTCATGGAACGTGCAGTTGCAATTTACAAAGCCATCCCCAAATTGACTTACAATCAAAGCACAAGAATCTCTATCTCTACATATCTTTATAACTACATATTTGCAAACATTTTTGTGTTTGTCAGTCTGCTGTATTGAAAAAAATGATATTTTGTCAGAGATCTAATTAGCCTTCCTTGCAGTAAACATGAATTTGAATATCATCTACTTTCTGCCTTTTAATTGATTTGGGGGCAGCTTTTATATATACTTTAAGAACTAATGGTCTTTGTCTTTTGAAAATGATTTTTATTCTGCTTTGCAATTAATATTTTGACATCTCATTTAATTGGTTTGATTTGGTTTACCAATCAGGAGTTTTCATTATATTATTTATGTTTTAAAACCTTTTCTAATGTGGTCTCTGAGATTTGGATCACTTAACATTTTCTTTGAAAAACTGTAACATGAGAAAAAAGAAACCTATTCTTTTCAAAAGCAAAGTTGTATTTCTATCTAGATAATATTTTCTAGAAAAGAATGCCCGTTTGCATTTGTGACTGACGTACTGTTGTTAATTCTCAGAGAAGTAGTGGAGCTTGATAAAAGTGACATCTTTTCAGTATAAGTTCAGAAGACTGATGGAGTCAATGTGAACACTTCACAATGGAGCAATAGTTCAATTGTCCTGGATCCCAATGTTCAATTTCCTACTCCTCTTTCAAAAATGTTAAGTATTTATTTATTTATTATTCTATATGTATATATGCACCAAGTGAATGTCTAGTGCCCGTAGAATTCAGAAGATAATGTCAGACCCATTGCAACTGGAACTATTGATAGCTATGACCCACAATGTGAATGTTGGAAACTGAACCGAGGTCCTCTGTAAGAGCACCAAGTGCTGGCAACCACTGAACCATGTCTCTAGCCCCTCATTTCCTATTCTTAATTGAAAGTCTTTGGAAGAGTTTCAGTCAAGCACTGTAGGAAAGAGTGTAAATTTTATATCTACATCCACAGAAATCAATAACATTTTGACAAATTCTTTCTCTGGTTTCCAGAGAAACAATAAAATGTATTCCATTATTTGAATAAACTTCTTTAACAAAGTTTTATTAAATAACTACTATGCACCAAGCTTCTTTCCAGCACTTGGCTTATGGGAATGAATGACGTGGGTGAGATGCCAGTCCTCGAGGAAACAGGAAGACCGGGACTGAAAAATGCATCTACTCATTAAGCAGTCGTTATAATTATTCAAACACTGCCATCTTGAAGCTTATGGTTTTAGTTTTCAAAAAAAAAGTTTGACACTTTATGTTAATTTTAAATTTTGTACAAATGTGTTTAGTGTTATATCTATGATGAATGTTCCAGTGCCCATCAAAAAAAAATTCTTAATGTATGTTGGAGAAGCTGTGTCATTTTAGATCCTTCCCAATCCAAAATTTTGAGAATAGCATAGTATAGATGAAAGTTGGTAGGCCGTCTACTATTTCCTACTTCTTTCATCTCTGTCATGAACAAAACGTAGAAGTCGACATTAGCACAGTGCTAGACACAGAGAGCTACTAGATTTGTGCACAGTGGCCCTCCGGTACAACACAGAAAACAAAGCAGTGTTTCCGGATTCCATCCAAAACAGAATTCTGTTAGCAAGTGACCCACATCGCCAACGAACTCTTCCTTACCACAGCTATTTAGGCCCTGCTGTGAATTTGCAAATTAAATGAAAAGACTGTTAGAAAATATTTCTGTTTAAATTGCTAAATGGGCTGCAACTTTCAAACCTAACGGGCCTGCCAAATTGTGATTTAAAGTGAAATTGGCATGAGCAGACATTTCCACATCAGCCTGTAGCACATCTGGTCCAGACCAAACAAACAGAAGATTTATTCTGTCAGGGAAATCATTTAGCATTCCTTTTCATGCTTCAGAAGGAGCCTGTACCTGTCACTCACCAAAGCGCTCAGCTTTTGGTGGCTAGGCTCTGTTGCTCTCCCTGACTAGCCTTGATCTAACACTTCTAAGGAAGCTCATGTGCACCGCTCCACCTGGGAGCCCAGTACCCATGCCAAGTTCATTTCCATAGTCTTATAGAAACCTCCTAGAGGATTTCAAACATCTGCTCATAAGTAAAGAAACATTGTCTTGAGCTCTAACAATAATACAAAGGGCAACGGCACCTTCTTTTGCAAACACGGTGGAGCTGATAAATGGTCTTATTTCATAAGAATGGGGACTAATTTCTTTGTGTCCTTCAGAATTCAAACCGGAAAAAGTGAATATAGTCCATTAATTGTACGAAGAATCAAATGTATCTAGAGTTTAGCATTAGCTTAACTGACATATAGTAAGGATTGTAAGGGAGCCATTTTACTTAAAATCTAAGCAATTTTGCTGAAACTAAATAAATATATTTACTGAAACTGGCTTTACTGAATCTATCTCTCCCAATACCTGGCCACTCGTCCTCTTTCTGTTTCTCTTTATACATGTCATCTCAGGCAGCACCAAGTTATAATGCTGTTGCTGGATGATATAATTAACTACTTTTGTCTCTAGAAAGGCATCTGTTCTTTTTGGAGTCTGCAACCCTGGTAAGATCACTTCCTGTCTCATCACATGCAGAAAAGCTTTTTCCATCACTATATGGTGATATTCAGGAGAGATGAGTGCACCCTCAGCATTAAGATGCCACACATTTCCTTATGATATAACTTTATATTGATTCATAAGAAAGATTCCTAGCAATGCAAATATCAAACACTGGGGGAAAATGAGACTTTTTTCTTTATTTGTACATCGTCTTTATAATTTATAGCTAAATTTAGCCTTTCTCTTCCATCATAAAATATATAGGACTCCAAACAGACTTTCATTTGAAACAAAATTATGCATCTCTTGTGGTTCTTTCATCTTTCAATAATTTCCTTCATAAATGCTATTTTGATTTCACATTGACATATGAGTCTATGTCTAGACAAACAGGGCATGCTTGCTGTGTAAACATAGAGAGCACCATTTGTTTTAATTAAAATATAACAAATATAAACGTTTAAAAAAATCATCTGGGCAGCTCAGAGGCAAGTTGAAACGACAGGTATGAAAAGATATATATTTTGTATCAATATTTCTATCCTGTTGGTTTGTTACAGTATCAAAATAGTATGAAGAATGAACTACGTCCACATTTGTTTCATGCCTGTCCCTCCTACTGAGTCATTAATAAACATGATACTATCAGTTCTGCATTGTTAATACCTGGCTTGGTCTACAGAGCTCAGAAAATACTCTTGTCTACTTTTTACAGAGCTTTCTTAACTGGGTTAGCTTCTGGTAAAGACATTTGCCAAAGAAAACTGTGTATCAGAACCCAAACCCAGCTTGTTCTGCAGATAACAAAATCAAACTCCCATATCACAAATTCTGTCTTTAGTGAATATTGAATTATAACTCTATATGAAATAGCAGCATTTTTTAGTATAAATAAATGCTTGATTTACCACAGGACTGTCAAGTGGAAAATAAGATACCCAGACATTCACTAAATTTCAAGATCAATTCTATCATCATTTGGGAAAATACAGCATCAAAATTGTTTATGTTTTTACATCTACCACAAAAATTTGTAATTTATTACTACAGTAAATATTATGCTAGAGAAATTTATCTATCCTTTCTAGTGTACCTAGAAAACTTCAAATTAAGAAGTATAGTTTTGATTAAAGTAGTATTATTGCCAAAAGTCATGAGCATTTGGAGGAATCAGTTTATAAATAAAAAAGAAATAGAAATTATTTTTCTAGCTACATTCCTTTAAAGTCTACAGTTAGAGATGAAGACAAAAAAGTTTAAAATAAGAAGGCTTTATTAAATAGAAAATCAATTGCATAATAGATAGAAAATATGAAATATGTATATATTGATAAAATACAGAGATTTTGTGAGTATAAATCATGAGTCCCTTATAAATTGTATCTCTGTGCACCAGTGTAAGCCATTTGGTTAATTTGCATAGCTAGTCATGACTAATCAATCACAAGAGCCAAGAAAAACAGAACCAAACAAAAGTAAGCAGCTTTGGTGATCAAAATAATGGGAGATGCATACAGAAGGAAAAAAATACTAACAGAAACAAAATATGATCAATATGGATGCAAAGAAAGGGTACTTGGAAGACATGTTAAATTTCATTAAGTAGGAATTCTCAAAATGAGTACTTTACATTTTTTTGAAGAATATTCATGTAGGCTTATTATATTATTTTGGGCTTGCTTTTCCAAATATTTAACATATTCCATATGAATCTAATTTTCTACAAAGCTATTTTTCATCAAAGTAATTTACCCCATGAAAATTTGAATAATTTTCCATAATTTTAAAAATAGTGCACTATAACTCAGTCATTGATTTATGTTATTCTCAGCTTTCTAAACTATTACACATATGAATTAAGATGAAAATCCATTCAAAATTACAAAAACCTTAGGGTAAGATGATTTTTAAGGAAAGAACAGAAAGTTCTATTGTTTAACAAAGCCACACCTTTTTTTTTTTTTTTTTTTTGGTAATGTATGGGAGTTGATTTAAGTGTCTATAGTCAGTTTGGATTGAGAAGGAAAAATTCCACCAATAACTCAACACATGTAACACATGTTTCTTTAGAACATTCTGTTTCCGAATCATGTAATAGATACTTCAACTCATTCAAAACCTAGAGAGTCTGTGGAATAAATAATCTGATTACTATTGCATATGATCCATGTCATATACCAAAAAGCTAAAAATTTTAAATTAAATTAACCACAATGTTATTATATTATTTGATAAAACATAATAGCATCTTTATTAGAATCCTAAATAATGAACATAAAAAGCACTTGAGGGCAAACTGAATTTCATCAAACAGGGATCAGAATGTTCTGTTCTTAGACTATCCATACTGACTTATTATATTATTCAGGACTTATGTTCTGTATTCTAAATGCATATCATTTGGATTTATCTTTATCACCCAGTAGATACACATTTAATATTCCTTTTTATAGATTCTGTATTGTTTAATTAATCTAGTTCTAAATATATGTAATACTTCCAAGCTGATCAATACTCAATGTGACTATCATGGTCATTCATGGGTTTGTGAACAGTGGCAAAATATAATTCAGTTCCCCAACTTACATGTTTCCAGTTTGTGCTGAACAGTGTTGTACTCTGCCTACTTATTTCAGTTTTTAATGTACAAACAATAGTCCTTTTCATGGTCTATTTACTGCCATGTTTTTTCACAGTCTCATGGATTTTATTATGGCTATCACTGTTTAAAATTATTTTTAACATAACTGTAAAGATTTATAGGTGGTTCCTTTCCATAACAGAACTATAATTTCCTTCACTGAGGAAAAATGGCTTTAAAAATATAGCAAAGTTCTGTCTCTATAATTAGCCAAAAAATTAGTGTTAGTGACTTGTTGTATTGACAATGTATATTTCGACCTGAGGTATTTACTGGCTATATATTTAATTTTGATGTGTCAATACTATATTAAATAAAGTATCTATAAGAAGAATCATAACACAAAACAAGCTGATATAATGATTTGTCAACAAACAGAACATGACCAGAGGGTCACAAAAATCTAATTCTGAATACTCCTTAAGTAATAGTGCAGTATTTAGTGATATAATGCTCACCATGACTTCATATGGCTCAGCTACAGCTAACAAGAATATCCATTTATGTATGTTTATATCTATATAGATCTGTGTGTGTAACAAATACACATGGGAAAGGGATACTTTCTTTAAAATAAAATCTAAAAGTTACCAAACTTGAGAATCTTTTTTTAAAAAAGTGTCTACTGTATGGTAAAATTTTGCAAGGGAAATGCAAAAATAACATTGGATTGTGATTGTGTGTAATATTTTTAGCCACTAAAATTTTCATAGAGTTTGAGTGTGTGCACTTAATTTGCATATGAGGCAGCTGGAGCATATTGGCTCTTTCAAAGCCACTATAATTTATCAGCTCAAAAATGCATGAGTTTAGGTAAAGATACACAATTGTCTGTATTTTTAACAAAGTGTGGAATAAGAAGTTTGCTGCAGCACCCGTTCCACACCTGGATGACTAGAAGCAGGTTAAGATTATTTACACAAATTGAAATACAATGTTGCAGTCTTATTTTGAGTCTCAAGTTGGGGTGTGCAAGTGTATGTGTGTGTGTGTTTTTGTGTGTTGAAAATAATATTTGGTTTGAAGAAAAAAGTGACAGACTGACAGTCTGAGACACTGAAATCATGAATTCCAATATGCTATTAGTACAATATGGAGAGAGTCAATTAAAATCTGCACTAGATTTATCTCTGCAAATAGATTCAACTATCAGAGTCTTTCTCTAAAGAATAAATTATTCTTTTCTGTTTTTCTGATAACATTTAATGGAATTTATTAAACCCCACATTTTAGTTATTAAAAATAATTCAGAGCACATATTTATTTTTAGAGTCTTTTTGGGGGGGGAAGGGTCCCTTGTTGGGATTTAAAGGGAATGGTACCAATCACCATTAAGAAGTCATTACATCAAATACATAATTTAATAAAGCTTCAAATCTCTGTTATAAAGTAAGAAGCAAAGTGAAGACTACAGAAGAGATGGCCAATTTAAAACATAAATGCAACTAAGACAAAGAGATATGGGCCAAAAGGGAGGGGTCATCGGGATTTGGAAGGAGACAGAGAGTTCTTGCATGTTTGAAGATTTTGAGTCTACATGATTACAGAAATAGCTTTGTTTTAGAGATTACATGAAAGCTTGAGTTTGATCCTTAGAATTCATTTTAAGCATTTGTGTTTATACATGCTAAACTCCTATGTGTCTTTTACAACCCCCGTAAGATTTCAAATGACTACCACATCCTACTCATTTCCTCCATTTTCCAACTAAGCTGTGGGAAGAACAATGGATATTTACTGAGATTTCCACCTGGTTAGTTTCCTTCCCAGAATGACTTCGATATGCAGAAAGAAGCAAGAAATTGGTCCTGTCGTCTCACATGGGTATGGTGATTTGAGTCCCAAAGCTATAAGATTCCTCTACTAAAAAAGTACTGGTGTGCTAGAACGAATCACATATCATAACAACTTAGGTTTGACTTACTTCAAAGATGAAGATTTGGAAGATAATTTGAATAGTACCCTCTATGCAACTACAACAAACTGAAGAAACTCTCTTGTTAGTGGTTGTGTTTGGGAGGTAGTCACACTTGATCTTCAGTCCATAGACACACACACAATAATAATAATAATAATAATAATAATAATAATAATTCCTTTATTTGTGAGAAAGCTGAACAGTTCAGTACAATGGTGAAGACAAGAACCAAGCCTTACAACTCACATGATCACCTTACAAGCTATATAGTTCCCACGTTTTCTTAACTGCACTTTGGACAGTGTACCTATATGCCTGGGGTGGATTTAAACTATTTGACTATTCACAAATTCCTGGTGAGGTAGTGATGTTGGTCTGGGAGCATCCTTTAGGGATCACAACTTTATGTACTTTAAAATAATACTTGTCACTCATCTGTCATTCAGGGGAAAACTGACCCTATGTAGAAATAGTTAAACAAAACATTCTCAAAAGAAATGTAATCTGAGATACCATGACAATAAGTGTCTAATACAAGTAGCTAGAGGAAGTCTCTGATATTTTATCACATGTACTGATTTGTATAGGTATGGGATGCACAGTTTTTATGCATATAAAACATTCCAAATAAACAATAAAAATAAAAACTGTTGTAGGATGTGTAAAGTTCTAGGTTTATTTATATTGTGTGGGTGTGCCTTGAGGAATATGAACATGAGTTCTGCTGCCCTTGGTCTGACATCCTCCTGGACCTAGAATCACAGGCACTTACAAGTAACAGGAAATTGGTGCCGAGAACTAAACTCGGGTGCTATGGAGGCACTTTTCACTGTTGAGCCATATCTCCAGCACCTGCATAACCATCTACCTGCATATCTACAAGAGCAGAAAGCTCATAATTGTCCATTGATCATTTGAAATACATCTTTATCAATATATCCCAAGTTTCTCAGGTACTAAGCAAATCTAAACCACAGCCCTCAGATTTTGCCTCACAATGTATCTGTGACATGACACAAACTGCATGCAAAATGCAAGTTCAACACAACTCTTCAACAGCTAGTTAAATACACAGTAATCAGCAGAGTAAAATAACATCAAAGAATATCACATCATCCATCTCTGATTTGCTAGACATGCACTATGAAAGCAGAGAGTCTCTTGGCATGCATACATGAGTCTCTTGACAGTACTACAGAGACAGACATAATTTCTTCCTGAGGTTGGAATCTGCCAAGGACTTTCCTGTCTATCATGAAGAATTGTGATGGTGAATATATTTGCAAGAGCAAGAAAGCAACTCAGCACTTACCAAAAAAAAAAAAAAAAAATTGCAAGCCAACTGTCAAGGGAAAAAAAGTGCCTTCCCCACCAGTCACAAAAGGACCCATCAGTGCAAAAAAACAGTATCATCTATGAATGACTACGCTTAAATGTTAGATAAAATGAAACTTGTACAAATGAACTACAAGAAAATCTTTAAATAAAATGAAAAGAAAAGCAGACACAGGTTCTTGAAGAAGTTGTTTGGCCAGACATAGAACATGATGGCATCTTAACATTAATCTTTCCAGAAATAAATCACTAATCTGCATATTATCTATAGGACCCTTGAACCAAGTCTCTTCTGGAAGCTTTATATATCTACTTGGAGGCCCACTTGAATTCCCAGCCCAACTAAAGTTCAGAACATCGTTATTCCTTGACTGCCTCCGTATGAAAGGCTCATGAGTTTGGTCCTGATACTGACACTACAGCATGGGAACAGCTATGCACAGTGGCAGATCATTGTCTCTATGTGTAGCATCCTCCTTGCCAATAGTTTAGGACCTAAATTCTGCACAGTATACTCTTAGTTCCTTACAATGGCACTCAAAAGTGTTTCCAACAACATCATGCCAACATATTTTCTTTCTTCCTACTCCTCTATGAAAGTTATGGGAGATGAGTACCTTTGTGTAAAAAATGCTTGCACTGTGGTTTTCTGCCCTAAAGTGCCGTGGTATATGCTACTGTTTATGGCATATTTTCTTACACAGAGCCATGTTTTCTCTTCTCTAAGATTCTTATAATATGATATCAAATTCTACAAAAAAAGGAGATGAAATCACAATGCATATCTAAGATTTTAAGGTGTGAATAGCTACATAGTCCTCTTTGACACTAGCGATTTCCATGATACTTCCGGGAGAAGGACCAGAAGAATGAAGTTGAAGAGTTAATGAACACTAGGGATCTGAAGATATCAGGTTCAACTCAAGGGCATGACAGTAGAAAAAAATGGATTTGGGACAAAGAAAATAGGAGAAGACATATAAAGAGGATCCTTTCTCTCCCTTTAAAACTGAAAATAATTGTAGATGTATAAATGTTTATTCAAAAAACCAATGAAAATGGGAACAGAGAAAGTGGCATAAGGACATGAATCCAGACCCAAGAAGGTAGGGTCCATCTCAGGACAATTCTCATTATTTCAGAACAGTAAGATGTGTTAGGGCAGGTATATGTAATTTACTTTAGGACTTTAGGCTAAGACATATTTACTCAATTACCTCGTTTTGCTTTGCTTTATAATGTTACCAGTGAAAGGATAGGAAAGGCCCGGTACCTTGCAGAGAGCAAGAGATGATTCTAGAAATCAGCTGAGAGGAAGTGAGGTAGTGTTGACCAAGGAATACAGGATATTTCTAAGGCAAGGTCAAGGGCTCAGATGAGACTAGAGACCCTGTGTTTGAGTGACAGTTTTTCGGTTCTAGTACTGGAGAAAACTGGCACTGGTGGCAAAATGGTAGTGAAGTGATCACAAGGAGCCACCAAGGACTGGCTAAGATAGAAGCATGAAAGAAATGAAGTTGGCAATTTGGTTGAGAGTGTTCATGGCAACAGGAGAGAACTGGTAAGACTGTAGATGTCTGAAGGAAAATCAATATATGCCCAAATGTATACAAGGGAAATGTGATTTGATGAAACCCCTGAAACAGATGGAAATAAATTATACGTGGTAAGAGAACCATAACTTTTTATTAAGATTCAGGAATAAGAATTATAAGCTCTGAAATGTCTTAGATGATAAGTTTTAGTCATAAAATTGTCTTCCGTAACCAACATGTATAATAAGAACTTAATATTTGATTTTTAGGTAAGCTCTCTGCTAATAATAAAGACCCCTTATAGAAGACAGAAGAAGATAATAGAGCCATATTGTATCCTTTCTGTATCTTATCTGAAAGCTCAATGACAACTTGCAAACACATTCTCTTGCAATGAATGCATGGGCCTCAGTGTCAGGAAATAGATTATTGATGTCTGTTCCCACATCTGGGTCATTTGTTTTCTAACATCTCAGAAACAACTTCTTCTGGCTACTGTACTCCTACTGTGCAATCTACCCATGTTTCTCAGTGTTTAATGAACTATATAAATAAAGTATATCCCCCTTTTTAAAATTATAACATATTGAGAAATATCCACATTAGATGCTCAATGGCTTGAACTTTCTTTTGTCCAGAAAGCTCACGAAGCCCTGTGGGTGAAAGAAATCCAAGTCTTTGAAACTCACTGCCATGCAAGAGGATGCTTTCAGGACCAATCATGTACTCACAGAACCTCAAAACAAGAAAGGAACTCAAGGGTTTTGTAAATTTGGCCACCTGCACTCAAACAATCTCAGACAGTATCTCAAAAAGACAGTGGATAAGGTTGAACATCGTGTAGTCATTGGGTACTGGTGGTGAAAAGAGGGAACGGTGTGGAAGCAAGCTTTGAACTAAATCTTCAGCTAATCTTTTGGGATCCAGGAAATTAGTCACCCACCCCTTTGATTTAAAAAACATTTAGGCAGATAAGCACAGCATTTACCAGAATAATAAATTGCCATAATTTTCTGAAGCAAACAGCAAGAGATAGAGTTACTTTACAGTCTCATCCTTTTTCTTGAGACGTTGAGATGTTTTCAGAGCAAACGAATATTTATTTTGGCCTATCATCTCAGTTTTCAAAGCAGGACTAAAAGGAGTAAAAGTTCTGCTTAAATAATTTCTCCAGAACAACATCAATTTAAGAAAAAAAAAATCTCGGAGGGAAAAAGAAATGGTACCATCAGATCTAATATGACTTTTGATTTTTATTTTTAACATAAGACAATTTCCATTAGTTTGTAAGTTGATCTAGAAATAAAAGACTCATTAAACCTCTTCCCATGGCCCAAACACATGAGCTGTTATCGTTGCAGCAGAGTTCTCCCTGTGGAAGAGAAGCCTTCCTACCAGAATGTTCTCTCATAAGGGGGCTGCCTATTGTCACTCTGTGGTACTTGATCACACAGAGCTAGACACCAAGAAGGCTCCTCAGCCAACTTGTCATCCACCTTTCCTTCTTTGATTTAATGTCCTTGAAACTCAGCAGGAAACTGCTCTTTTCCTGATTCTTTTCCACAGAGCTATTTCTCCTGGGTCCTCTGTCTCCAGCCTGATTTTAGGTCAGCCATTGCCCTTCCTTGTACTCACTGGCCACATTTCTCAAAAGAGTTAATCCTTTTGGATTTCAAGGTGAAAATGTTAGGGTCCTAGAGGAGAACACAAACCTGGCAGGCCTCTGTTGTATGTCTGCTGGGGGCCTCATATCAGCTGGTGTATGCTGCCTGGTTGGTGGTCCAGTATTTGAGAGATCTCGGGGGTCCAGATTAATTGAGCTTGCTGGTCCTCCTACAGGGTTGCCCTCCTCCTCAGCTTCTTCCAGCTTTCCCCTAATTCAACCACAGGAGTCAGCAGCTTCTATCCACTGTTGGGTACAAATATCTTCATCTGACTCTTTCAGCTGCCTTTTGGGTCTTTCAGGGGGCAGTCATGATAAGTCACTTTTTGTGAGCACTTCATAGCCTCAGTAACAGTGTCAGGCCTTAGGGCCTCCCTCTGAGCTGTATTCAACTTTGTGCCTGTTGCTGGTCCTTCCTTTCCTCAGGCTCCTCTCTGGTTTCCATCCCTGAAGTTCTTTCAGACAGGAACTATTATGAGTCAGAGTTTTTACTGTGGGATAGCAACCCATCCCCCAATTAATGCCCTGACTTTTTGCTGGAGGTAGACTGTAAATGAAAATAAATCCGTATTTGTCACCTTGCACAAAGCTCAAGTCTAAGTGGATCAAGGACCTCAACATAGAATGAGATACACTGGGTCTGATAGAAGAGAAAGTGGGAAAGAGCCTTGAACTCATTGGTAGAGGGGAAAACTTTCTAAGCAGAACTCCAAAAGCACACACTCTAAGATCAAGAATTGATAAATGGGACCTCATGAAACTGGAAAGCTTCTGTAAGGCAAAGCACATAGTCAATAAGACAATTGGCAACCTACAGATTGGGAAAAAGTCTTCATTAACCCCACATCCAATAGAGGGCTAATATCCAAAATATATAAAGAATTCAAGAAGCTAACCACTAAAAACCAAACAACCCAATCAAAAAATGGGGTAGAGAACTAAACCGAGAATTCACAACAGAGGAATCTTGAATGGCTGAGAAACACTTAAAGAAATG
This sequence comes from Rhynchomys soricoides, assembly GCA_019843965.1. Taxonomy (NCBI): domain Eukaryota; kingdom Metazoa; phylum Chordata; class Mammalia; order Rodentia; family Muridae; genus Rhynchomys; species Rhynchomys soricoides. The sequence continues at coordinate 1,956,838 of JADRCH010000153.1, read as the reverse complement.
TTCAAAGTCCTTAGTGATCAGAGAAATGCAAATCAAAAGGACCCTGAGACCAATCAGAATGGCTAAGATCAAAACCTTAAGTGACAACACATGTTGGTGAGGATGTGGAGAAAGCGGAACACTCCTCCATTGCTGGTGGGATTGCAAACTGCTGAAACCACTCTGGAAATCAGTCTGGAGGTTCCTTAGAAAACTGGAAATACATCTACCTGAAGATCCAGCTATACCACTCTTGGGAATATACCGAAAAGATGCCCCACCATGCCACAGGGGCACCTGTTCCATTATGTTCATAGCAGCCTTGTTTGTGATAGCCAGAAGTTGGAAACAACCCAGATGTTCCAGGACAGAAGAATGGATACAGAATATGTGGTTCATTTACACAATGGAATACTACTCAGCTATTAGGAATGAAGACATCCTAAGTTTTGCAATCAAATGGATGGAACTAGAAAATATTATACTAAGTGAGGTAACTCAGACACAAAAGGACTTGCATGGCATGTACTCACATGTGGATGTTAGCAACAACAACAACAAAAAAGTACAGAATACCCAAAATATAGTCCACAGAACTAAAAAAGGTCAACAAGCTAAAGGGTCCAAGTGAGGATGCTTCATTCCCACTTGGGTGGGAGAAGAAAGCAATCACAAGGGGGGAGGGAGGGAAGGATCTTCGAGGGAAAGTGGACATGGGGATGGGAGGAGGGAGGGAACATGATGTAGTAGTGGTCTGGGGGAAGGGGGAAGGACTAAAACCCTGAGGGACAGCAGCAAGAATGGAAACAGGCAATCTCTGGAGGTAGGAGGTTGGAGGAACCTTCCAGAATGTACCAGAGACCTGGGAGGTAAGAGATTCTCAAGAATCAAAAGGAGGGAACCTTAGACTAGAATACTTAGACTTTTAAAAATATAAAATGCTAGAAATATAATTCTAAAAGAAAAGCTATGGTTAAATGTAATAGGAAAGTTTGATCAGAATATGTAAATGTTATAAAATCTATTCACAGCAAAATATATACTTCTCATAAATTAAATAAATTAAATTAAATAAATAATAAAAACAGTGGAATTTGCTCAGATGAGGTGTTTCTTTTTGTATTTCTAATTAAATAACTAAAATGAGTTTATTCTCTGGTAAAATGGTTTAATAAATGTTTAATGAATATATAGGCAATTTTATTTGCTCTCACAAATTCAACAATTACCCCTGTATGGGATGAGTTTCTCAGTGTGTGAGACTGCCTGCTGCACAAGCCTTTCCAGCCTTTCTGAGTCTCATCCTCAGAAAGCCAAAAAGTTGTCCTTTGACCTCCACATGCACTATCTCCATTCCCATCTCTGTTCCCATTTCCCTCCCCTCTCCTTTATAATAATAAATAAATAAACATCTAAAATAAACAAACATATCCACAGAAAACATCTGAAAATAAAAAGAGTCCATGGGTAAGGAGTGCAGCTTTCCCTCTAGAAGTAGAATAAGCCCAGGTTAGAACTAACTTTGGAATTCCATTTCCTTAAGACCAACTTGAAATTACAAAAAAGATTCATGCCATCCATTTCCTTTCTTATCCCCTTATCTTCACTTTTTTTTTCTCTTCCTTGTAATTTTAGGGCTTGCTGGAGATGGGAGCGTAGCTAATTTGGCCCCAAGCAGTGCTTGCATACAATTTCCAAGTGAGTATCCTTATGGGGTGAGTAGCTAGTGATGGACTGACTCATGAAGAACTGCAGTTGACCACAGTATGAGTGTTATCAAAATGAATTTGATATTTTGTATATTGTTTGAATTAAAGTTTTATCTCAATAAGACGATAAGCATTCAGCCTATGAAAAAGTAGAGAGATAATTATGAAAAGCATTTAATCCTCTGGGTATCTAAAATAAATACAGAAAGTGAGACATTATTTTCAATTGAGGCCAAGAAGTTAAAATGCAATAGAAACAAAGATTTCTTTGGATTGTAACCTCAAGGTTGATAAAGGCCTTGTATATTTGATTTCATTCTTTACCCAATGGATATCAAGAGGAATGAATTAATAAGTTGAAAACTTGAACTATGAACAGAATTAATACTGGGAACAGAAGGGAAAAGATAAAGGAATATTTAGGCAAAGGAATTAAAATTGATGTGCCAAGAAACCCATCTTTCTCCTAACAATGCCTACAGTCCAAACTTTAACCGAGTTAGTTATCTGACAATAAATTATAAAGTCTTTTCAATGTAGACAAGCAAGTCACCTCAGTAGCCAGGATGTTTTCCCTCATAAAAACCAAGGACATTTATGTTATCTACATACAGATGTAAAATAATTGCTGTGAAGAATAAGTTTATATAGAGAGAAACTCTCAAGAAGCGTTATTTTTGATTTTCATGTTAACTTTTTAATACAGTTGAGATTTCTAACCAACATTCTGAAATTCAAAAAACTATAATGAGCAACAAGCTTAAATAACTCCCTAAGTATTATACTGGTATAAGCAAGAAAAGGTATTAGATAATAAACAAATTTAATGCCAAACTTTGTAGCTAGAGTTACAAAAGAAGATACCAAAGATTGTTACACACACATTCTTTCCATATATAACTTCTCATCTAACTTCTTTTCAAAATAAGCTGACGATCACTTTAACAGGCACTTCTAACAACCACTTCTTCTGCCCCAGTATTTCCTAGTTTCATTGTGAACACACTGGGACCTGGTGTTCTGGCCAGTGATAATGTCATACACTTAACGGGTTTCTCAGAGAAACATACACACAAATGGGGGCAGCCTAATTTCTTCAAGAGAGTGGTAAACAGCAAGCCTCTGACATCGTTGATCAACTGAAGCTTTATTGCGTTTGTTGGCTGCCCAAAAGAAAACAGGACAGGGAAATGAAAAAGAAAACAGTGTTTTTGAAAGAATAAGAAATGAACTCTCCAAAGAACAAAGGAACCAGGGACTCCAGATATATTTTAAGCCTAAGGAAAGTTAGAAGCCAGAACAGAATATGAGTAGCAAGACACATACCGTCGACCTTTAAAGGTTTGATTTCTGTTTTAAGTTCTACAAACGCCCCCGGCTTTCCCCCACATAAAATAAAAAAACCCTGACTTATGTTCAAATGTGGCCTTCGCCCTTCACCCTAACACCAAACACCAAGAGGAAAAAATTAGGGGTGGGAAGGCGACATGTCTATGAGTTTATGAATATCCATCATGCTGTACTAGCTGAATCAAAGGTGAGACTCTGAGATTTGAGTCTGATAGAAAGTCGCAGAATAGTGTGATGATTCCCACAAGTGGGACTCAGAGCCACACAATGATTTACTGAAGGGTTGGTGAAGCTGCCAATTCCAGCTCCTTCCTGAACCATGGAGCATACCTAGATGGTGCATTTGACCCTGGATTTGAGTACCCATAAACCGAAATCAATTTGACTGCAAATATTTGTTTCCTACTGAGGTCAGGTCCTGAGGTCATGGACACCCCATCTGTATCATTACCACCATTATTAGAAAAGGCAAAATTGGAAAATATAAGCACATTTTAAAATGAGCTCAAAAGACACATCTACTTAGGTCTAAAATCCTTAAATAAAGAAAAATACTCTTATTGTTAGCTGAAAATTGATCCAATTTTATACTTTACTTTTTTGCTAGACCAAGTTTCACAGTCAGTTTCCACACACATTTTAGAGTGTTACCTTTTCCTGGCTGGTTTAATATTATGCTTTGGCTACCAAGCATCATTATGAGAAAGTAATACAGTAGTATAGAAATGACTGTAGACTCTTTCAAACTCTTGAGGTACAAGATGAGAAATCAGCTAAAATTGTGAAAAGTCATTATGCTCAAGAGATTTATACATTCATTTGAGTTATTATGAATCAATAAGATTGGTTGAGAAAATAGTCCAAGCTGGAATGTGCAATGTACAAATTGAGGACAGTATTCCCTGTGAGGTTGGCTTTCAATCTCTGCTATTTCATTTTCTTACATTTATCTGCAGTCTATAATAGGAAGGGGAAACTTTCATAAAAAGTACTCACATATTGTAAACTGCTCTCCATTTGGAGTGGTGAGATGGAACTTCTCACAACTCTGTCCACTCTCCCTGAGGCAGGAAAGAAACCTCCTCTTACATAGCTTTACCCCATGATATGAACCTACCTCTGTAATAGACACTTAGTAGCCATCTTGGTTATTAGACCACAGTGCTCCTGTTCAAATAATCTTTATTTTTCTCAGTTACGATACTAGAATGTAATTATGGTGCCATCAGTTCTGTTAATGGGGAAGGTAACAGTGCTTCTTCCAAGTGACAAGAGGGTTGATCTCAAGGTAATCAGGAAATAAAAATATTACTGAAGGAACAAATCTCCTGTATTAGTCAAAGGAAAGAAAATATGTACTTGTAATATTTTATTTTAGTGTGAGTGATAACTGTCAATCTTTCTAAAACCAAGTTTGTCAATGAAATTGTTTTCATGACTATGTATGTATATAAAGAATTGTACATGATTTATACCACCTATAACTTTAGCTATCTATTGAAGCTTTGGAATGCATTATCAGATACAATTGTGATTCAAATTGCTAATAAACATATATTTGGACTCACTAGGAAATTTTAAATGATTATTATTCTGAAGCATAATAGCATGTTTCTCAAGTTCAAGAAGGTGAAAAGTAAAGGAAGAAGGCAAAGAATAATTCTGAGTAATAATAGAGCTGGGTAGATATCCACACACAGCCATTGACATTAAGGAGCTAACTACTGTTCTATAAGGAGACACATTCATGCAGGGCCCTTTAAGGAGAATATCAGCCCTTCTGGAAACATACAGCAAGGTACAGCTTAGAATTTTAACAATGTGTATACTCTTTGTCTTTGTAGTGCCATATCCAACGTTAACTACAAATAAATTATTGAGGATAAATTTAAAGACTTGGTATTAAAACTTATTATCTGATTTCTTTATAATACTATAAAATCTAGAAACAAAGTTTATGTCTAAAACTAAGAATTAATTATGCAACAAGAGTGCTAGAGTCTCAGTTAGGGTTTCTAGTGCTGGGAAGAGACACTATTACCATAGCGACTCTTATAAAGGAAAACATCTAATTGAGCTTGGCTTATGGTTCAGAGATTTAGTTCATTATCATCATGGTGGGAAGCATAGTGGTACACAGACATGGTGTTAGAGAAGAAGCTGAGAGTTCTACATCTGAATCTGCAGGTAGCAGGAAGAAGGACTGAAACTAGGCCTGGCTTGAGCATTTGAAAATTCAAAACCAACTCTCAGTGACACTTCCTCTAACAAGGTCACACGTACAAAAATAGTACTGCTTATAATCCTCTAGGGGGCATTTCCATTCAAACCACTACAGCCACCAGCCAGCCAACCTATGTTCTAGTCACATAAAAGTAGAAGAAGAGAACTGACTACAAAGTTGTCTTCTGACCTCCCCATGGTAATGCAACACAGAAAATCTACACATAAATCACACTGACAGACAGACAGATATACAGACTCACAATACAACAACAATAATAAATAAACAATATCTTTAGAAAGTAAGTTAAGGCACTGGAGAGATGGTTCAGTAGTTAAAATAATACATTGCTCTTGCAGGTGTTCTGGTTCAATTCCCAGGACCCATATTTTGCAACTCATAATCACCTGTAACTACAGCTCCAGAGAGTCTAATACTATATTCTAGTCTTTATGGCCACTAAACATAGATACATACCCATCCATGCACATATACACATATATCAATAGAAATAAATCTTTAAAATTTAATTACTTAAGTAACTTTCTTCAAACGCATTCAACATAACATTGTACATTTATCTAAATTTGTAGATGTAAATTTAATGGTTTAATGTAAAAATAAATTTAATAACAGAAAAATGAAACATATTAGGTAAAAATAAATTTATTTGATGAAAAAAATAAGTACTATTTTATGGGTTTTTTTAGAAGTGTATATCCAACAAAAATGTTAACATGTATTATTTCTATTACTACATATATATTTTTTTAATTTTTGGCGCTTAGTACATTTTGAATTTCTTTTTAAATTACATTAAACAGTTTGAACAGGAAAATATGTACCAAGTTAAAGGAAAGAAAAGAGAAGCATATTGTGGTCAGCACAAAACTGAGTTTACCAAATGTTTGATTACAACTATATGAACATAACTCTAAGCATAAGTAAAAATAATCGTATGAAAATGCAGATTGAATTCATTCTCTATTAATTTCCTTCCTTGTTCTTCAGTGTAAACTGTAGGAGTTTTTGTACTTTCTGCTGTAATATTCTCCTCAAATCCTTCCTCTCTTGAACTTTATTTCAATTGCTTAGAAACAAGAGCTCAATTCTCCTCATGCATATATTAACATTAATGTGAATCCAAAACATAAAGAACTTTCAGTCATACTTTAGAATCATTAATGGTATCTTATTCTCTCCGCTAAGTCAAATATGTCATATAAATTCATAAATAGGTAATGGCATGCTGATAGATAGATAGATAGATAGATAGATAGATATAGATATATATGACATGTTTATATTTATCATTCTATCATTCTATTTCCCAGTGGTATTTTCTATACCTAAACCAAAGTGGAGAATTTGCCTGCCTTGTCAGAATATTGTCACACTTCTATTTTTTGTCTTGCTGGTAAAGGTCTAACATACAGGGCTTGCCCTAGGTTGTTTTAAAATGAAGGAAATGCTCATGAGGGAAATACAGACATTTTGCCTAATTTGAATGCATCTTTTATTAAGTATTCATTCATCATCCACCCATGCCAACCCAGTTGACTTTGTAAGATTCATTTCTCTTCTACTGGGATCCCTTATTCTTCCCATATGTGGCTATTGTAATAGTCTTTTTCAGCCAGTATATGAGTGTGTGAGTGTGTGTGTGTGTGTGTGTGTGTGTGTGTCCCTGCCCCCAGTTAATTTACCTCAGTATTGATTTGCTTTCATCTTTATGATGCCCATAGTTCTATCATGATAAGTGGATATCAAATATAAGTATACTAAAGACACTGGAAGGAACTGACACACCAGATGATTTGTGAAAAAAAATTGTAGTTGAATATTTTTAAAGTACTCTGATTCTGTATTTAATTCGTTTTGACAAATTTCTGTCATTGATTAGTAATGCCTGCTTATTAGTTATTTTTATCATCACTGTGACCTAAAAACAGGAAGGGTAAGAAAGAAAAGACTTATTTGGCTCCTTTTGTAAGAGAATATATTCTATCATGCAAATGAAGGCATAATGGCCTGTGGTTTATGGTAGCAAGAACATAGAGCAGAGCATGTTACATGCTGCCAAGCAGGAAGCAGGAAAAGCAACCATAATGGCTAAAAGCAGGGCAGCATTTTAAAATGAGACCTCCTCCTTATGACCTACTTTTTCATGAACATTCCTTCTACTAACGTTCTACAATCCTACGAAGCCAGGTGGGGACGCAAACTATGGGGAAAAATTCACATTCAAGCCATAACATTGTATGCCTGATCCCCGTGGGATCATGGCTGTGTCATGATACAAAATACTTTCCAATCCAACTTCAAATGTTGGAAAGACTTAATGTTTCAACATTGTTCCAAATTCCAAAGTTTCTTTTCAAACTGAAGATAATCTCTTAGCTGTGACCTCTTTTAAAGTGAAAAGAAAATAAAAGTTATAAACTTCGGATATATTATGACACAGATTAAAAACCTAGCAGTACATTTCCCAAACATACAACCCCATGTCTAAAATCTCAGACTCCTGTGGTATCATCTGGGCTCCACCGAACTTTGGGAAGCCGTGCCTGCCTGTAGATGCCTGTTGCTGACACTCTTAATAACGGAAAAATATTTTAGCAGATGACCTATGTTCCTGGCATCTCCAACATCCTAGAGACTACATTGAAACTTAGCCTTCATTTTTATGAAATCACATGCAAACCAATTAGGGTATCCATGGATAAAAGTTGAGCCTGGTACATTATCTGGTCCTGGTAGCTTCCTAGAAACTTGATGTAGACTTTCATGATGCCATAACTATCTAATTCAACTTGCTGCTTAGGTCAGCAATACATGAATGACAATGACAACTTCTGCAGTCATCTGGAGATGTAATTTTGATACCCTTGAGATATTCTTATGGTTGCAGCAGCCAGCTGCTTATGTTTCTAAATTAAGGAAATTATTTCCCTAGGTGGCCATATTCTAGAAGCACATTGGATACTTATCTTTTTGGACATTCTTCTTCAAATAAATACTTTTCAAATGAGTTTTGAGTTTCACATTGCAGAGGCTTGAGGCACATTTCTTGTCATTCTAGTTCAGGGTGTCAGCAAGAGGAGAGAGACACAGAGAGGGGGGGGAGAGAGAGAGAGAGAGAGAGAGAGAGAGAGAGAGAGATATTACAAATTCAGTACTGCTGGTGGCCTAAAGATGGCACCATGTCTCCTTGAGCAGGAGATACCTGCAGTTGTGATCTGCCTGGCATGACTATAAAGAACCAAGTTCTGGTCCTCTTGAAGGAAAGTGTGTGTTCTTAACCACTGAGACATCTCTCCAGCCCTCAACCCAATCCTTAAGAGAATCCATGTTCCCCTCTAAATCTACATAAGCACATCTGTAATTGTTTCCACTTCATTTGCCATTCTGGTTTTATACATTATCACCAATATCTCTTATTAGATTCTGGTTACAACATTTTAGGGTTTTTCTAGCCCACTACCCCAAACTTTTCCACATTCATCCTGCAAACCAGTCTCAAGGCTTCTGAACTTCAGGGATGAAAATGGAGAAGAGCCTGAGGAAAATAAGGTTCAGCGACAGGCCCAAAGTGAGATCCAGCTCAAGGGGAGGCCTCAATGCCTGACACTATTACTGAGGCGATGGAGCACTCACAAAAAGGGATCTGTCATGACTGCCCTCCAAAAGACCCAACAAGCAGCTGAAAGAGTCAGAAGCAGATATTTGCACCCAACCAATGGACAGAATCTGCTGACCCCTGTGGTTGAATTAGGGAAAGGCTGGAAGAAGCTGAGGAGGAGGGTGAGCCTGTAGTCTTAACTTGGACTACAGAGATCTCTCAAACACTGGACCACCAACCAGACAGCATACACCAGCTGATATTAGGCTCCCATCACATATACAGAAGTCTGCCAGGTCTGGGTTCAGTTAGAGACTAGAGGCCCCAGGGAGTTTAGAGGTCTGGATGGGTGAAGAGTAGGAGATGGGGTGGGGACATCCTCGTGGAGACAAGGGAGTAGGGAGGAGGTATGGGATGGGGAGCAGTCAGAGGGTAGAGTGGGAGGGGCATAAAATCTAGAGTGTAAAAAAAAGATTAAATAAAATTAAAATACACACACACACACACACACACACACACACCATAGAATCAAAAGGGAGGGTTTATCACAGCAAAATGTTGACATCTCAGAATCCATTGCCTTTATTATTATTTTTTTCCTCACTGTGGTCATGTATCTGAGAAGAAATAATTTTTGAAAGGAAATAATTATTTTGGCTCCTAAGGTAAGTCAGTCTATTTCATTAGAAGGTGGAAATGTGGTGGTCACTAATATAAAGTGCATAATATAGCAGCAGCAACCAGGAAGGATGGAAACTGGGCTAGAAGTAGGTCTGGATAATATTCTGTAAGGCCCAACCCACATTGGCCCACTTCATTCACTGAGGTTCTACCTCTTAAAAGTTCTACAATCTCTCTAGCCCAGCTGGAGGAGCACTGTTCAAACACCTGAGCCAGTGGGATACATTTCAAATTTAACTCATAATAGCTGCCATTTGTAAAATTGAGGGAACAGTGGAAAATTTAGTAAGACTAAATTTTCATTGTTAAGGTGGACAGTTTTTATTTGACCCATTTACTCATTTGTTACTTCCTGTTGCCTATCCTCCCAACTTTGTGTTCTCATTTGTTGTTGGTGGTTTTAAAATAAACCTATCAAGTCCAATGAGTACTGATTAAATACACTTCCGGGTGTGACTATCCCCTGGAGTGTAGTTGACTTACCAGGGACCAGCTATGTCCTTAAAGAAAACTAATTCTCCCTCTCTCAGCAACTTATTAATTGCCAGTTGTTACTCAGCCAGGGGTGAGACAACATGACCACTACTATGATTTTTATCTATCTTGAGCTTGTACAAGTCTTGGGCATGCTGTTACAATTACTGTGAGTTCATATGTACAAGTTCATTCACTGTGTTGTGTCCAGAGACATTGATGTTTTGAAGTCATGAACTACCTCTGGCTATTAAAATCTTTCTGTCCTCTCTTCTATAATACCAACATCACACTTAGTGCTGAGCAATCTACAATCTTACTTTTTTGCACCTGGGTTAATTGTAGATCTTGTATTAATTGTCATCTACTGGAAAAAAAAAAGCTTCTCTGATGAGGGTTTAGAGATTGAGTGACCTATGTGTGTAATAAGTCATTAGTAATCAGTGTAGTAGTTTGTCCCTTTAGCTGAACAATAGTAGTAGGCTTGCTCGATAGGCCTATTATCTATATAGCACAGGTACTTGGCTTTGATAACGGTACTAAGTATGGGTTACATGTTGTCGTGGAAGCCTCAAATTAAATCACAAAATGTTTGGTTACTCCAATGATATCCATGCCACTATTGAACTGGTGGATATGAGACCACTCATTATTGCACTGGTGGATATCAGACCACTTATTAATTGAGACTGAAGATTCGCTCCTTTTTTTTTTTTTTTTAATCAAGAATACTGTGATAACTCTCAACACAACCTATATTCCTCTTCTCAAAATAACCATTTCCTAGAACTCCTATATTTTTGGGTCCTTCCTTAAAAGATGCATTCTATTTTATTTAAAGCCTTAATTATATGCAGAACATGGTGTTTCAACCTTAACAAACATCATTGGAATCTAAACCAAACTCCTAGAACTGTTGACAAATACTCATAGGGAAAGCCCACATTGAGCTGCAGAGGAAGTAATTTTTTTAAGTAATTTTTAATCTAATTGTATCTCTGGTCTCAGTTTAAGGAAAGAAGACCTTGTAAATATTTCATGGATGGTTGACTGCAGTGTCTCCTGCACAGTTTGATTTTATGTTCTCCCTTTTTCCTCTTATGCTTGAAACTTAGACTAAAAAATATTTTTAGGCAGAAAGTCACAACAGGAAACTAAACCCTAGTCTGCAAGTATTTGGATATAAATAGACATAAAACAAGAGTTAAGTGTCACTGAAGACTGCTAGCCAGATGAACTAAGATAAGCAATTGCATAATATCACCTCTAGCATCGAACTTTACCTAATCATATCAATCCACACTACTTCAGTACAAAAATAAACATTGCAAACACACACACACACACACACACACACACACACACACACACACTTAGCCTTGAACCAAGTAGGAAACAATCTGAAAATACGGCTCTGATGTAATGCAAAATGAAGTCCCTTATAAGAGCTACATTATATAAGGAAAACACCTGCCTAGAAATTTGAGTTATTTCTCTTTATTCTTTGAAAATGTGTGTGCATACAATGCATCTTAATCATTTTCACCCTCCACTTCCTCCTTCCAATACTCCCCTACTTCCCCCAATATACTTCTCTTTCTACGTCATGTCCTCTTTTATAATACACTGACTCCAACTAGCACCTCCCATAGGCCATGAGTGTGGGGTTATCTACCGAGGCATGGGCAATCACCTAGTGGCCAGTCCACAAAGAAAAGAAACTTTTGCTTCTCCAGCAACCATCAAATGTCAGTAGCCTTTCATCTAGAAATGAAGTCTTTGGCACTCCTCCACCTTTCATGCTGAAATTTTAACTGGTTTGATCTTGTAGAAATAACAATAAGGCTGGACACTGCACTGGTACAATTCCAACCTCCCAGACACCATGTATCCAATGGTATGATATTGTCAGGACTCCTGCTGGTGGTAAGCAATCACTCTCTGAATTGGATTTGAGACCTGGTTCACAGGAAGGAACTTATACCTGGTACTAAAAATATGGTCAAACCCATGCCTAGGGAAGTCATAGCACAAAGGGAAACCTATTGATGTCATTTTTGCTAAATTGTCATGTTGTAAAACTATCATTTAAATATGTATTATTGAATCCATAGACTTGAATGGTTCTCAATGTTGGTCAGAGAAGCTTCTTATTGGTTCAGGGAGTGGCTATTGCAAAACTCTTTTTTTTTTTTTAAATTAGATATTTTATTTACATTTCAAATGTTGTCCCCTTTCCCGGTTACCCCTCTGAAAACTCCCATCCCATCCTCCCCCCTGCTTCTATGAGGGTGCTCACCCATCTACCCAACCACTCCTGCCTCCCCACCCTGGCATTCCCCTACACTGGGGCATAAAGCCTTCCCAGGACCAAGGGCCTCTCCGCCCATTGATGTTCGTCAAGGCCATCCTCTACTACATATGTAGCTGGAGCCATGGGACTCTCCATGTGTACTCTTTGGTTGGTAGTTCATGGGAGTTCTGGGAGGTCTGGTTGGTTAATATTGTTGTTCTTCCTACGGGATGCAAAACTTTTAATGGTTCAAAGTGCTGAGTGTTAGTGACTGTAGTACTGAGCTTGAAGTGGAGCATCTTTTTCTGTGTAGTATTCCAAAGCCTGGATAATGTCCTCAAACAATTTTGGGAGGAAATCATAATTTTGCATTGCATAGTAAAAATGATAGTAATCATTTTTAAATGATTATTCAGTTTTAACTATTGATTTGGAGACCCACAAGATGACTTTTCAGGAAATGCCACAATGATCAAGACCATGAGTTTAGTCCCCAAGACACACATGATGGAAAGAAAGAACCAACTCTGGTAAATTACCTCTGACATCTGCATATGTTATATATGCACACACACACACACACATAAATTCAATTAGTAGAAATTAGCCGTGTATTTACATGACAAGAATGAAAGAAATGAAGGCCATGAATTTGAGGGAAAGCAAGGTGGGAAATACACTGGAGGAGTTGAAAGAAGTACAGGGAAGAAAAAAATGTTATGATAATATTTTAATTTTTTAAAAATGTATAAATTATTCAAATTCTTGGTTTGGGAATACTTTTAGATACCTACAACAATTTCTGGTACAGTACAGCTCTATGTTCACTAACTATTATCACAAATACTGTTAATTCATAATTGTCTGTGACTATCTCTCAGTTGGTCCTAAATTGATTTAGCCTCTCCAAATTTTTCACAAGCAAGTACAAAGACAATGATTCATTAATCTCAAATGATGGCCAACATGTAATCTTTCAGATGGGCTATGTAATCTGCTTTTCGAGTTCTCTGGGGTGGTTTTGCTTATTTGTTTGCATTTAAAACACACATCCTATATAGCAGGAATAATCCATTCTCTCTAACATATCTGCTTCCTCTATGGAGAAAGTCAATTGAACTAAAACACATATGTGCATACACACGTACACACGTACACACGTACACACAGATACACACACATGAACACACGCACACACATGCATTCACACACATCCACACACTTACACAAAATTACCCAAATGAGACCAAAATTTCTCGTCCTCAAATACATTGGTTCCAGACTTCACATGTTGCATATGAACATGACTTTTTCCTAAAAGGGGCAACAGTAAGCTCAATATTAAGATGCCTAATCACAAATGTATTTGTAAAGATAAATTTTCAGTTCTGTGCCTGGAGTTTTTTGCAGTATGCAGCAGTCTTCAGGTATTGGTAGGTAAAGGTGACCAATAACAGTGAGGATAACAATGAGGAACTGTAACAGAGATGCAAAGATAAGGAGAGGTGGGCAATGAACAGATATTAAGAAGAGCCATGGACAACTTTACTTAGCTAAGGTCTGCTTTATGGTAACAATTTTAATACTTGGCATAAGTTCTCAAACAGAACATAACCTTACACCCAAAGTCAATTAATTTGGCATAATTACTAATATAGCCTCCTTTTCTCCCAGAAGTGCCTAAGTTTAGCTAATAAGTCATGTGGCTATCCTTTTACTATAACAGTGTTTACAAAAAAGAAAAGACATGGAGATTCTTTTCCTCAGCAAAGTCAAAAAACATCCAATCTGAAATTTCCCTTGTCCTACCCATTCTGATGGCATATCTCCTCAGATCTGGGGAAAATAGCATAAATATCTACATGTACAAAGTGATTCATTTAGGGAATACAAAATAAGAACTCATGGTTCTTCCAGCATTACCTGGACTATGGTGTCATATGTCTGTGAAAACCTGAGGGGAACAAAATGGATACCATGATGTTTAGGACCCTGGCACACACGCACATCACTCAATGTTCAATTGCTCAGGTCACCTAGGACCATGCTTCTTTGGTCTCCATTCATTACATGGAAGACTGGTTTACTTATTCTGTGAAACAATTCTTGAACTTAAATTGCAATCAACTGCTTCCATTTTCAACAGATAACATTACCACAGAAGCAATATAGAGAAGCATGCAACTATCAGACTGATTCAGTAAGTATTTGATTTAACAATTCACATTCAAGAATAAACTTTCTGATCACAGATATGCTTTTGCATGATGTTATGACAGAGATTCCAGTAAGTTTATTTCCAAAATGTCAGGTTATTATATTTACTTAAAACTCCCTTTGTCTTTTTTTTCCATGTTACTAGATGATAAAATTCCTCCAGGTGCATTTTTACAAGAGGTGAATTAATAAGCCTCAGAAAGTGTGTGAGACAGAATGGAGTGTTAAAGAAAAATACATATCGGATAGATATAGATAAGCTATCAGATACACTGAATTAAATGTTTTCCTTTTGTTTATCTTGCTAATCCTCATGAGAAGCTGGCAAGATAATTCTCCATTTTACAAATGAAGAATCTGAGCTCTGAGAAGTAGTTTTGAAGATTTCACAGTATTGGTTCATAAATCTTTGACTCCAGCTAGTACATGCCTGACCTTTAAAAAACCCGTGCTGCAATGCTGCTCCAATTTCTGGAATTCATAAAGCATTTCCACAGAAGGTCATCTTCTTTATAATTTTAATTTTTATTGAGAATAATTTTTTTCTTAAATGTCATACAATCTGATCTTGATTTTCCCTCTCTTAAGTCCTCCCAGATCCTGTTCACCTCTCCAGTTACCCAAATCTACAGTTTTTATTTCTCTTCCTCTTTAGAAAACAAACAGACACTGACAGCAACAACAGAAGCAAAACAAAAAAAAATAAACAACAACCAAAAAAACAAAACAACAACAACAAAAATTACCAAATGGGACAAAAGAAACAGGAAAAAAAAAAACCAACAACAAAACAACCAAAAACAAAAACAAAAACAAAACACACAGATGAATGCAGATAATCACACTCACACAGAGAAATCCTTATAAAAACACAACTAGAAACCAAAATATATAACCAAAGATCTATAAGATTTTTTAAAGGTGTTCAGACAAATCCTTATGAGACAAAAACATTCCATCTTGTATTAGCCATTTTCTGATGGACATGGGACCTGCCCTTGAGTGTGGTTTGTAGTCCTGGTGAGACCCTATTGGACAAAACTAATTTGAAGATACCTTCTGGGTTAGATATGGGGGCTGTGTCTTCTTCCCTCCTTATATCTGTTACCCCATTGCCATGAACATGTTCCCATCCTGGTCATGCTGCTATGAATTCATATATGTAAGCTCTCTCTGAGTTTATATTGCTCTGTTGTGTTTAAATGAATTGTTTCCTTAGTGTCTTCCAACGAAGTGGCTTTTAAAATCTTTTTATATCCCCTTATGCTGTGTTCCCTAATCCCTGAGGGGAAGAATTTGGTAGAGATATCCTACTTAGGACTGAATCTCTCAAGCTCTGCACACTGTCCAATTGTGGCTCTCTGTTTTTGTTCCCATCTACTACAGGAAGCTTCTCTTTTTATGGCTGAGCAAGACATTGATCCATAGAGTGTCATTAGGAGTCATTTTATTGCTATGTACTTTTAGCAGAAGACTAGTATTTGCCTTTCCCATGTATTTGTAGTATTTGAAGACTAGTATTGCCTTTCCCATGACTCTTTGGTCTATCTAGTCTCAAGTTCTTGGCTACCTGAGCAGTGTCAGGCATGGTTTTCATTTCATGGGTATTCCATACCCCCACCCCACTCTCTGGCACTTCAAGTCTCAGCAAGATGTCTGGAATTATTCTTAAAAATCAGAATGTTGGATAATATTTGGATCCCCTGGCAAGAACAAACAGTAGCTACCCTTATATCATAGAGGAATCAGCTCTTCCAAGATGCTACCACTATTTTCTCCCCAACTTGGGTATATGGCTGTCTGGTGATCACTGATATTCAGTACTTTATATGTAGAACAATACCTTTGTTTGCCATGTCTTCCTCTAAAGTGAGGAATGAGTTTCTCTCTCTCTCTCTCTCTCTCTCTCTCTCTCTCTCTCTCTCTCTCT
>JADRCH010000153.1:1914592-1940349 GCA_019843965.1 Rhynchomys soricoides | reverse complement strand
CTCTCTCTCTCTCTCTCTCTCTCTCTCTCTCTCTCTCTCTCTCTCTCCCTTCCCTCTCTTTCTATTATGCAAACACCCTTCTGCTTGACTTGACCCACTGATCTGGGCTTGGCTTTAAGAGCAGCACAGCACAATACTTGGGCTCAGCAGAGCCCCCTCTCATCACTGAGCTGAAGTTAATTCCCTGCTTGAGCAAGCTTGAGGGAACCTTCAATACATCAATACCTTCCAGTGATGAAGCACATGCTGACAAGGAAGACACCATAGGAAAGAATCATTACATAGATTTCTTTTTTTTTTTTTTTTTTTCGTATTTTTTCTTAAAGCAGTAGGAATCAAATAATAAGATAACGGGAAAGAAGACGGCAGGAAATGGAACTGTGGGGGAGGTTTATCACCTTTGCTTGAGCCTGGAATCCATACAAATGCTGATCATAACAGTTTCTTTAATTAGCTTCTCTTCCCTATGGGTGAAAGGAAAGAAAACAAGTCTCAGAAGCATCTCACTTCTCCAATAACAATAGCAGACACTTGCTTAGAAGTTAACATTGGGTGAGAGTCTACTGTTTTATTCTTCTACATGTATTAATGTAGTCTTTAAAACAAACCTAAAAGCCAGGTTGCTATCATTATCCCATTCTAGGGATAAAGAATCTGAGAGAGGACATTGAGAATTTTGTGTATGGTCCCACAAGAAGTTATAAGTAAGAATTCTGACCCAAAGACTGTTCACCTGATCAGTATATACTTCCTACTGAAGTGACTCTAAACACTACAAACACTGGTAAATCTGGCTAAGCAAGCTTTTTTAGCAGACATGGGATTTACGAACTAGAAATGGAACTGATACAGCTTTGTGTTGTAAATAGAAACCATGGCCTAATCAGATGACAGACGGTTTGATGATATCCTGAGCCAAGGTGAGGTATGACTGACTAGTGAAGTTCTGTGGAGTAAAGAGCACTGTACATCCTACGTTTATTCTCTGAGACCCAGTGGTCCAGAGAATAACCCTCTAGCCATGTTTCTCCAGGTTATACCTAGGTCTTTCAGTGTGTGGCAGTATGGATGCGCTTTCACAAATGATAAACAGTTGGCTGGGCATGCTTTGTGGAATTAGAAGGAATGACCTAGCTAGCAACCTGGACACACAGATGGCCTTTTGGTAATTTAGCAGTCTTCAGTCCAACAGGTGCCCATAGGAAGCTCCCTGTATAGCATTTGCTTTACTCAAAGAAGCTACTCAGCAGAAAATATGTGTGCCTCTGCTTCCTAAGGAATCCCTCCCCTTCTAAGGGCAGTGCTCACAGAGCACAAGGTCAAGAAATGACAAGATTGCTCTGGGCCTCAGAAACTCGACCTGCTTCACCTGTCCCTCCTTCCTCTGAAATTCAACCCTCTGGACTCCCAAGAGCTATTTGATTTTATACTTTGTACCACTTTGCTGATCCTCCTCAGTGTATTGGCCTGACTTCATGGTCACCAGGTGTCCTCCATCCTCCCATCAATAGACACTTAATGAGCAGATGGTGTAAATGACCTGGCAGTAATGTGACGCCTGGACGGGTGCGTGGAAAATGGGGGAAAAGAAGCCAGTAAGAGGAAAAAGACAGCTTGTGTTGCCGAGTGTGCCACGTAAAATCAGGAATAACGAACTTTCATTACAAAAATTAGATCATCTTCTTTAAAAGACAGGGATGGATTCAAGGATGTAGGATCATTGTGTTTTAATTATTCAGGAAAAACCTGACGCTTGCTAAGACTGACAAGAGGGTTCTTGAAATTTTAAGGTCCTCTTGATCAAGGTAGCTGAAGTCCTGCTATGTCAGAATGCCTTCATCTTTATTTGCTTATTCATTCTGTGACATATTCCATGCCAGCTATTCCACAAGGCGTAGTGTTCACACTAATAGTTCTTTCTTTGAGGGGAATCATTGAGAACCTTAAAACTTGGACTAGTTGGATTTCAGTCTTCATAACAGGCATCCGAGATCTTCAGACACATTCATATTTTATAATTTTGTATTATCGCACATAGAAGTGCAGGGTGGGGGAAACACATCCTGTGGTAAACAAGTGGAGGCCAGGGAGCAACTTTGCAGCGTCTGTTCCCTCCATTGACCTTTGCCTGCAATCCGAGGATGGAGCACAGATCGCTAGGGTGGCATGGCAACTCCCTTTACTCATCATGCTCTCTTGCAGGCTTTTCAAATATGCATTCTCATTTGGGAGACCAGGGATGAAGTCTGAAAATTCATGGTTTAAAGAAGCCTCTAAATGATGCTACGGTTGCTTATCCATGGACCACACTTTGAACTGAGAGGTCCTAATGTGCTCTGTTCTATTAAAACTAAGTAACAGAAGCCCCAAACAAACAGAGACATGTCCAAGATCACAAATCCTATAATGAAAGAGTCAGAATTGTAGTATGAGCCTTAAACTCATTCTAAGGTGGCATATGATTTTGGCCATGGGTAAGTCAACATTTTCATTCTTAATCTCTTTCTTGCAATAAAATGCAGTTGGTAATAACTATACCTAATATCAGTTATCAGTGTGATTGGGATAAAATAATCTCAGCTACTCAAACAAAAGACCATCTTTACCAATTACCCTTTGTAGTCAGACTCCAAACTCTAAAACCCATCCTTATCTTCCAATTGCCAGATGCTTAGTTGGTGAATCTATCTACATATTTTCATTGAAACACAACTTGCTTTTTTTATGTGCAATTAGAAGTGACAGACAAATCTATTTTTATAAATCTTAGCATGTCTATTTTGAACCTCAGAATTTTAAAAGAAGGTTTGAGGGCAGCTGTTGAACTTGATGGAAATGTTAAATGAGTCTGCTCTATTTATTGCTATTTATAAAATGCAGCTACGTATTACCTTGTTAATAATATGCAACATGATGTGGTCCCTGATGTTTCACCATAATAAACCACCTAACATTCCTCCTTTAAAGAAAAATGGTCCTAACTTTTGAATAATTTATCTCTTAATGTTTTATTTTCTAAAAAAGCTTAATGAAAGCCTGATCTAGCAATATAGGTTTGCTTTATCTTAGCTGTGTACTATTTCACATATATGATATGTTGCATATAGTACCTACATAATCTTGGCTACTGAGGAGGCTGAGACCAGACAATTGCAAGTTTAACAAAGGTTATTCCAGGCAACTTAGTGAAATCATGTTTCAAAATGCAATAATAACTATTTGGAAGTACAGAAAGGGTTGTAGCTTTGATAGAATACTTAGCTAGTATGCATACAGCCCTATGTGGAATCCCCAATATTATAAAATTAAACAACAAAAAGCATCTAATTGATTTCTTCAAAACATCTCTGTTGCTTATTCATCCCATTATTTTGTGAGTTTATAATGCTTTTCCAATAGAAATCTACTAAATCCCCTCCTTACCTAACTCAGATCTCCTTAACCAAAATTTAAAACAGGCAAGCAAAGAGAATGGAAATGGAAATAGCTGATATCCTCTGGCCTTCTATCTTAAAACTCTGTGACTTGAATAAGAAGAGACTTTGAAAAGTTTATTTAGGGTGCATCCCTACTGGCCTGTAAGAAGGATTGTAAGGGTAATTAAATGCTACCCCTTGTTTACTCTGACCATGATCCAATTTACAGAAGTGATTATTCCTCTCCATTAGTGATGATGTAATATCTGATGCCCAATTGCTCTGAGATCATGTAGCTTGAATTTGATATTTGTAGCACCTTGCTAACATTCTTATTACATCACATTCTCTCTCTCTCTCTCTCTCTCTCTCTCTCTCTCTCTCTTTCTCTCTCTCCTTTCTTATACTCTTTCTCTTCATTATCTTCTTAAATTGAAGTAAAAAGAGGTTACTTAACTCAGCTTAGCATCTCTTCTGGGTAATTTCAGCCCCAAAGCTAAAAAGAGGACTGGAGTCCGTTCTAAATCACCATCATATGTCCCTGAATCCTTGTATACAGGAGTGGGAGCAGCAATTTGAAGACGTTGGGAATTTTGACATGTATCTGGACATAAATAATTGAAGCTGATCTTGGAGAGAGGCAAAGAATAAAAAAAATCAAATGTCCTCCTTTCTACCCAGTATCAAATTCTGTTCAACATTCCTTGTGTTTCTATGTCTTAACCATCTCTAGCCATCTCTACTTTTTCTTAGTTCCTTTATGGGTGTACAGTTTTCATGCATTCGGGTAAGACTCGACTGTCTGCACTCAACTGCTTATTATTCCTTCCTCTCACAGTTAATAACTTACCTCACATATAGTGATAGATAAAATAATATTGTTTAAAACATTGGGATGACTCTGTAATACCTACTATGATGATCAACTTAGATTTTACATACATACTACTATTTCAGTGGTGTATGATCTTATCACCTGGATAGAAAACGATGGTTCTTAGCTAAATGTGCTTTGTATACATATCACTGCAAGGACATTTGTAAATATTTGTACATATCACACTGCTGATTTTCCCAATTGGAGAGAAAGTATTTGCATCTAACTCGTAAAGGCTGGTCTCCTGCAAACAGTCACTTCTCCTACATACAGAATAAAGGATATTCAGTGGAAGGTATTGTTAAGGACAAAGTTGAGAAATTTTGACATAAAAGCATTGCATTCAAGAGATTCTATCATGGTCCAGCCCTGAAATTGCATGTCCTGACGTCTATTTCTAGCATCCTGTATTTGGTTCCAGAACCACTGGCTGAAGTTCTGCTGACCTCCCATTTTCTCCTAATAGCCTCGGAATTAAAGTATGATAGTGGCAGCAGATTTTAAAAGCCTGAGACATCCACGTTCAACCCATCTTCCTGACCCTCAAAGGCAACACAGTGTATTATTAAAATGGGTTACTGTAACCTGAGTGTGGCGGTGCACACCTATAATCCTGGCACTCATTATTCAGACAAGATGATCAAAACCTTAATCCAGACTGGGGTGTGCAGAAAGATGTCATCAAGGAGAAGAAGACCTAAATTGAGTTAGCACCCCTCATCTCATCTGATACTTACCTGAACAAATCAAAATGTCTGAGCTTCAATTTCCATACATGGCTAGGACAGCCCACCCCTTTAGTATTGCCATGAGAGTAAATAAACCCATCCAGTTCTTGAAACACAGTAGGTTTTTGGAACATGGCAGCTACGTTTTTAAAATTTATTTTTTGAATCTTAGAATTTGTACACTTTGTGACAGAATTGAGCAGAAATCCTGAGAGCAAACCTGGGAATTGCATTAAATAAAAGTGAGTACTATAAGCAAAGTACTCTCTCTCAGCCATGGCATTGCAAGTAGATTCTGAATTCACATGACAGAAATGTTTAGACTCTGTAATAATATATGTCACTCTAGTTGATTTTACATGACTCAAAAGTGCTCACCATCCTTTCTCAAAGGAAGATTATAAAACTGCCTCATTACTGCTTTGACTCTTCAAGTAGCATATGTATTCAAAAGAAGTTCTTGACAGAGACTGTCCCTTAAGTTATATCTCTAATGAAATCAATACAAAGTCCATATCCAGCCCCTTAAAACATGCAGTATGAGAAATAAAACCTTGGTTTTTATGAGCACTGAGGCTCAAAGGCCTTTATTTTTTTCTTCTTAATGTAACAAGTAATCTGACTAAGATACCTGAGACCCACAACCAATTGCTCAACCAGAGCCACAAAACTCCCTTATAGCCTAGGATATTTGTTACTGAATAGAAGACAGCTTACTGGAAGTCTAGACTTAAACGGTAAAGGGACTAAATATAAAGTCATAACCTAAGGTGGCTTTTAAGTTCCATGATCAAGAATAAGAAGAATGTATTGACACTCAAAACTTGCTTTATTAAATCCAGAACCAACAGCCTGGAACACAGCCTCACTCATAAGGATCAGGAGCGTGTCCTTTGTCACTATCTTTAAGCTCAGCTTAATCCTTATCCCCTGTTAGCCCTAAAAGAAAGAAACTCTGCTATGTGGAGAGATTCAGATAATTGCATAACCAAAACCAACATAACTATGTGACATTTCATGTGTATCAAGTGTCTACTTTCAAACATCTCTAGGAGTATAGTTCTCTAAATAATTTGATTATTAGATTTTCTTACAAACTTCAGCTATTTCTTGAGGATTTGGAATTCGTTAACAGCTTGCAAGCGATCCTTGGTTGCCTTGGAGAAAATACCACTATTTTAGATTTTTCCCTCACTAAAATCCACGCTATGCTAAAAAAATAAATAAGTTTTGTAGATGCCCTTTTCCTATTCTCTTACAGAGAAAAAAATCATTTTCCACTCTGCCAACTGATTATGCAGCCACGTTGTTTGAAAGCTTGCATAATTTACATTAGCATGCTTAAGATCTCAGGTGACTATGCCTTTGAGGCCAGCATGCTAACCCCAGTGGGCCGATTTGATATTCTTCCCAATATCTGACCCTCTTTTTCCTTGTTAATTACAGGCAGACTTCCCTGGTCTGGCCCTGGATCTGCACCTGTTTCCCATCTTTGAGCAGCTGCTAATTAGGTTGAAAATGGTAGAGCTGGGCAGTGCAGGACAGTCATGCCTCATCAGGCTATTGATCAGACTGCTATACAGGAATCACTGTCTGCACAACCCCATTACAAAATAAAAGCCATTCCTGAGATTACATGAATCTAAGAATACCTCAGGCTCTACATCAAATATGGGAAGGGAAAATAAACATTGATGTTCCAAAATACAATATTTGTCTGCAAAACCAAGTATGAGCCTAAAGATCTTATGATTTTTATTGGATTCTTTTAATTCTGAGTAGAAAATGTCTTCTTTTAGGAAAACACCTATGCATGGACATATGGAAATATCTAAAAGTAGATTATATGGGTACATTTATATAGTTACCAACTCTTTAAAAGAAATAATCCCTACTTGGTTCTGATATGGCAGTAATACGGAAGCTATAGAGCTTCAGAACACACTGTAATTTACATTTTGGGTTGTTCATTTATAATTGTTTTCTCTGAATTGGAACATCCTCTCCTGCAGTCAGAAGGGAAACTCTAGATTCAGGAAGCTCATAAAATTTTTGAGGCTCAAGAAACTCCGAAAGCCACAAGACCCATGGAGGCCATTCTCAGGGATATCACAAGCAGCAGACAATTTCTGAAGGAGGGATGACTGTTCAGAGGAGCTGCCTACGTGTTGGACTGAGAGCTCCATCAATGCATTTTTTATGAGTCATTACATACAGTGGGACAGGCTTGTTGAACCTGCTTTTGACTCCCCCATGCCACTCAATGCTCAATAAACTATTGCTTTACCACTTGGGGCCCTCTCAGGTGGTAAACAAGCATATGTTCACATCTCCCCAAGAAGTCATCCAGTAGTAGTGAACTCTTGACTATTGGAAAAACCATCAGAGCTATCTATAAATAGTGCTGAAAAGCAAATGTATGTTTTGAAATTGCCACAGTTATTAATGACGTTACCAATAGTGGTTGAGCATTGAATTAAAAAAACATAATAATAATGTGCAACCTCAATTACAAGTCCAAAAATAATTCCTCAAGGCAAATGTCACTGAATTAATATGGATTTCTAAAACTCAATGCGGATCGTATTAGGAATTAAATAAATTCCAGTTTTGGTATACTGAAATTTCTTGTCCTAAAACTTTCTTGAATGGAGTTGTAGGGAAGAATAGACTCAGTTTAGCTTGACCTCCATTAAATGTTATTGATTTCTTTGAAAATCATGAGTTACTCATAAGTCTTTCAGAATCTACCTGTCAATTGCATATTCATTGGTTCCTTGCACAGTTGCAGACATCTTAGTCCATTTTGTATTGCCCTAACCGAATTTCGGAGATGAGGAGTCATGTGGGTCCCCCAACTACTGGAACAGGGGCTCTTCCTGATGCTTGCCTGCCTGTGGATCCTGTTACCTAAATTAGGCTGCCTTGTCTGGCCTCAGTGGGAGAGGATGCACTTTGTGACTTGACATCCCTGGGTGGGGTGATAACCAGGGGCCCTCCCCCTTCTCATAGGAGAATAGGAGGGGGAAGAGGAGGGGCTGTGGGGGGATTCTATGTAGGCCCACATCTGGTGGTGATCTTCTGGTTGTTTCATCCAACTGTGGAAGATGAAAGGGCGAAAATGTGCAACCATTACTGCAGAAGGGGAAGAAAAATGTATCCTCTCAGGAACCAGCCCCTCTCACAACAATTACCTGAATCCATTCATGAGTTCAAAGTTACTATGACCTAGTCACCCAAGTTTCATTTTTTAAAATTTATTTTGTGGTTAGGATTTTTCTATTTTGGTAAATATGGTATCCCACTCATGAATCTGGCAATTCCTTTCCTTACTTTCTGAGTTACTAGGAATTCTCGCACACATAACCACAGTGGAGTTCATAATCACTGCTTAAACCATTGCATCTCTCACTATTGCTTTGCTCAAGATTATATTTGCAACACATGAACTTTTGAAGACACATTCAATCCATAGCATCAGTTTAACAACATAATATGTCACTTAGTGTAGGTGAACAAAAGATTTTACATATTGAGACACAAATACATAGCAAGATAGATAACTTTTTTATTTGATCTGGACATTATAGTTAGGCTTCTATTGTTTTAATTACATAAAAGGTCAATCATATCATCTTCATTTAATAATCCAAAAGGGCAGATTGCAAATCATGGATTATAGAAGGCTGGGAATATTGTTTTCTGTTGGAGTGCTTGTCTAACATTCATGAATCTCTGGACCAAGCATTGCAAAAACACATAAGTAAATATATCCTATGAAAAAGGAGAAATTGAAAAGCCACTCTTTTAGGCAGAGCATAACTTTTATTTGTGTATGTTTAACATTGACTTACATACCTTTAGTGTCTGACATGGATACACAGCCAATGATTTGTGTCTCAAAGCTCTATTTACTTCTTTTGTTGTCTTTCAACGGTTTTCTATGATCTAGGCATGCTGTTTCTAAGAGCTGCCTTACTATATGTGTAAAAAATACAGAGAATCTTCTCATAAACCATGAATGAGGCATAGTCTCCGTCTGACTAGACTAACTAAATTGTGATGGGGGGAGGGGGAATTCATCTAACACATCATAAAGACTTATTCTTGACCAACACCACTTTACATATCAAATTCTATAAGACTAGTTTTCACTGTGTTCTTTCAATCAAAAATAGAAGTTACAGAAATTAATTATTACCCTTTTCTACTACATTTTGTACACTGTCTTAGCTGTAGAAGGTTATAAAATGAGGAAACTGGGGCATACATCGTTATCCAGATTATGTAAATTTTCAAGGCTCTCATGTTGATTACATAATCAAAGACATAATCTTACTGAATTTTATTGTATTTTCTATGAGGGTACTACCATTATTTATCTTAATTAGTGCACAAAGGTGACTTATTGAATAATTTATTTGTAATTCTCATAATATTAATGATCAGATAATTTTAGACATGGTATGTGTATATAAATAGATTCCAAGTTATTAGAAAACTAAGATCATTGTCCCATGATACAATAAAGTACCAGTCAAAGATTACTTCGTAACTAACTTTGGTTGATTTTAATAAACTTCCAAGTATATAGTCACTGTTGTAAAGGAAACATATGTAGCATTTTAATTTCACATCCCTTGAGTGAAAGATGGGTTATACCACCCCAATCTTATGGCTAAGGAAGAGTGGTATCAAAAATAAATTTTTGCTGGGCAGGCTGTATCCATACGGACTGGAAAAGACAACTACAATCTTTTAATTACGCATGTTCAACTATGAACTTGGGGGCAATCTGCATATCTCTTATTTTGTAACATATCCTAAAACACAAAGCAATAAGTAATACAAACACATAACAGAAGTCATTGGAGTGGCAGGATGTATCTCCTTTGACAGTAAACAAAGAGCATGTTCTTCCTTGGATAAAAACTACTGTGGCTTTTAGAAACTAAGAGTCTGATCAGCCCAAAGAAACCTTAGTCAGTCATACTAGTCTGGAACCAAATGAGGACAAGGAAATAAGTCCATAACATGAGTAAATTTCTCTACAGCAAACCTGACATTGAGAAATTATTCATGGAAATCATGGCAAGAAGGAGCATAGAACCTAGTAACCTGCCAGCAGTAAATTGTCACCAGTAATCTATGCAGTCATTCCTGGAGCCCAGAGAATGGATTAGGATTTCCTTAAAAATTATCCCATGGTCTGACCAGAAGGAGCAGTCCTTAAAAATAAATTTTCCAGTCATCGGAAGTCACTCTTGAGTATAGTGCTCAGAGGTAAAAGGAATGTGACTGAAAGATGAAGGGGAAAGTTGAACTCAAGTGTCCTTGTTTTCTTATACTAAGAACAAAGAAATTGGTGCCTATATTGAAAGTGCCCAGGGCTGCTTTAGCTTGCCTGAGCAGACCTTACCTCAGAGATGTCCTCAGGTCCTACTGACCTGGGCAGTTGTGAAGGTCAACTTTCCCATTAGACTCTAGTGTTCAGGAAGAAAAACTCCCCTTCAAGACTGCCCCACCTCCTCTTTCTCCTATGTGATTGTGTTCTCTCTCTCTCTCTCTCTCTCTCTCTCTCTCTCTCTCTCTCTTTCTCTCTGCTATTTCAAGATGGTGAGTCTTGCACTTATAACAAAGGCAGCTTTTCCAAAGTGAAGGTGCAAGCAGTAACACACTGCCCAATACTTCCCTTGTGGGCCAGTGTCAGGGAATTATTCATCATTTCTTCTTCATACACAGCCGTAGTCTAGATGAATAACTTGTGGAATTGAGCTATACATTCATCAAAATTCAAATTCAGGTTCACTTATTAACTAATTCCAGGCTAGCTTTAGTTTAAGAGTGAACAATACTGAAAAAAAAAATGTAGTGAGTTTAGTTTGTTGGGTAGCAGAGAACTACAGTAGAAAGAGGAAGAGAAGATGAGGAGAAAGTTTCGTAGGGAGTGGGTCATAGAAACCCCTATCCTTTCAACATAAGCACCATGACATAAAATGTTCCTTTGAGTAGCAATGTTTGGAGGGATGTCATTTCTGTGTCTATTGTTGAAGTGTTCTGTAAGAATGAGTAGAGTAGTAAGAAATTGATAGAGTATACACAAAAACACCCTGAAATATTGATAGTGCATGAAATATGAGTTTCATACTGCAATGCACATCAACCAAATTGCAAAAAGAAAAAAGAAAAAAAACCCCACAGAACAGTGTGAAAATAGGACACATTTTGGTTCTTATTGCAACAGTTGCTTTGACGTATTCTGAGGAAAGGTACTCAATGTTTAATTTAATCTGATATTTACATTCATGTATATTCATGTACTCTTGCTTATAAATATAAGATGAATACAAATCCATCATGTTTGCTGCAAAAAGAAAACAAGCAAAATATATACACAAATGAACACAAATTCATAATGAAACTTTCCATTATATATCAAGTGATTACATGCCTGAATTTTTCTGGAACAGCCTTGGCTTATGCTTTCTATCCAATGTTATGATAGCTAAAATTCTTTTCACTTGTGAAAGTGTTGCAGTTTAAACAAGGCGAATAAACTTCTCTGGTAAATTCTAGAGTTTAATCCATGTTTGCTGCCGCATTATTTACATTAGCAAAGAAAATGAAAGGACTCTATGTCCATCAACAGGTGGGCAGATACTGTTAATAAGATAAATACAATGACCATGAATTTTATCATCTATAAAGAAAAATGAATTCATGAAGTGTTTAGGGAAGTGGATGAAGTGGGAAAATATTAATTATACTTTCTAAAGTAATTCATACTCAGCCAAAAATCTAGTGCTGTTTCTCATCTTCAGATCTCTCTTATCTCTGTGTGTATGTATAGAGGTGGGACTGAGAGTGGGTATAGGCTAAAAAATAGGAAGTGAAGAGTAAGAGAGAAATGGTATTGAAGAAGGCAGATGAGACACAAAAGAAGCAAGCATCGAAGGCTGCAAGGAGGTGAGTCAGGGGAACAGAGAAAAGGGAAGAAGAGAATCAATGCGAACAAAAATTGCTTAAAATGTGATAATAAAACTTAATATGGTGGGCCAAGCTTTGATGACACATGCCTTCAAACCCAGCCCTCGGGAGTCAAAGGCAGGTGGATCTCTGTTGACTTTGAGGTCAACATGGTCTACAGAGCTAGTCCAGGATACACAAAGAATCCCTGTCTTGAGAAAGAAATCAAAAAGAAAGAAAAAAATCTTAATATAATGTATTATAATTGAAAATAAAAATATATTGACAAAGAATAAAACACACTACTTACTGTAGATGTCAAAACTTCAAAATCCAATGAAGTATAATTTTGGCTTACTATCTTTCCCCTTATGTTACTATCTATGAATATCTTGAAGTTCTAAGCAATTAAACTCCATCTTACATGAGTATAAATCATCATGAAATTTTGTAGACTTACATTTTATTCAATTTTGTTTCAGGTAAGAAAACTGTACCAGATAAAGAGGAGATCAGACATCTTACACAGTGAAAAATGAAAAACAGTGAAGATGCAGTCAGGCAAGCTAGGGAAGCCTCACGATTACTTGAGGAGCTGAGGCAGTAGGATCATAAGTTCAGGGTCTGACCGGACTACAGAGTACAATTGAGGCCAACCTGAACAAATAGGAAGACTCTATCTAAAAATAGAAATTTTAAATTCAAAATACAAACACAAAAGAAGTCTTGTGTTCAACCCTGCGTTTAATCTCCATAAGTACCAAAAGGTGTTATTCAAATATTTTAAATAGTGACAGTGCTTTAAAAAATCTACAATACTTAAAGTAATAGAAGTAATTTTATGAGCCACCAATTCCACTGCTAACCAGTAGATAGGAAAGTGATAGATACTTTTAATGTGTTACTACTTATAATAGTAAAAAGTTGAATAACAGCCCAAATGGGTTCATGAAAAATGCACTATATCCATAAAATGGATCATCATTCTCATAAAATACAAACTCAGTAGTGACTCATACTATAGCATACCTAAACCGTGAAGCCATTGTGTCCAATGAAAGAAAATAGTCAAAGAGCCATAAGTTATATTATTCTACTCACATGACCCCATCTCACCCAGAAATCTGCCTCCACTTGAATCTTGCTCCTCAGTACAGAGTATAAGGCAGTCACGTTTTGTCTCTAGAGGTCTCTGGAAGCTTGCAGCTGCCATGAGTTTTAAGCCCACTCTGACCTCTTGAACTTGCTTCTGTCTCTGATGTTGAGCCTCTGTTAGCATCTTCTGTGGACACCATCATTGTGCTTTTCCATCATAAGCTCTCTCTATTTTCTCTTCTGATAATCTCTTTTTTTAAAAAAAACCTTACAGTTTGAGTTTCCACTCTAGGATTTATCTTTGTATCAGGATTTACGTATATAAGAGAGAAATATAGGTCAGGTATAGTGATACACATCTTTAATTTTGGTGCTGGAAAGTTAAAATGTATGAAACTCTTTGAGGCCAGTGTGATCTACATAGCAAGTTCTGGGTCTGTTAGGGTTACAGTTACATAGTTATACCTTATGCCAATAACAGTGATAATGATGATGATGATGGTGGTGGTGGTGGTGGTGATGGTGGTGGTGGTGGTGATAGGGTTACATGCATGTAAGAGAAAAGATGAGAATATATGCTGATAACAAACAGTGAGGCATTTCCTTTGGTCCATGTAACTTTTCTCTCTCTCTCTCTCTCTCTCTCTCTCTCTCTCTCTCTCTCTCTCCATATATATAATTATCTGTCTTTTCTTCTGAGTAGTTGAGACTACACATGAGACCACACATGGCTGCATCCTATTCCATTGATGAGTATACATGAAAATTAACAGTGGGTAAAAGATAAAGAAGAATCTATAATGAAATATATTTTCCTTAAACTACTTAGGCAATTTCATTACATTATGTACATTGGTATACCCTTAAATTCTCTTTCAGTTGTTTCCAAAACAATGCATGCATCTCATGGAAATAATATCAAGCCAGGCTGATAGGTAAAGCTTCATTGATAATCCCCAGTTCATAAGAATATGAGAAGAGCAGAGCTGCTGTGTATAGTCTATGTGCTGGACTTCATCCCAACTCCACCTTCAGATTATTTGCAAATTATTTCACACAAAGACAATGGTCAATGATATACTATATAAGACATATTTCAACTGACAATATACCCATATTTCCTGATATCAGAGTAGGAAGAATCTATGAATATGTGAATCAAGGAAAGAGGAATTATTTTCTGCTGCACAAGAGTGTAAACAGTACATGGTTGCCATCCAATAATGCTGTTTCGAGTCAGAAAAAGGCATTTTCTCTACCACGGAAAACTGTTTAATCAATTATTTTAAATGTTAAACATAAATTTACTTGACAACTAGCAATTATGCTCTAGGTTTTTGGCAAAAGAAATGCACACATATGTCCATGCAAGTGATCTTAGCAACATTGTTTAGAATATCAAAAACTTAAAATAAGCTAAATTCCTGCCAATGGGTAAATGGATAAACAAATGTGGTTCATTTTCACAATGAGATACTATTGAACAATATAAAGGAATGAAGTTTTTATTTGTTTGTTATAAAGAGTTATTTATTTATTTTATGTATTGAGTGCTCTATCTGCATGTTCACCTACATTCCAGAATAGAGCATTAAATCCCATTATAGATGGCTGTGAGGTACCATGTAGTTGCCAGAAATTTAACTCACAACCTCTGAATGAGCAGTCAGTGCTCTTAACCACTGAGTCATCTCTCCAATCCCACGAATGAAATTATGACTTATGCTATACCATGAATGGACCTTGAAATCACAATGCTAAATGAAGGAAGTATCCCAAAATACCACACCACATCATATATATATATATATGATGTATATACATGTATGTATATATATGATGTATATATATATATACATATGTGTGTGTGTGTGTGTGTATTGTATAGAAGATCAACTCCACAAAAATAGAAAATACAACAGTTATATAGGACTTGAGTTGAGTGAGTCACAAGAGTAAACACCAGGTTTTTTAGGTTGACACCGGGGTTTATAGTGGTCATACAACTGAGTAAATTTATTAAGAGCACTGGATTATACACCTAAAACAAGAGAATTACATCATATGCAATATTCCAATAAAATATCATATCAATGTTGAGTACTACATTATGAAAATAATAGAGAAATTCAATAGATTCAGAAAAAAATGTTGTTGATAAAATCTGGGATATAATTATTGATTTTTAATATTTTTATCCCCATGAAACACATTCAGAGCAACTAAAAACATACTATCTAGGTTGGGATTTGGTAGGATGTTCCCCAGTAACTCACCTCTTCATAATCTCAGTTACATAATACAAACAATGTTTATGTTGCTCAAACTAAAAGGGATACCATAGCAGTTATGAGGGAAAACTGTTGACAGTTATCTCATCTTGTTTTCAAGTGAGACAGGTAACTCAGAGGTTAAGAAAATGTGTTGCTGTTGCCGAGGGCCCAGGTTCAATTCCTAGTTCCCAAATGGTGGTTCATGAAATTCCATAATTCCAATTCCAAGAGACCTGATACCTTCTGGTCTCCATAGGCATCAAGTATGCACATGACCCATTTACATATATGCACATAAACACTCATGTACATAAAATATTAAACTTTTTTAAAAAAATATAAAGCCAGGTCCCAAGGTACTAGGGAAATGGCTCTGGAAAGCATGAGGACTTGAGTTCCAAACCTTTGAACACATGTGAATTCAGTGTAGGAGTGAGCATCTGTGATTCTAATGTTCCTCTAGTGAAGCGTGAGGCATAACAGGAGAATTTCAAGAAAGCTGGGGTCTAGCCAGCCTGAAATACACAAAGCAAACCAAAACAAGAAAATTAATCCTGTCCTTAAAAAGGCAGAGGTGAGAACCAACTCCAGAGGTTGTCCCCTGGCTACCACAAGCATACCATAAGGACCTGCACTCATAAAAACATCCAGACACATATACCATGCACTCACACACATCATATACCTTCACACCACCCACACACACACACACACACACACACACACACACACAGAGAGAGAGAGAGATTGTATACCTTCCCATACTATACAAACACACCACAAATATACATGAACACACACATAGGCATACACACATGAGAGAGAGAAAGAGAGAGAGAAAGAGAGAGAGACAGAGACAGAGACTTTAAAAAACATTTTGAGATTTATTTTATAGTATTATACAAAATTTTTGACTGAATTCATGTATGAGTAACATGTATGTGACTTGTACCATCAAAGTTAAAAGAGGACATTTCATCCTCTGGTACTGGAGTCATGGATGGTTATGAGCCACCATGTGGTGCAGAGTCCTCTTCAAGAGCACCAAACACTATAAACCACAGGCAGACTTCAAGCCAGTCTCACAGAAGACTCTACATGTTCCCAAGGTTTCCAAAATAGATAGAAAAGAAAAAGCAAAACTAAGAACAAAGAAGACTATTCTAATAGTTGGAAGTTTCTTCCCAGAAATAAAATATACCAGTACTACTCAAATCTCATTAGCCAAAGTAAGAAATGTGATCACAGTTAATTTTATTACATTCCAAGGAATTGAAACACAATTTATGTTGCAGTTATGTATATCACAACGAGGAAGAATACAGCTTTGGAAACTATTACAATGTCATGAACCTTAATCTTTCATTTTCATTGGATGTATGTAGTGTGTTTAGGTATGTGGGTGCAAGATGCATGTGTATGAATGGTTTTGCAAGTAGCCTTTATACCATGGTGTACATGGAGTGGTCAGAGGGCAACGTTGGATGTTGGGCCTCAGCTTCTATCTTGTTCAAGATGATAAGATAGCCCAGAACTCACTAACAAGAAACATAATTGGTGACAAAACAGTGGATATGACAAAAAACAAAAAATGTATAGTCTAAAAGTTCACATTTTAAAGGAAAACCATAGTAAAGTACCTGGTATTAAAGATTTAAAGCAATGTTTTATTATAGAATCATATTTTAAGGCTCAAACTTCATGCTTGAGTAGTTGTTCAGACCTTAATGGAGAGAAATTCTACAATATTAATGGGAAGAAGGCTGCTAGAGTGGCTTTGCCCAGTCTGTATTCTCCTCACATGGAAAACCCAGAGCTGAAAAAGTAGCATTGGGCTCCAGAATTCTGTTGATGCATCAAAGCTATTTGATAAGCTAGTTGATCTGAGGCGATATCTCTACCTCGCTCTAAAAGTTCACATGGCATTGTGTTTTATTCCTTTAACCGTATGATAGTGATAATCAACCTTATCTAAGAATAACCTATGAGGAAAAAAGGAAAAGATAGGTGTTTGAGACTATTTAAGCATTCAGAAGAAATTAATATGCATTTCAAACGCAAGGAAAATCCACACCAAGTATAAAGCAGCAGGAATGTAATGGATTTTCCTTAATGGTGAATGGAGACTAGATTATCAGAGCAAACTTTCTACAGTCACAGAGAAAGGACAGATGAGGACAGAGTTCAAGCTGAACTCAACCTGTCACACTCTTCTGGAGTTGGTTTCCATTGTTTTGGTTGAAAGCACTATTTTTGCTACTTTTGCTCTACCTAGAGCGCTCTGTGTCATTTATGATTGATACCTCTGGAATCCTTGCCAATATTTCTGACTACTTACTGATATCATTGTTTTTTTAATTCTGTTTAAAATTATCTCATACTTGAGTGATACTGAATATACTACACTGGCATTTGTTAACAGTACCATGTTATTTCTAAAAGTTTCTTCTATACATTGAAAGTAAAGAGTATTTAAGAGAGGAAGAACACTAGCATGCAATTCTAAAGTCCTTTGGCAAACTGATTCTGTCAAGAAAGCTTAGTTTCATTTTGCTTGCCACAACAGCTTTTTATTTCGTAACTCCATTCTTCTTGTTCTTGGAATACATTTGGGAGGCCTGTCAAGGCCTATCCACTCTCTAAATAGCTTTGCAGATTAAATTTTTAACTCTCTTCTCTTCATGCAGATGTATATTTCTGACAAAGAATTGCCTTGAGATGTCAGCTTCCATTTTTCTCAGTGGAGAGAAACATGGGGAGAAGCCAGGGTTCTCTGCTCCTCTCGACCTCGCTGGGACATTCACTCCACACTCCTCGAAGCACCATGCATCTGCACACGCCATTTACTCCTGTCAGGTTGCCTAATTGTGTCTTTTTCTCTCTCTCCCTATCTTTTCTTCAATGGGACTGAAAGCTAACAACACAAACGACAAAAAAATAAGAATATAGGTGAAAGTTTAATTAAGTTAATAACCTCACTAATGAAGACACACTGCAGGACTGAGAAGAAGACACAATGAAACCAGGGAGTGGGTATCGGTGTATGTGGCTCTTGGCAGATTATGTCTGGGATGGACTTGAAAGGATACAATTATAGAAGAGAGAGAGAGAGAGATGTGGATAGGGGAAGGAATAAAAGAAACTCTGCCCAAGGAAAATAATAAACATAAAAGTATGAACTCCTAGAAACTGCATGGTGTGTGCAGTGGTTTTTCTAAAGCTTAAGTGAATCTACATTCCCAGAAGATAATCCTAAATGTAGACCTGTACTATAATGTCCCCAAGAAGGACGTTTCACTAAATACCACAAAAGTGTATAATTATTTTTGCACTTGGCCAAACCCACCTTAATACAAATTCTCTGGTATCTATATCTATCTATTCAAGAAGCTTAATACACAATTTATAGAAACCATATGTGCCTGGCCAGGATTTTCTTTTAAAAAAACAAAAGGCAAAAGGCATCTCATCTCACCTGCAGTGAGAAGTACACAGTGGATTTTGAATTTTACTCACAATTAACCCAATATGGAAAGGGCAGAATAGTAGGAAAATTAGTATTTGCTTTTTTAGTATACTTCTGGTTTCATATGAGCTTATTCAACAGTTAATTGTAAACTCTAGCTGTGACGGACCAGTTTAGTTTAGCCATGATGGACTATATCCCCTCAAAATGTAAGACAAAATTAATGCTTCTTCCCTTACATTGACCAGGCAATTCATGAGAATGGAGCCTGGAATCCATGTAAAACCAGAAGAGAATCAACTCCACTCAGCTATCTTATGATCTCTCTCATATTCATAACATGGAACTCAGACATGCTGTCTGTCTGTCTATGGACCAGGTCTAGAAAGACAGAATCATAAAACATGGCATTATTATATGCAGACACACCTGACTAGATAAATTATGATCAGACACACCAAGGGCAGACAATCTTCAGATGACAAGGCCAAAACTGAGAATTTGAAAGAAGGCCTTGGCAACCACTCGTAAATGGCATGTGATGTCACAGAGTCAGACTGATGCAACTGACCATATGTGGATTGGCATTTTGACACACTGGAACGGAAACTAGCTAAACTAAATAAGAATTTACTGTAAAGAGATAGAATCTTTGATTGGATCAAAGGAAAGGATGAATACAACTCTAAGAGTCTCAACCCCAGTACTCAGATATAGTTTAAATTTAACTTAATAATCTCACTAATGAAGACACAACACAGGGTTGAGATGAGGACATGATGTAACCTGGGAGTGGGTATGGGGCTGTGTGACTTCACATGAGTAAAGATTTAGTCCCCTTAACATTACTACTTGAGGGTCTATCTGACTGGATGACACTTTGTGTGTATCTATGCTATAAAGTTCAGGAAACAATAGAAAATAATGGCAACCCTGAGTCATACTCAGGTCTTTGTGTGGAGCTGGGGCTGCTATTTTCAAAGTGATATTACCAAAACTATGTCTACTAAAATTAAAGAAAATCTCTGTTTTATGGTGAAATGGCTTTGTGTAAATGCTGGGGTGGGTATGGAGGGATGGTGTGGGTGGGGGTGGGAGAAAAAGCTTCTCAGGAAAATAGGTCAAAGAAAGCAAGAGCAAGAAGATGGGGTGTCCACATGCCATGTGGAAGGTAGTGAGAAAATTTATATTTATAATTTATAATTCTACTTTTTGATGTTGTCAACATTGTTTAATTTGTAAATATAAATGCAAAAAGCTGTTTATCAATATATCGATTTAGTAAAACAACAGTAAACCAGGCAGTGGTGGCGCACGCCTTTAATCACAGCACTAGGGAGGCAGAGGTAGGCGGATTTCTGAGTTCAAGGCCAACCTCGTCTACAGAGGGAGTTCCAGGACAGCCAGGGCTACACAGAGAAACCCTGTCTTGAAAAAACCAAAAAAACAAACAAACACAAAAAGTAAACAAACAAACAAAAAAAAGTAAAACAACAGTAGTAGTAGATCCTCTAACGAAGGGGTTCCCAACCTGTGGATCACAAGCCCCAAAAGACCTAGAGCCACCTAGGGCATGACCTCCTGTGTCATGGGCTTTTGACCAGGTTTATAGTACCAGGCATGACTTCTCTCCTGTGGTGCAGACCTCAAATACAACAGAAAATGGTTGATTAACTTCCAAAGCTTCCATACCACTGAGCATACCTTACCTGGCAGTTTGGTATTGCAGCCTTTAGAAATCACTGCTGTATGAGACTGCTGACGGCTTTTCTCCCTCAGTGATCTACAAAGCATCTTCTGGCACTACGAAATTTACTGATTTTCAAATCAGTTCAAATTTGGTTTCTCCATGTCTTGCATATAAAGTATATTATATCTTCAACAATAAGGACTTGCCATCTAGTTATGGTGGGCAACCAAGAGCAACAGCAATAACTTGTGTTGTATTAGGTAACTCTGGGGCCTTCTGACCTCATAAGGAAATACGCAAAAGCTGACAAGGATATTTTCATTTAATGACCCATGTCTTCTGGAAGAGGAATTATCTACCTATGTAGGGCAACTCCATTTTTAAAATGCAGTTTATTTAATTAGTTTACAAATAATAAGCTTCCTTAAAGCATTTTCTTTTTTATTAATCATGTTATTTGTTTACATTTCCAATGATATCCCCCGTCCAGGTTACCCCTACAACCCCTTTACCATCCCTCTTTCCCCTCCCCTTTGCCTCTATGAGGGTACTCCTCCACCCACTCACCCTCTCCCGCCTCACCACTCTAACATTTCCATACTGTGGGGCATCAAACCTCCACAGGATCAAGGGCCTCCCCTCCCGTTGATGTTAGATAAGGCCATCCTCTGCTACATAATGTATCTAGAGCCAAGGATCCCTCCAGGCACAGTCTTCCTTAACACATTTTCATACATCTTAATTACCCATGTCCCACCTCCTCTCTCTTGCTCCTCTGACCTAATGATGCTTAAACTTTTAACTCACAATATCCTGCCTCCTAAACGTTCATAACATGTGGCCTATTGAATTCTTAAAGATGTGTTTGTTTTCTAATATCTGTGTTCTACCTTCTAGTATCTATTATCTGTGCAATAATCCCTACCTCGAGAATGCAAGCCCTGGATCTTCCAGTACAAGATCTTTAACCAAAAGAGCCAGCTCCATATTAAGATAGAAACTCAGTGGTCAGAGATGAAATATATGTCTTTGATGTACTGACAACTAGTGTAGAAAATGATTAGAAATAAAAGGATCGAAGGACTGCAGCCATGTAGAAGAGTGCACTTGCTACAATAGACTTCCTTGTGAAACTACCAGAGCAGAGGAAGAATGTTGGCCTGTCCTTCTGAGAGAACTAATAATTAGGAAAACAATCTGTGCCACTTGGAGAAATGTAGCTTAGTTAATGGTATGCTTGTATAGCATGTAGGTAGCACTGTGTTTGATGTCCAGAACCTCACAAACCAGGAATGGTGTTGTCTGACAGTAATCTCAGAAACTGAAGCTGAAAGCCAGCCTGGGCTACGTAACAAGTTCATAGCCAGCCTGGGATACTAAAGGCCCTGTCTAAAAATAAACAAAATCCTAAAACAGAATTATAACAGGACTTATGTAAATAATAATCTAAAGAAAGCTAAGATTAAAGGCAAACACTAGTATTCGGTAGCTTAAATATTTTGTTTAGCACTCAATATGAGCAGATTCACAACCAATGGTCATTCAAAAATACTACTGGTGTGATCTTTTCCTCAGTGTATGTGGAACTAATAATTATTAATTATTACAACAGATTAAGAGGGTATAGCATCAAAAACCAGGATTACAAACTACCAAGAACATAATGATTTTCTCTGAGACCATTGGATTTCCCTGTACAAGAATGCCCATTATCCTGCCTGTAATAGAATTACTTATTTTGAGTGAGGCAGGTTCTTGCATCAGATTATCTGACATAAGTTCCTAGGAAGATTGTTTTCATCCAAATTTCTCAGCTGGCACTCCAAGTCCTCGGTTCTTTCCTGGATTTAGTCTTCATTAAGGTTCTATACCAAACAAACTCTCTTATTATCTTCTCCTATATGAATATTAAAGCTGTGTGTTGGTACTAATAAGTTACTGCTTCCTCGTGTTATGTTTTAATTGTTACTTAGTACATAGGTTGTGTGTGTTTGTGTGTGTGTGTGTGTGTGTATGTGTGTATGTATGCGTGCCTGTGTATGTTTGTTAAAGTCAGTCCTTTTTTTCTACCATGTTGATTCGAAGACTCAAACATGGGTCATCAGGCTTGGTGGTACACATTTTTACACAGGGAGCCACTATACCAGCCCCAACTGTTTTTGTGTTTCTGTTTAGGTTAACCACAGGGGTTTGGGGGTCTTTCACATTAACATTTTATACATATTACAGAACTTTACAATAATAACCAGTTAAACAGTACAAATTTACGTTTGTGAAGAATGTTAACAGAAAATGAATGGAAGATAAAACACTCAATGAAAATACCCACTTCTTCCTGTAACCTACAATCTTAACATTGCTTGGGGGAGGGGACGTAGTGGCAGGGGGAGAGGGAGGGGATAGGGAGGTTCCAAAGGGGAGATCTGGAAAGGGTGAATCATTTGAAATGTAAATAAAGCATGAAAAAAAGAAAGTCTCTCTCAAAAGCAATGACTTAACATTTCACATCCTCTTTCCACACAGAATCCATGGGGAGGGTGTAATTTATAATTCATCTTTTTCCACCTTAGAATGTTTGGTGGTTACTTCTTCATTCACGTCTGTTTGTGCATCCTCCTCATCTAGTTCCCTGCCTTCTTTTGTATTTTCTGCTGTTTTCAGCTTCTTTTTCTTCCAACTTCCAGAATCACTGACACCTGGTAATTCTCAAAGCACATTATCTTGCTCATCAACTTTTACCTACTTATGTTTTTATTTATCACTGCTGAAATATTTATATGTTTATGACTTCCAAAGTTTTGCATAAAGGTCTCTAGAGAAAAGGTAACTATCTCTCTTCTACCTTCAATTTAAAAGCCTCTGATTTTCCTTTACCCATGTAGTTGAGAAATGACTATTAACTTCCAAATTGCTAACTGTCAAATATTGCACAGAAGACTAACACAGATTTCCAGGCACCTTCTAAAAACATGGTTTGTTAGAAGGGAAAAATAGCTCATGGGTTAAAAGCACTGACGCCTCTTTCCAGAGGACACTGGTTCAGTTCCCAGCACCTACATGCAAACTGGCTTACACTCAAATGTAACTCTAATCCCAGGTGATCCAGCACCACTTTTGACAGGCAGTGTACTTGTATGGTACACAGACATACATGCACGCAAAACTGCCACACACATAAAATTTTAAAAAAAACTAAATTTCAAAATTAAACAAACAAACAAGAAGTTAAAAAGATCCTATAGCTTAGAACGGCAGCATTAGGTGATAAGGATACTCAGTTTTTGACAAAACTTCACATGATACTTGAATAATCTGAATAATATTGTCCTAGATTAAACA
This sequence comes from Rhynchomys soricoides, assembly GCA_019843965.1. NCBI lineage: Eukaryota > Metazoa > Chordata > Mammalia > Rodentia > Muridae > Rhynchomys > Rhynchomys soricoides. The sequence goes on along the minus strand of JADRCH010000153.1, from coordinate 1,916,499 downwards.
ACCATTGATGAATATTCATGAAAATAAACTCAGTGAACAAAAGTGATATCTTCCATGCAGCTAATTTTATTATTTCTCAAGTTGATGTTAATATTTATTTTTACTTGTAAAAAGTAGTTTTCCAGTATTTTTACTTTTATTGCTTTTCACTATTTTGGTTTGTTTAAGACAGTCTTTCTACATAGCCCAGACAAGCCTCCTATTTGCCATCTTCCTGTCTCAGCTACCTGAATGGTGGGATGACAGATATATGTTACCATCAGGCTATGATCCTGTTTTGAACAAATAGTTTGCAGCACATAAAATAAAGTTTTGCTCTCCACAGGATGAAACTTTTAATACCGTATATACAGTGTTAATTGTATTCATTAAAATATTTTTTAAAATACCACTGTGGCGATAGCTTAGTTAATAAAGTGCTTGTCTTGCAACCATGAGTTCTATTCCCCAGGACCTATAAGTAAAGGCTGGACTTAATATGATGTGCATGTAAAACTGTAGTGAGAGAAAAGGAACAGGGGGGTCCTGATGCTCTTGGAATAGCCAGCCTGGCCAGATGATGAACTCCACGCCAGCAAGAAAGCTTGTCGAAAAGAAATTACTTAAAATATCCGTATCTTATATTTAGAATTCTAAATGTAGTCAATAACTAAAACATGGTTGCCTTTATGATCATTATTCATCCAGTTATTAAACTGTTAGAACATCAAATGTCTTTCTGCCATTCTATTTGAAACATGGGAGCTGATTACATTTTAGAAAACTACAGTGATGAATACTATTATTTCTTTTAAAGTGGCTTATTCTTTTCGTTTTTTATTTTTTATTGGATATTTTCTTTATTTACATTTCAAATGTTTTTCCTTTTCCAGTATGTCCTTGGGAAAATTCCTGTGCCATCCCCCTACTTCTATGAGGGTGGTCCCACACCCACTCACCCATACCTGTCTTCCCTCCCTGGCAGTCCCCAACACTGGTGCATCAAACTCCGTCAGGCCCAAGGGCCCTTCCTACTGCTTATGACCAACAAGGCCATCCTCTGCCACATATGAGGCCAGAGTCCTGGATCCATGTATATTCTTTGTTTGATGGTCCAGTCCCCGGGAGCTCCTGGGAGTATGGCCAGTTGACACTATTGATCCCTCTATGGGGCTGCAAACCCCCTCAGCTCCTTCAGTCCCTTCTCCAACTCTTCCATCTGGGACCCTGCATTCAGTATCCTTTTCTTAAGTAATCTACTTTTAAATTTAACTCTACAGTATTAACTTAATTATTGATTATTTTATGGTTTATATTTTATGTTTGTATTTGTAAACTTTGAGTAATTTCATTTTGAGCAGTAATTATTATTGTACCTCACAAAACATTACTCTGTTTCAAAACTGTTGAGAAATACATACATATATATATGTATAATATATATATTATACATATATATATGTATAATGTATATATATATAATATATATAATGTTTATATACGTTATATATGTATATAAAGTTACATATTACTATAAAGCTGTATTCATTTTTAGTCTTATGTTTAACACTTAATTTATACTCTAAATGCTTTAGTTTTCTACTTTGCTGATGGATCATTATGCTTTTATTTATCTTTTAATATAGAAAGACAGTCTTTATTTGGTTTTTTTAGCAGCTACTTTGCTGTGTGCATGTGTGTGTGTGTGGAAAAGTGATATGTGTACGGTGTGGTGTGATGGCTTTGTCTGTGTGTGTCTGTGTGCACTGTGTGATGTGGTGTGTGTGATATGTGAGGGTTTTTGTGTGTGGTGTGTCTGTATGCACTGAGTACATGTTAAGTCGATATATGCGTGTATACACATGGAGACTAGAGACTAAAATTACCACCTTGTGCTTCTGAAAAGGAGTTTCTCCACTTAAGTGGAG
>JADRCH010000153.1:1753336-1914582 GCA_019843965.1 Rhynchomys soricoides | reverse complement strand
ATTACCACCTTGTGCTTCTGAAAAGGAGTTTCTCCACTTAAGTGGAGCTAACCTATTGGCTGCATCAATAGGCCAGTTAGCATAGGAATCCACGTGTCTTCATTCTTCCCAGCACTAGGCTACAGATTTCAAGCCTCAAGCCTAGCTTCTTATGTGGGTTCCGGGGATTCAAACTCAAGTCCTTTTCCTTACACAAGTACTTCTATATGATTAATTTTGAGCTTTCAAAGAATAATGCAATCATTTATTCTCAACTAAATATTTAAATTAAAATATTCTCCATTGTTTTATTAATATAAAGTAATATATATATATATATATATATATATATATTCAGTATATGATTGTGTGATCCTACTGTGTGATAGAACACTCTAACACTGTGTGGTCTAACTGTAACACAGTGTGCATTCACTAACCATTTATCATTATTCCTTCACTGTCCTCTCCCCAGCCTCTGACAACTCACCCTTTGCGTTCATCTTCTAAGAAACCAACTTCCTTAGAATCCATATCTATAAGATCATGACTTAAGTGTGTTTCATTTCCTGCTTTATTTTACTAAAGACTTCACTTCCATTCCATTGCTGTGAATGGCAGCATTTCATCCATTCTATAGCTGAATAATATTCTAACATATATTCTGTCTATATAGTATTCTAATAAGAATATATATGCAATATTTCCCTTATTCATTCATCATTTACTGGGCATTTAAGGTATTTCTATGTTTTATTGCAAACCTTATCAAATCTTCTTAGAAAAGTATTTAATAGCTTTCATAGGAACACATAATTGTTTCATATTACTAGGTAACTGGTCAGATGGTGACAAGATCAAAGGCCACTGAAGATGGCCCTCTCCCTCTTAATTGGCAACTTATAAAGCCATGAACTAACTTGCAAGACTCTGTTTGCAGGAAGGAAATGGGGTCTGATGCCTCCCTCTTTCTTCCCTCCCTCCCTCTTCCTCGCTCTTTCCATCCCTCTCCCATAAATGGAAACCCTGCATAATGGACTATGCAGAGAAGTCCACAAGATAAAGAATAAAGACATAGAATTAAAACTCCCATTAAGAGTTAATCGAAATAGACATATTAATCACTTGGACAAACATATCTCAGGAAGCTGTCTATTCCACAGAATTTATATAGTACTATAAAGCCTGCCTAAACACATGGACTGAAACAATAGTCTCTCTGGTCACTAACCACTCTCACTTCTGAGAGTACCTCATACTATTCTGTAATAAATCTTTATTTATGCACTCTAATCTATATGCCTGCTCTGAATTATTTTCATAGAGATCACAAGGACCAGAGAGCTAAGGGAAGGTCAGAGTAAGATTGCATTAACAGTATTAATTATATAACATAACACTGGTGTTATGTCATTACAAAGAAACGTTTAGGAACAAACAAACAAATAAAAGAACTTTTGGCAAGTACACCAGCAACCTAGCTAGTGGAAGCACTCATGGGTCGGGTAACTGTCAGCATAAGGTAATTAGCTACAGGAGCCCAGCAATACATTCACAGGGAACAGAGGTCCAGCTAGAGTCCACTAAATAGATTAACTTTTGTAAGACTAGCTTACATCTAAAATCTGACAGGAGAAAGAACTCATAAAATTAAGAAAGATGCAACTCCAAGGAGACAGCAAAGGATAAGGATAATTGAAGAAGCAGAAAAGGGCAAAAGGATCTTCTACTTAGATTTCCCCTGAGGGCTTTTTCACCGATGCTTACTTGGGTATATTTTGTCTCTGCTGTTGTTATTGGTTTGATTTTTCCAACTTGACCTGTTGTCAAGTTGGAAAATAAGACAAGGAAGATGTATTACCCGTGTGTCTAAAATACATAAATTTTTTCCTTTAACACTCCTTGCATTTTTTACTTGGAGAAGAATATATAACTTTATAAGATTCATGATTTTAAAGAATAGTTAGGTTGGAATTTTGGCTTGTGGAAGGGAAACTGAGAAAGGGGATAACATTTGAAATGTAAATAAACAAAATATCCAACCAAAATGTAAATGATGAAAAATTTCTGCTATTTTTATAATGAATTATTCTAATCAAACAGTTTCACTTAGTAAAGATTTGGTACATACATCACCAAGAAAATTTCATAATGACCTTGACAAATGATAGTCAAAATTCCTCTCAAATATGAAAGTTCCTATAACATAACATCTCTCTTATGAGAATCAAAAATGAAGTTGATAATTCATCCTTTGAAGGATAAGTAAAATAAAAAACCTACTGTGTGTTAATAGCCAATGGAGTAATATTTTGATGGTGAATAGTAGTAGCCCTGGGAAGTCAACATTCTTATTCTCTCTGTTTGCTGCTGCGCTCTGAAGAAGCATAAAATTACTCCTCCTCCGAGTTCACCAAGCATCTAATGAGAACCCAAATAAAACACTCAGGAACTCACTCAACTACCCAAAATAATATGGGATACGTAGCAAATATGCAATCTAGATAGGCTGTATTAAAGAATTGTCAACTTTACTTTCTAATTAACTGACAATTTAAAATCGTATTATACCTATAAACCATCAATCCACCATCTCTTAATATTTTAACAAGCTAATCAATCTCTAAGCATTTGTGGGTTAATTTCGGTTTCACAACTTACCTATGTGATAGAATCATTTATACCAGCCCTGCATAAGGCATAGATGACCTCATACAATATCTTTATATTAATAAATCAACAATAACAACAACAACAACATATTCATTGTGCCTGGTAGTTTTCCAATTTATGGCCTTATAAACCAAGCATTTCGATGGTATCATGACATCCTTTATAATGGTAAAGCTAACACAGTAACAATTGACATTTTTCCAGGATTAATTTGTTCATTCCGTGATCTATACCTCACTCTCCTCTGTTCCGTGTCAGAACCCTTTGTTCTACACAATTTCTTTTCTTGCAGTATTGATCCTTATTGATCTTAACCTAGTACAATAGTGAATAATTAAATATTTGCTCAAAGAAACAAGGCTTCCTCTCCTTTCATTATGACTTTCCCCTGATGTTCAAACAGTCGCAGCATTAGTGAAGCATCTTCCTGGTGCAAACTTGACCTCTGTTGTCCTACTTTGAAAATGCACTTGGTTTCTAACAAGAGCTTTTGGAAATGTAACAGTGCCGCTTTCTTAGATAATGAAATCCAAATTGTTCTAGAAAAAGGTGCAATTATACAGCATGTAATACACAAATAAATTGACTTAATGTTACATTATAATGAAAACTGTGCAAAATCCTCTACACAAGCACAATAAAATAATAAAAAGTAATAGAACAGGTAATAGATGTAAAATAAATGCTAAAAAAGTAGTTCAAATCATTTTCATACCAGTCAAAAGATACTGAGGAGGGCGCATCCAATCACAATAAAACACCAGAATGAAACACTTCGAAATAGTAATATAAATTTTTGTGGACACTTCATGTCCCATGATGTGGAATTGACATATAGTTTGATTTTCTTTTTCCTAATGTAAGCCACAGTTTTACAGTCCTAGTGAAAACATTTTATTGCTGGGGATGTATTAGACATGGTTCATTTCCCTTCTCAGTATGGCTTTAATTTTCCACATCCATGGCTTGACACAGACCCAAACACCAGAAGATGGTTGTATGCTATAAACTGTTTGGTTTTCTTTGATTGCTTTACAATTTAATCTATAGTTCATTCCATTAACCCTTTCTGTTTTAATGCTACCAAGTCTTCCAGCTCCTTAATAGAAAGATAAACTTCCCCCAAACACTTATGCTTCTTCTGGTTTCTCTTTCTCCAATTCTGAGAATGACTTACAAGGGTCTGGGAGAAAATGCTTCCTTCCTAGTTAACTTATCTGCAGCCCTGGGTAATTGCAAAATAATTGACTTTTAACAATGAAGAGGATTTCCCTTTTTGCTTCATAATACATTCATCATTATTCATTCATTCCTTGGCTTCAGTTATATTCATACTGATCAGCTGAGCCAAGGAAGTGCCACTGACATTCTCTGTTTCTCCTCAAATCCCTGATCTTTCTGAGGGTGTTGGGTGGACAGCAGGGAGGGGGGATTCCTTTCCTGGCTGGAGTGTTGTCACATCCGATATCCTGTTCCTTCCGGCAGAGAAAGTGTATATGGGAGGGTCACCGGATCAGCCTATGCCTCGGGGCGCCTTGCCTCAAGTACAAAAGACTCGACTCAACTCATGTTAGTCTTCTAGGTGGCCTATCTGCGGTGACGGACTGCCAGATCGGGCTGTGGGTGAGACGTGATGCCTGCCTTGAAATGCTAAGTGCTTAATTAAGGACCTTTCATATCAGCTATGGAGGACTCCCTCTCCCATAGCCCTGGGCATTGTACTTTACCAAGGGCTCCCAGGAGCCAGAGCCAACTTTATGGCAGTGACAAGTGGTGACACAGAAAGAGAAACAAGTGGTTTTCCTCTTTTCATAGCCTTCCCCAAATCTAAATACCATCCGACAGCTGACTAGACATAGTTGGCTGACTCCTAAAAATAGACTTTTTTCATGTTCAAGGAAATAGAGCAAACTTGTACTCAGTCACAGGCATGGGCCATCTGAGTCCTCTGAGAACAATCTCATTGTCAGCCACTTAGCAATCACCCCAAACTGCCTCTGTTCATCTTTCTCTGGGAAATACGGCCACACCTTGGGGAGTTCACAAATACTGTTGGTAATTGTCATGTTGGCTAACAGCAAAACGATTGATTGCTGACAAGTGAATGCAAATGTTTTCTTCGACTTTAAGGTATGATTGACAAATGCAAACAACATACACTTAAGGTGACTTGATGTGTTGTGCCATGTGCACTGTAATTAATACAGTGTTGTCTGTGAGGACTTAAGACCTGCTTTGTTGGCAAATGCATTTACTACATGATTCACTACTCTGTACAGTAAGTGTGCAGACATTATTACTCATATGCTCTATGCTTTGTACCCTTTGACTGGCATCTCTTAACTTCATCCTTTCAACCCAGCCTATTCCCCTTCAAATTTACTTTGCTATTTTAGGTTTCACGGACAAGTGAGATGATGGATTGTGATACTTGCTAGAAGTTTCATTAATGTTGGAGGTTATAGGATTTCCTTTTAAAGGCAGAACACTTCTTACAGGTGTGTGTGTGTGTGTGTGTGTGGGTGGGTGGGTGTGTGTGTGTGTGTGTGTGTGTGTGTGTGTGTTTTCTTTATCCATTCATCCACTGGTGGACACTAATAGTTTCTGTATCTTGGCTTTTGTGAATCATTTTGTCCTCAACATAGGAGTAAAATGCAGTTAGTTTTAAAGCAAAGTACAGAAGAAATATAAATTGACACATTAAAATACAAAGTTCTCATTAATTAAGAAGAAAAACATGTTGTATCATTTGATGGCATATATAACAAAATAACATTTTTAAACTAAAATTGAACTATTAGTAAATTGTTTAACTATGCTTTACAATGACCAGATCCTAACAAACAATGTGTTTGACATTCAAAGGATTGATTCATTGTAGCTAAAATTCTTAAACAAATTTGATTTTGAATCCTTTCACTGGAAGATTTATGTGTATGTAGACATTATTGTCATACATGTATAAATATATGTAATCATAGATTTCAGGTTGTCATTTTCTGGCAAAAGAATAGCATTCAGCACAAACAATAATTGATATTTAGGCCATGGACATGGAAGTTGTAAGTTGGCACTGTATTGGTTATAAATGAGCAGGTTAATAGAGGTACTGAGGGGAAACACGATGATATCATTTCTTTTTTTTCTTTTTTAAAGATTTATTTATTTAATGTATACAAATACACTGTAGCTGTCTTCAGACACACCAGATGTCATTACGGATGGCTGTGAGCCACCATGTGGTTGCTGGGAATTGAACTCAGAACCTCTGGAAAAGCAGTCGGTGCTCTTAACCGCTGAGCCATCTCTCCAGCCCCAGTGATATCATTTCTATATGAGTTTCCAGGATGAGAAAGACAGGACCTTTTGGTGGCTGACTGCTTATGAGCCATCGTATGTCAACCTTTATTTTCATTTTGTATATACCACCATCAAATTTCAATATTTATTCTTTGATGATACTGTGGAAACGTTATCCATTTTGAATGTGGGCTTTAGGGAAGTTCATGCTTCCTTGCAGAACTCAGTCTCTAATGCCTTAGAGACATCTGTGCTGTGAACATCATTCATGACATTTTGAGTTACATACATGACCTGTACAAGTCAGAGCAAGATCTCCTTCAAAAGCAAGTATTCTCCCCTCTTACACCTTTCAAATAATTTTGTGCAATGAAATTTTAATGCCCATAAATCTCAGCCCATAGACATGTCTATGGCTTAAAAACCTACAGAAAGAGACATCTTAAGATTAATTACAAGAAATAAGAATTGTGAAAAATATCATGTACTTGTAGGCAACAGTTTTCTTCTACAGGAAAATTCCATAATGATGTGATGGAGAACCTTATTTTTAGGTAGGCCAGTACACAAGTATGATGTTCTTCTAGTAGCCACTGGAAGTCCTGCATTTGTAACTGAGTTGAACCACCTACCTTCCAATTTAATAGTATCAAACAGCATAGAGCACATGAAAGGCTACTGAAAGCATTAAAGAAAATCAAACATGAAAACACCACGATGCACACAGTGAACCAAAAATTTCTTTACTTCCTTCTTTTAATTTTTAATGGAGAAAAAATTCAGTACAATTTTAATTTCTCCTAAATCTAATTTCTCATATGAGTGATGAGTACCTATTTCAAGAAATTTGAGATATAGATATATATCTTATTATATGGGCATTTCAAGGGATATTTTAAAATTGGAATGACCCAAATTTCTTGTCTTTAATCCTGTCAGAAATCAGCAGGGATTACCTTGGTTTTTGGCACCTTGTAGGTTTAAAGATGTGTGTGTGTGTGTGTGTGTGTGTGTGTGTGTGTGACTTAATAGTAAATTTTTTGTTATAATAGCTATGATTTAGTTTTGTATCAAGAACAAAAATATTAGTCTGCCATAGTATCTCAGTAGGGAAAGACACTTTCTATGACACCTGAGTTTGATTTCCAGAAACCACGTGAAAGAAGAGAACAAACATCACAAAGATTTTCTCTGACCTCCATATGGTGATATGGTATGTGCAGGCATACACACACCACAATAATTGTTTTTAAGAAGAAAAAATATTATTTCACAGGTCATAAAATGGTGGTCTGGTTGAAACTAAGACTACTGATACACATGTGAATTTAGCTACTCATTTGCAATATTTTTTAAGATTTTTATTTTCTGAAATTTTTATATGTTTATACAATGTATAATGATCCGGTCCTATCCTTCCACCACTGGGTATTCCCAACTCACTGGGGCACTATCACCTCATCTCGTACCTAACTTTATGGCCTTCATTCCTTCTTTTTAATCAAATAACTTTCTAAATGCTTGAAAGAATGAAATGGTTTTTCTAGAAACAGTATATGACAAATTAGTACTACAGAGTTAGATGTAGACACGAATTTGCCACAAATACTAGGCAGCTAGGTAAGGATTTCATAGTGAAGAAACAATTGAGCAATCGAAACAATTGTAAACAAGAAGGACATAGGTTTGCCATTTAAATTTAAATTAGTCACAGACTCTAGGACTCTTTTTAGCATCTGTCTGACCTCTTCATGCTTATATCATTTGTATCTCCTTCAGACTCTCTATGTATCAATCATAGAGCAAAGCTTGCATCACAATCAGACCTTGGAACTTGGTAAGAGAAATCGAGACAAATGTGTAAAATCATTCAACTAAATATATATATATATATTCATAGCTATCCAGCTAAAACAGTAACTTTTATTTCATCAGAAGTCAACAGAGAATAAGAGTAAAATGATTCAGTAAATTCAAATTAGGTGACTTTTTTCACTTTCAATTCACTTGTATTGGAGGAATAGGCAGTTTTTTAAATGAAAATATACAAATATTTAACATACCTATGCTTAGAGTAGTTCACATTGTTTTGATTGCTTGTAAAATGTTTACTCTTCAACTGAAATTATTTCTGTAGAATTTATCCCGATCCTCCTAAAACATATGCCTAACGTGCAAAGAAAATGCTATCATTGAATCATTCATTTCTATGCCCTGATATTTTACATATAAACACTAAAAAAGAAATAAAATGGTCACGTATTTTTTAATTCTACCTATAAAGCTTAATTCAGTTCATAATATTAAGTGTACAGAGTTGGGAAGCTTGGAATGGTTTGCTTTGTGGAGAAATGATGAGTATATAAAGTTACATGGTTTTGTTTTGTTTTGTTTAAAAAAAAAAAGGACAGCATAGTACTTTTGTATCAGATCAAATTCTGGTAAAGAAAAAGAATTCTGAGTTAAAACTTCATTTCAGAGGAAAGAGAATGAGATGAAAGAGGGAGAAAGAGAGAGAGAGAGAGAGAGAGAGAGAACTAAAAAGATTATTGATGATTCAAAGACCCAGCACCTGCACTCCACCCACTCAGCCAGCAAGGTGACATGACAATTATTAACTACAAAACTGTGGTCACAGCATAACGGTGAATGAGCTATCACCATGGAGCTGGGTGGTGGGATGGCCTTCCACCGGAATGTATTCTCCTGCAGCAGGCTCTACCTGATGACAGCTACAATCAGGAGTGGCTGCAGGCAGCTGCTTTGCTCCAGGCCACATTCAATTATGTCGGACTGCATTAGTCCCTGGTGAAGCTGTCACCTTCTACCCTGTGATATAATAGCTTGAAGAGACTCCTGAAATCCAGTCCCTTGTTTTGGGTTTGGGAAGGGGACACAGTGCAGTATGGGGAGGGAGTTGGGAGGAAGACCATTAGTACTCTGGTTGCTTGCAGCATTCATTTTGCTCTCAGAGGGAAAAAAATGGCTTAGGTGAGCTGGATTCAGGAAGTTGTCTGGTGATGAATAATTGCAGGCTTATTTTTCCCCCCACAAGTACCTTTTTTTTTTCAGAAGGCAATGCCAAGAGAATGTCCTATTTTCGGGATTTGAGTCACAGTCGTGGATGCTCACATTGCTTGAGAGACCGCATTGCACTGGAATACATTTTCTAGGGTATGATATCCCCAAGGACTCTTAGCAGCCAACAGAAATTACAGGTTCTGATGAGAAAAGAGTGGAACATTTGACTTCTCTCCTAAGAGTTGCAGAACTTTTGGAGTGCATGGATTTTGAGATGTCTTTCCGAAGGGAGCACTTGCCATTTGGAGCTAAATCTAGACAAGCAAATAATGCATTTGATTCTAGGAGAGTCAAACGCATTACCTTTACCACAATGCAAGCAATCTCTGAAAGATGGCTTACAATTCGAGATTTTAAAGATCTAGTTCATGTTTGACTTCCTCAAGGAGTACGTGGATGTTCAAGTGGCGTGGAGTGCAGTTTAACAAGTCATCGTTACCTGTCCTAAACATATCCAGCTTCATAGCCTGACCCAGTTAAATTAGCAAGGGATGTTCACTGGAAACACAGGACGAATTCTAGCACCGGCATGGTCTGAGGTCTTGTCTGTTCTCAAGGCCACATTCCAATTGCAGAACAGTCAGGGGCCTTATCTCTGCTCCCTTCTGTGGCTGTGTAATACTAGAAAAGTCATTTGCTATCTTTCTCTCAACTCAGTTTTCATGTTGGCAAAGCCAACATGGACATCTCTGCAGAGAGAATATAGAAAAAAATTATTTTCTTCATAGAACATGCAAATAAATAATAGCAAATGTACAGGACATGCAAATGCTCCAAAATGCTTCTCCAGCATATAATTCTCTAGTTTCCCCCAAAACTTTAAGACATTTTAGTTTTGTGTTGGTAACTTTGGCCAGTCTGAAGTGTTATTGTGACATCTTTCAATTGCTCAATAAGCATTTTCTGAGTGTGAAGTATCAGGTGGCCACGAAGGCATACACTTCTTTTGTGGAAAAAGAAAAGAAGAAGAAAAGAAAAGAAGAAATGCCTTATTTTTATTTAATTGTGTGTGTGCTTATATGGCTCTATGAATTTGTGTTGGGGTACCCAGAGTGGTAAAAGGAGGGTATCAGGTCCCCTAGTTCAGGTCTTACCAGCAATTATGAGATACCCGCATAGGTGCTGGAAACTAAATTCTGCTCTTCTGGAAAAGCAGCAATTAATTGCGTTTAAGCACTGGGCCATTTTTTTCCAGCCATCAGGTACAAATCTCTTAATGTTGAAATGTATAAATTGGTATTCCTGAAACTGTGGATTGTTGTTGACTTCAGATTGAACTGAGCGAAGAGCTTCCAACCTCAGCTTTGTGGGACTACTGAGATCCCCTATCTCGGTGAGTCTAAAACATAAACTCTTAAGTACCAAAACCTCCTGAGCTAGGATGCCATTATCTCTCTGGCATGCTGTGAGGGCCTGTGCAAACACCTCACCTCTCCAACAGTTGAGCACCAGTCTGGCTTTGAGACTTCATCTTGCTTCTGGTCCTTTGTAGTTGAAAAGGATCAGCAACATTTCACCCTGCTGAAAGGAAAACCCGTTTTTGCGACCCCATTTGTTCTCAAGGCTTAAGGGAAGCTTCATCCTCTTTCTGGACTTACTGGGTGACTTACTTTCAAAACCAAACTCCCACTAAGAATTTTTAAAGCTCCCTTTGCAAAACACAATATAGAAATTGGTGAAAAAAATTTTCAAATTGTATCTTGCTTGTTTTTATCTGAACTTGGGGCCAAGTTGAAGTCGGAGGGGTATTTACTGCAAAGCTACACATACAAAGGTGATATAAGTTACAAAGAGGTAGAAATACACATTCTAGACAGCCCACTCTAACTACAAACAGTACAACTTCCGATTCTTGAGGAATCCAGACCTCCCACGCAGACTGGCCCACCTTTCACACAGTTTTTGAGTCCACACTTCTAAATTGAGATAACCCCCAGGTAAGAAGCAATCTCCTCGGTCTCGCTCCCAAAGTGGCCCTTACAGTCCAGTTTGCCATTTTTCTGATCAAACGGGACAAAAAGAGCTCCCCACAGTTTCTCATTCTAAGGAAGCCAATATAAAAAGATGGAGCACTGACCTAAAGAGTCAACTGAGCTTATGAGAGGATGTGGAGCGCTCGAAGCCTCCTCTTGCATTGACCACAAATCCACAACCCCAGCCTGAAAACAATGCCTCCCCTCCAACCAGCCCATTTTGTAACGTGGCACCATTTTCCAGCTGTTGGAAAACACTGAACATGCCCCTTAGTCTCAGAAAAAGAAAGGTGAAGCCACAGTTCATAGAATGAGCCTTCACTGAGACTCCAAAGTAACGAGCACCCAGCAGCACATCACTTTACTGAAGGAAAGATGACAGCACTGGAAAAGACACCATATTGCTTCTGTGAAGTCCTTTTCCCGTAGATCTGAACACTAAAAAATAACTTGAAAAAAAATATTTCCAAATTTTGAAATAAAGTTTCTACAAGCTTCCCTCTAACCTCCACACACACGCCATGATAAGTGCTAGGGTGGACACGAACATGCACGAACACACACACACACACTCACATGCACAAACTTTGCAAGCATGTATGCAAGCACACATAAAAAAATTTTTTAAATGTAATAAAAATTATTATTAAATAGAAGAATGGATCAAGAAATGTGATCGTCTGGCTGGAGAGATGACTCAGCAGTTAAGAGCACTGACTGCTCTTCCAGTGGTCCAGAGTTCAATTCTCACCAACCACATGGTAGCTTACAATCATCTGAAATGAGATCAGATGCCTTCTTCTGCTGTGTCTGAAGACAGCTACAGTGTATTCATATAAATAAAATAAATAAATCTTAAAAAAAAAAATGATGGGACCGTCAGGAGGACCAAAAGAGTCAACTAACTTGGACCCTTGAGGGCTCTCAGAGACTGAACCACCAAACAAAGCGCATACATAGGCTGGACCTAGTGTCCTCACACATATGTAGCAGAAGTGCAGCTCGTTCTCTCTGTGGGTCCCCCAACAACCAGAGCAGGGGCTATCCCAAAAGCTGTTGCCTGCCTGTGGATCCCATTCCCCTAGCCGGGCTTCCTTGTCTAGCCTCAGTGGGAGAGGATGCACCTAGCCCTGCAAAGACTTGACATGCCACAGTAGGGGATGCCCAGGAGTGACCTCCACCCTCTCAGAGGAGAAGGGCAAAGGTTACTAGGGGGAGGCACTGTGTAAGTGGGGACTGGAAGGAGAAGGGCAACGATCAGGATGTAAAGTGAATAAATAAATTAATTAATAGAGGAAAAAGAAGAAATGTGATGGACAGAGATATATATCCTGCCATGAATATTATTTGGCCCTAAAGAAGAATGGGCTTGTCAGATAAGCAGCATACATATATGGAATTAGACAACATGGCATTGAATGAGATAAAAGACACAGGGTAGATAAAAAGGACCTATGTTGTCTTTCAAGTGTGGAAGTTATAAAACTTGACCTGAATGTAGACTACTGAGTAACAGAGCTTAAAAAGGTAGGAAATCAGTATGGTGAAAGGGACACTGAACTAGATCTGAATACTATAGTCATGTATTGAAATAGTATATTCAACCATGTTAATATATCATTAAATATGTTAAATGAAAAGTTAGTCATAAAGGTATTTTTAAATTCATTGCAATTAAATATCTTAAACACGGTGAACATATAAATATACAGTGCAAATGTACACATAATTATTTATGTATATGATTTGTATATGTAATTATGTATGTATCATTATACTTACATATATATTCTTATATATATCAATATATATGTTTATTTCTTCACTATGTGTTTCTCACTTTTCATGCTAATCAAGAGCTTTGGGCAAAATAAATATTCTTGCTAATATTTGCTGGGAGAGTTTTCAAAGTATTCACAATATTTAAAGTCACTGATGAATATTAATTCAATAATGTATTAAAATATGTAGGACAGATTTTTGAGCATAGTGTACACATCTTTAATGAAGAGCAGCGGTGCACTTTTAATTGGAAAATGTTGCTTGGAAAAGTTGTATTCCCACAAGAAATGACATTTGTAGATGTAACTATGTGCTTTAGCCAAAGTGGCCAAAACTTTGAGGCTAGTGGCTTTTAGGATCATGAAAATTCTTATTCTCTGGGAGTCTTTAGTTATATGAAAGGAGGTATGGATTGAGTATTGATATGCATCTGTAGTGGAGTATTAAGCTCAGCAGAGAACACAGAAATCAAACTCCCCTGGCTTGCCCTGATGAGCAGCCGTCAGAGGTTTTCATCATTGGATCTTGTGAAGAGACCCCTGATTAATCCTGTGAAGGTTCGTATAGCCTTAGCCGTGGTTGAAGAAATAAGCCAGGGTGATCAGAGCAATGTGTGTCATCCAGGGAGGTTTAAAGGGCATGTGTGGAAACTCCTTAAATAAAAACAAAGAAAAAGGTTTCAATAACAGTCATTACCTTTGGACATAACGAAACAGATACGCAGTGAAATTTTCCCAGTACGCTGGGCACAAATCCTTCCAGGATGCTTTGAATTGCCTTTTGTTACATTAAAGATGGTTCACTAAGATATGAACTGTAGGTACTTATCATCAATGTGGATATTACATTATACTATCACTTCGAGACAGTTTGTCTCAGGGAAATACGCCTTTGTTTTACTTAATAATTTTCTATTTTTAATCAAAATGTAACCACATCTGTACCCCTTTCCTTTCCCCCTCCAACTGCTCCCACGCTCCTTCACTTCTGCTCATCTCAGTGAGCTCTTTCTTTGTATTATTGTTCCAAGTGCAGAGAGATGCACAAGTATATGAATACAACGTGTTGAGTCCAGTCTTGCTGGGTATGTGCATGATTTCAGGAATGAGCACTTTTACTGGAAAGCCAATGAGGAAGCTCATCCCTGTGAGAAGTTAATTCTCCCTCCCTCAGAAGTCTGTTGGTTGCTTGTAGTTATTTGTCTAGGAATGGGACTCCATGAGTTTTCTGGGACCCATGCTTCTGTGGATATTGATAGTGTCATATTCAAATCAGGTCTTACTTACGCAGCCATTTCGAGAAGAGAAACTCTCACAATAGACTTCCTGGTCCTCTGGCTCTTACAACCTTTTTATTTGTTTGTTTATTTATTTATTTATTTACTTGCTATTGGTTCTTTGTGAATTTCACATCATGCACCCCAATCTCACTCATATTTCCCTTCCTCTATACCTGCCCTGCACCCTGGCAACTCCCACTGCTAAGAGAGAAAAAATTCTCATTGTGGAACCTACAGTGTGCCACAGTATGTCCCACAGTGTACACTTTGTCCACACTTCTTTAGTTGCAAATGTTCGATGCAATGACACGTTGGTGTGGACCAAGGCTCCTGGCTTACGTGACTCTATACTGGAAGCTCCTGGAACTTGAAAATATCATCCTGAGCCAGTTAACGCAGTCACAAAAGAATGAACATGGTATGTACTCACTGATACGTGGTTATTAGCCCAAAAGTTTGGAAAACCCAAGAGTCACTTCACAGCAACCATAGGGCTGAGTGTGAGGACCCAGATGGAGGACTTGGAGAAGGGACTGAAGGAGCTGAGGGAGTTTTCAGCCCCATGGAAAGAGCAACAGTGGCAACTGGCCTGACCCCTCGATACTCCCAGAGACTGGATCACCAACCAAAGAATACACATGGAGAGACCCATGGTGCTGGCCACATATGTGGCAGAGGAGGGTCTTGTTAGCCATCAGAGAAAGGAGAGGCCCTTGGGCCTGAGGGTGTTATATCCCCCAGTATAGGAGAATGCCAAGGAGGGAAGAGGAGAGTGGGTGGGTGGGAGAATACCCCCATAGTGGCAGGGGGAGGGGGGAGGGAATGGGAAGATTCCAAAGGGGAGATCTGGAAAGGGGGAAACATTTGAAATATAAAGAAAGAAAAAATAAATAAATAAAACTTAAAAAAATAAACAAATACTGGCAGCTCAGTGGTACTGCTCTCCTTTTGTTACCCTGTGTCATGGACTCCAGTAGTTCATCCCCAGGGTATACATCAAGATGGGACAAGTCAAAGCCCTGCATCTGGGCCTGAGAGGTATCTGAGCTGGTCAGTCCACCAGGCTCTCCTGTTCTCATACTCCCAGGGCTGGCTCACCAGCAGTCCTGCAACCTTCCAGCTTTACCCTGCTGCCTAGACAAGGTGCAGGGCATGCCCTTCTGAGTGCTACAGCAGGTGAGGAGCCAGGCCAGCTCTCCTGATCTCATGACTCCAGGGCCAGCTCTTACACCTGCCTTTGGTTGCAAAGGGAGAGAGTGGGTGAGGGGATCTTTCCCTCACCCATACTAGTACGTGGCAAACAAGTGACAGGGGCAGACATTCCATGCTCACACTCTTGGGGCTGGTTCACCTGTTCCTAAACCACCAGGACCAGTTCTCCAGTGATACTCAAGTGAGTGACAGGGCCAGTTCTGCACAGCCCTCAGACATCAACATGTCCCCTGGAGGTAGCCCAGACCAGAGATGTCCACCTGGCCTTTGGTGGTAATAGAGGTCGTAACAGACCCCTGCTGATGCAGGGCCATGGTCCCAAATGTGGCCCTGGGAGCACAGGCCAGGACTTCACCATGGTCCCAGGTGGCATCAGCAGCTACTCACATCTGGCTATCCCTCACTACCATTGAGTCTCCAGTTCTGTCTCTCTTCATTGTGTCCTCATCCTTTGGTTTCTCGTTCTCTTCCATTTCTCCACCACTTACTTGCTCCTCCTCTTAGTGGTGGTTGGGGTCTCTGAGCATCTGGGGTCATCTCAGGAGTGGTTTTAGTAGTGGTATGTCCCACACAGGCATAATGGCACTGGACAGGGGACATCTTGCTCATGATCTCTGTCCCCAGGCTTGCTCAGTACAAGACTGATGGTCATCTCAGGCTAACACCCTGCACAGGCCCCCTGACATGAAATGGTAATCCTCTCAGGTTCATGCTTTTCAGGGACTGTTAAGCTTGAACCTCTCAGAGGTTTATAGGTTAGAACCCTGAGCATAGACATACCCCCTTCCCCACCCCCACCCCCACTCCGGTCACCTACTGACGCACATGAGACATAGCAACCAAATCTGCAACACCTCTAGAGGCAGGAGCTCTTACAATTTCTCTGCTCCCCTTTTCTGTGGTGTTCTCTGAGCTTTGGGTACGGGGTTATGTTACAGATGATGATGTTATGTATGTCCTGGGTTATCTCCTCCAGGACTGAAACATTCTGTCCTGCATGGAAGCTCTTTAAACAGTAAACAACTCAAAATAACTTCAAGCGGTCCCTGATACTGACCAGATTCTCTAGCGGCCTCATAGCCAAAGCAAGCAATAGAAGCAGAGAGTATCCTTCAGACTGAAGGAAGCCAACTTGCAAAGAAGACTAAGAACAGACCAGCTGCTGAAATAAGGAGAAACTAGCAAAACTGCTTGGGAGAGAACTAGATCAGAGTCACTTGAAAAGGGCACTCCAACTTGTTGAGCTCCCAGCAGGCTGTGCAGTGTGCTCTGTGTTTGCAAGCTTTGGTGAGCAGCCACCCATGCTGGGGTGGGCCTTGCTAATGCAGCAATCTTTGAGTCATTTCTGCTTCTTTAAATAAGCTCTCAGCCATATTTCTGCCTATAAAAAACTCCCAAGAAACTTATTGGCTACTTATGTTGGACTTTGGTTGTATTTGTACTTTGGTCTATCATAGTAGTCCCTATCTGGAGTGAGGAGACTGTGTCTTGCATCTGGACAGGAAAGTGTTATCACACAGCAACTGGGGAATGTGTGTGATGGTGTGTGGGTCAAGGCCAAAAGACAGCTTGTGGTGTGCTCCTGTACTTGGTTTTATGTGGGTTCAGGGGAATTGAGCTCAGAGCAACAAGCTTACCTAGCAAGCGCTCTACCTATTGTGTGATCTGCCCAGCATGGAAAAAAAAAAAAAAGCTTTCCACCATTTTTTTCTTTATTAATGACCAAATGCACAATTTCCTTTCATGAATGTATTTTTTCCACTTTAGGTTCAAAGTAAAAGCAACAATCTACTTTAGACATATAATCTAACAGTCCTTTACCTCAGACTTAGGGACAAACGGATTTTTGTGTTTCAGAACTGCAAAATTTAAGGTGTAATGTACATGATGCTGTAGCAAATACTCTGTGGCCTGTAGTGGGCTCATCATGGAGCACACTTATGCTTCTATAGGGAATTATAGGAATATTTATAACACAGATTAATTAAACCACCTGGCACCAAAGCTCAGTTATTGATGCCGAATACATTTTATAATCCTTAAGGCTCCCAGAAGTTTCTAGATTTTAGGACTTAGTATTAAGACATTCATGCACTTAGTCATCTATAGCCATTTTTAAAAGCTATTTCTTACAGAGACTATTTTTAGGATTTAATATTTGGTCATTTGTTCTGCTGTCTTTAATTGTATATTGCTTTCTTTATAAATATTTTATATATTCTCATCAAAATTATACTGGGATTCTAGCTATAAGGTAAAAGTCATAGAAATTAGGCATTTTCCAACACAATAAAAATACAGAACAAGGACGACAAAAATATACATTAAATGTTGTTTTAAAAATATATCATTCAATTTCACCTGGAGGATAGTTTTTGAGACAGTAATGTTCTATTTTTCTTTATCTTTTTTATGTGTGTGCAGATATGGGTGGGAATATACATTGTGTATGTGTGTGTGCACAGGCATGTGTGCATGTGTATATGTTTGTGTGTGCTGTGGCGTGTGTGTGGAGGTAGTAAAACAACTTAGAGAAGTCCGTTCTCTCCTTCTACCACGAGAGTCCTGGAGAACGGACTCAAGTCCTTGGGGTTTGCAACAGGTAACTATCTGCAAAACCTTCTCAATGGCCACCAATTTCTTGTTTCTCACCTAGAATTTTCTACCTATCAAGACTAGTGTTTTAGAGGAACTGTAAATTTCAGAAAGTGTATGTTTATATGGTTTATAGTTTATTTGGGAAAATGCAGCAAATGGAGTTTTTTTGAGATTGTCCAATAGTGCAGACTGAGCCTCTCACCTTCACTCACCCTCCCTGTGCTGACAGTACAGCATGGACCTCTACATGTGGCAGATTGAGACTGTTACTAGTTAATTTTAAGGCATTGTAATCAGTGTCTTCATCCTTGGTACTGCATATGCCTTGATCATTTGGGAGTTCCCAAATACCAAATGTAGGATATTTTAGTAAACTTGAATAAAACAGAAAAGAACAATGTAGAAAATAAAATAAGGAATGGGAAGAAAATATAGGAAGAGAGATGAGGAAAGAAAAATCGAGATAAAGGAAAGAAGAAAAAGAAAGAGAAAAGAAGAACATGCAGATGAATGTGTTCTTCATTAACACTGATAATCTAACTTTTGAGAATCAAAATTAAGATCAGAGAAACCTCAAGAAATTCGTGATTTTGGAAACCCAGGAAAAACTCAGAAATCTGCCCCAAATAATTAGAATGAAAAGGGTTACCTTATGCAAGACATGTAGTGGGTCCTGGGTTCAATATTTATAAAACAAAACCACACAATTTAAAGCAGGCCAAATACCCAGAATATAAACGATGTCAAATATACACGGAGGAAGCTAGTAATCCAATTAAGGTGCTCAAAACCCAACTTGGGGATCCAAAGTCAGGACACAGACACTTCTCACAAAGAAGCTCTGGTTGAGAAAGGTGCAATTGAGGGTTCTGTTCCTCTTCTTGCATAAAGGATGAATGAATAGCCAGGTGAGGGCGGAAGCTCATACGGAGTACACATGTTGGGGATATATACACATGCCTGGCTCTCAATGACCAACAGAGTCCTCCGTTGTAAGCTTTATTAAAGCTCCTGCAGGCGTCTATGGTATCATTGTCATCTTGCCATCAGCCTCAACATACTCATAGGAAGAAGAAAGAGATGACACTAAGGATGGAGGAAGTGAGGAAGAAAGGAAAGCGCTTAGGACATAGGAATACTGCACAGAGTTCTCTTGTAAAATGTACTCATTCATATCCCGTGGGCCGCTGCGACTTTTCTGGTTTTCATATTTGCCAATGTCTTTAAAAAGCAGAGTAGTCATGGTAACAACAGGAGTACTGTTTACTCTTGGTCACTGAGGTAATCGGCTCTCAAGGTGAGCTGTGAACTAAGGACATTAGTCATTGGATGTTTCCTTCCTCTCTCTCTCTTTTTCCCTCTCTCTCCATTTTGCCTTTGGCAAAACTTCTACCAGCAGTGATAAATAATTCCATACCCCTAAGTGGATATTATTATTATTTTCAAGTGTGAGCCACAGCTGGCTCCTAGCCTGTCAGCTCTCCCATTGCAGATGTCGTGCACAAACCTGTTGACGATTGTGTGGGTGGAAAACGAATCACCATGCCCACAGCCACATGTCAGCTCTTTCCTGGAGATGGTGTTCCCTGACGGGGAGGGGGAGGATCAGCCAGGGGACAGAAAGAGGCTCTGGTTGAGGCAAAGGTGCGAACAGACAGCGGATTTGGCTTGAGACATTGAAGCATTGCTTACTTTTTGGATGTTTTACTTTGCGGCAAACTCACTTACCAGGGAAACTGCAAGCTCACCACTATGTCAAGTAGACATGGTGGAACCATTGGCTAGCAGAAAATTTTATACACCATCCATACTAAGACTGCATTATAAATTAAAAAGTAAATGAGAGTCCGGGTTTATTTTTGTTTTGTGGTTAAGTGTCTGAACTCCACTTCAATTTTCCTGGCTCCCTGATCCCTTTTGACACATATATTTCCTTCAACCTCTGGTGCCTACTGACTTCCCAGTGCCCCTTGGCTAGCCTCAATACAATATTATGCCTGTCTCGGGGTATTATTTTCAACCTATTACTTCCTTTACTCATCAGAATTCAGTCATCCAGCCCATTACTCAGGGTCCTGTGACAATGAGTTCCGGTTACTTCACTGGACAGCCAAACATCCCAGGTACATCATGTAGCACTTGGGTTTCTCCCTGAACCTCTGCTCTGAAGTCAGCTAAAGAACTGAGAACTAATAAAAAGTATTCAACTTACAGAAATCGAAGACTAGTTGGAAAGGATGCATATTTTGAAATGCTACCAAAATTGTAACCGTGCTCTTTTCCATCTCTTTGTGCAGAATCTTCGTTAAGCTTAAAACACTAAACACATAATATTTTTGAAGGAATCTAGTCTTAGTAAAGTATTGGGCTTATGGGAATGCAGCATCACGAGCAGTTTAAGCAGTGATGGAGATTGAAACCAGGGCTTTGGGTTATGATGAGCAGACACTCTACAGACTGAGCTATATCCCTCAACCCCTTGTAGAGAATTTATAACATGAATGGAACGTTTCCATTACTCCTAAGCAAATCACACACAACCTCCTTATTAAAACAAATAGGATGCTTTTGAGTGTGTTGTGTTACCATCAGTTGAGAATTTCACCCAGATGTTACAGAATAGTTCAAAAACACAATTCCAGAATACTTTGGAAAAACTCAATCAAAGCAATTAGAAGTGAATCATTGGTTGAATATTGACAAAAGCATCTTCGATATTTTATGGCACAATTCATGGTTGAGAGAAAACAGTGGATGTTGGTGAAAGAAAATTTAATTTGCTTCCACATCTAGTAAGTACTTGGACAATGGAAAAATATTTTTTGCATATAACGTTTTTCAAATAAACAAACAAGGGAGTGAGTGGCCCTGACCTTGTCGATTTTAATTACCAGGAACCTATTAAAATAAGGGTTGTGACCACAACAGCATCATGGTTCTTATGGGACACAAATTTTAGTTCCCCCAAATTCATCCCAAGGGAGTCAGTAGTTTGTGTCTGAAATAGAGATGGAGAAAAATGGTTGACCACAGGGAATTAGAGATCAAAGTCATGTTCTCACCCCTCCTCTCTGCCTAGTTTCTTTCGGATCAAAGGGATGGTGGTGTCATGAGAGGCCTGCATGTTGGTAACACTGCCCCAGGCACCAAATGCCATCACAACTCTTCATGTCCATTACAAACCTGAGGTCACAAAACAGCAAAATGGAGGTGGGGGGAAAGGACTGTAATTCAATACTCCTGAGCAAGGTACTCTCAAAGATGATTTCCAAATAGCTCTGGTGTATCCATACCAACTTAATGACTTATGTAAAGGTCATTAGCTCATCCCTGCACCAGAGCTAGGAAAATGCAGAGAAGGAAGTTGTTAAAAAAGATAAGGAGGGAAATGTAAGAGAATACACACTGTACCAACCACCAAAGCTCCATTGTCATCAGACTTTGTGGAGATGCAGTTTATAAACTCTAAAGTGCGGTGCCCCTACTTGATAAGCACGAACCATGCTGCCACCTTCTATCTTTCTTCTCTCAAAATCTGTTTTGTTTTCACTTTGAAACTTAAAAATAAAATGATTAATTTACAATGCAAGGTTTTAAAACCAGAGCAGAGGAAGATGGAGAAATGAGTTTCTGAAGGTGGCTCACCTCCCTCCACAGGCTGTGACTCTGGTCATCCCTTTAATTCTGAGCCCTGGGTTCTATGTGTTTGAGAATCCGGGCTAAGTAATTCCTAGGAACATATTCCAGATTGTGTGTTCTAATACCTCGGATAAGTAGCACAGGATGGCTGTTTTTCTCAGAGCTGTTTTCAATTGACAAAGAAGTTAAGTAATAAGGGAAATTAAATTTTAATTTTCTAAAGCACACACACACGTGTGTGTGTGCGTGTGTGTGTGTGTGTGTGTGTGTGTGTGTGTGTGTGTATGAGAGACAGTCTACTAACTGGAGCCTAAGAAATATAAAAACATAACATTTCTGAATGTCAAAGCATAAAAGAATCTTCAGGTAAGGAATAACCATTGTTCTGCCGAAAAGCTGCACGAGACGAAGTAACAAAAGACTGAAGGGAATACTTAGAAGGTAAGACAGCATAAAGTCAAACTGGAAGGTACACGGGGTGCTGGAGTGACTAGTTCCGCTGGATGAGAATTATTTTAAAAACATATTTTTGTTAACATTTATCGAATACACCTTCTGCCAATCATTACGATGAAGATTTAGGACAGGTGGTTTTATTTCATCTGATGCAACATGGCATTTTACAAGTTTTGACAATTAAACTTTCCGTCAGTGTTACAAATTAGGAAGTGAGTGACTGTGTTGAGCTCCTAGGAACTGCATCAAGGCTCCTGTTGGCATATGCCCTCAATTCTCAAGATATTAACCCTGGTGCCAGGTGGTACCTCTGTTATGATACATTGCTAGTGCTAGCTCTCTCTGCCTCCAGAAAACTGCACTAATGAATAGGACATGATACAGAAGTAACAGCAGTAAAACACAGCATCAAAACAATACCCACATTAAAGTTTACAGTGCTTGGCAAATTTTGGCACTTCCCGGAGATTTATTAACAAGAGATACTATTTTTTTATTAGCCTTCTCCCCCAAGATTGAAATAGCTGAAAGCAAAGGCCATGCCTGCGACTTAGATAAATTCAATCTTACCAGTAAGAGTAATCCTCATCATTCATGTGCCTACAGAATAATCAGGACTCACTAAAAATAAAATCTTGCGAGTAAGACATCTCTCTGAGTTCAGCTTTCACCCATCATAATACAAAATGCACATGAAATTCTATCTATATTTAACCAAAACTTTTTGCTTTCTGGACTATTTCGCTGCAGCACATTAAGAAACAATTAAATGGAACTTAATGTAAGCATGTTAAAGACCCAGCGGACCTTTCATTTTTGCTTTCTCTGGTGTTCCTTATGGCTTGAAATGAGAGAAGGCAAGGTGTATTCACCTCCTAGAGAAATGAACTCAAGTTTGAAAAAAGTCCTCTTTATTGTTTTACTAGTGCCCCCTCTAGTGGGGTTTTTACAGTAATACAGGCAAAGGATTTTTTTAAAAGCCATTTGAGCACATATTTTGTTTGCTTTCTTACATTTCCTTTTTAGAAACATTCTAAACACAATGATGTGAAATAAACAAACATAATAGTGCATAATAGATGTACAATGGCTTCAGCAGCGATTGTAATTAAACATAGGAGTGATAACAATCTGCTGTATTCAGAAAGGGAAAGGTTTTCAATAGCATGTGGCAGACAGACACGAAAGCATATTTTGCCGGAACTCACTGTCACTCATTTCGCACCGTGACTTTTTCTCTCCACAGTCCTTTTGGCCATTAGCCTAAGACTTTCCACCAGCCACATTCTCCACGGTTATTTCAAAACTTACCTCTTTCGCACTTTATTTTATTACTATTACATAATCAAGTATTCCGTTCATCTCTAACTCCTAATTCTTTCTCTGTGTGAAAACTACATCGGGTCCTCAGAACCAAGCCGTATTAGCTAATCCTGCTTATGATTTACAAGCATTCCTTTTCTAGTGGTTTGCTGGCTTTGTTTGGTTTGTTTTTCTCCTCCCATAAAATATGCGTGCTTGTACCCTAGAAATAAAAAAAGAAGAAGAAAAACTACCTGGCCCCGAATGAACATTCTTAACACTGCTTTATCGGATGCTTCCTGGAGATGTCTTGAGTTTGGTAGATGCTTCTTGTTCTACGGGGATCTCTGTCAACTTCTCATCTTATGCATTTAATGTGCTTCCCTGGCGATAGCCTAAGGGAGCTCACACTAAACAATTAATGGGAGGTATCTCTTGGGAGCCTAATGGGTATTTAGCAATAAGTTCAGTTCCAGTGAATTGTATAATGTGATATTTTGACAACACATATGGAGAAGTTGGAGAAAGGTGAACTTTACTTTTAAAAGGAGGAGAAAAAACAAACACACACTTGAGGTTCTCACCCTTTTGTTACTGTTTGGAGACAAAGGATAACCAAGATGTCATTTCCAGTGTTGTTGTGTGTGCTAGCTTTGGCCATCCTGGCATAATACCACATTCCTGTTCACTCTTACTAATGCAATGTGCAATTTTCAGTCTATTAGTGAAAGTAAAATTTGCTGTGACATTTTGATTCCAAAGCCTCAAGCAATGAAAGGGGTAGCACTGTGCAGGATATTTGTATTATGTTAATAAAAAATGATACCACCATATGATACTAATACTGAGCAGAAGACACAGATTAGTGTTTTCTAGACCAAAGTCACACTCTGATTTTAGAGTAGCTCCATATCAAAGTTTTAGCTATAATAACTGCATCATTTTGATTAACATATTTTCAGGTACTGCTTAAACCATTTCTCTTCTGTTTGCCAAAATATTAAGAGAGTAATGAGGTTGCTTTCCAAGTGTTATTTATAGATTTCCTAGTGGTAATTTATATTTAAAGTGTGTGATATCAGAATAGTGTATTTGTTATTGAAGTATCTTCTGCATCTGTAGCACAATTATAAACATAAACAAAGTAAGGGGCGGGCTTATTTCTAAAGAAAATTAGTTGACTGTGATTCAAATCAATATAGCAAAGTAAATATACATCACTCTACTCCAAAATAGATTTTAAGTAGTTTCTCCTCTACTTTAACCCTTTCATCTGAAATGTTCAGAAACTATGTGCAATGTTTTAATCATATAAATGCTGGTATATGAAGATACACACATACCATATAGATACTATAGAATTATATTAAATAGAGGTATCATTTTAATACCTCTGAAGTTTGCAATATTAATGGAAAGTAATCACTGTCTCCAAATTCCTATAGTTTAATTTGAATAAATTTTCGTTCCACAGTTTCTTACTCTTCCAATGAAGTTTATACTCAGACATTTATTTCGTGTCAATATCTCTTCTCAGAAATAAAAATAAATGAAAGATATATTGGCACAAAATAAACTGTGACATGATACAAGGCACACAAATTCAAAAGCACACCCCCAAAGGAAGGAGAAACAATTGTTTATTATCGTCACTTTGGCTGTTCTAATAATTTCTTGCCCATAATGATTTACAAGGGTGCTGTAGCTCCTTTCAGGATGTGAACGCAAATTCAACAAATATCTTCTCTATCAGAATTTGTAAAGTTTCAGTCACTCTCCTCGAAAATGTCACTTTTCCATGAAGACCGCATGGCAGTAACAATCTCACATAAATGACCATAAAAACATTACATCGTTTTTCTCACTCTTCTTCCACATCCTTGGGGCAAGCAACGGATATTTCCTTATGCCAGGAAGGCTCTTTTTGCTCCGCTCTCAGCCGAGTTTTCCTGTCTGAATTATCCCTGAGCTTACGCTGCAAATTCATATGTTGTAAGAGGAATTATACAAACAGCTGCATCAGTCTATTAAGCATAGCAACTGCATTATGAGGTCAATAAAAGATTGGAGACAAAATATCTGGAAAGTAATTACCACTCTTTAATGAATATATAGCCTGGTGATTTCTGAGTGCTGTAGGCATAACTGTGCTATATATTTTATAGTTTATATACAAATAGTTATTACCTTACACTAAGGCTAGGAATACATCCGTTGAACAGTTAATTTGTTGTAAAGAGGCACATTTTGCTTAAACTGCTTACATATAATGGATTATCAGGTAATTCCAATATGCTGTAATTGAGAATTACCTCTCTCAACACAGAATATTCAATTGCATTTTGCACATCTGGGAGAAAACTATATTTTCATTTCAGCTATTCTCTTCTACATTAAAAGCATGATTTATAGCATATATCTTATGTAGGGAATTATGGCAATACAAAGTGAGCCTTATGGTATGAATAATTTAAAATTAATTCTTTAGTTTAAATATATTTGCATGCAAATTACATGATATAATTATTCTCACATAGCAGTCTACCTTGCTTAATTTTCTTTCTAGAATCCTGTTTCTCAAGCTACAACATCAACTGCCAAATTAAATATGCATATTTTGCTTACATTATTTCTTGCTCTTTCCTATAAATTAAAATCAGAATGCCATGTTGTAGCATATCAATTATTAGTTGATAGTATGAGAGATGATTTTATCATATCATTGGTTTACGGTTTTATTAAAGTCATAATAAGCTCTTGCTGATGTTTTTTACAGGAAACTAATTTAAACGGTCTGGTGGATATTTTACAAATAAACATCACTCTGATGCCTGCATGAGACTTTAAATTTAAATAGGTGTAACAAAGAAAGATGATGGTGTTTTTTGAGCTTCAAAAACTGTGATAAATCAGCAGTAACTTTCATGTTATATTTGTAAAAAGCTATCACCTATTTAAAGACTCCCAACACAGCTGAGCAGTCCCTAAAACTTGGCAGTTAAAATTGAATGATCAAGAAAATGTTGTACTACAAAGACTTGCTTCATTTGGTAAACTCAAACTCCATTTGATTTCTTTTTCTATTTTCCACAAAAAAACTTAAACAGTAACTGATGATTTATTTCACCTAAGTTAGAGCACGAAACTTTTTTTTTTTTTTTTTTTTTTTGGCTACAGTACATGGTACGGTAGGTGGGTAGGGGGTAAGTATGAACCAAAAGCAATGGTATATGTATATCAAAGTTTACCAAACCATTATTTTATGCTCATACTAAAATTAATTTAAAAAAATAATGAAAAAATAGTCTATTGCATTAACAGAGGTTATCATTATATGTGTAAAACTCGTGGCAAATATTAAAACTCCAATGTGTGCTGCCCAGTGCTGAGAGCTGCCAGAGTCTGAAGAGAAGCAGAAAAAAATGAAATGTTCCTCTCCAGTCTTCACCACCAATCCACTGAAGTTCTGCATGCTCTGCAAGAGAATTCATTTGTAATAGCAATTCTGTTTCTAACTTTAGGAGACTTAAACTAGTTTTATGATATACAAAGCCCCTCCCCTTCGAATAGCATAGGCTTTTCAGATCTTAGCTTCGAAGGTTTCACCTCATGGGGGATAGCAACAAAGCCAGAGTACTGAGCTGCTAGAAAGTCAAAGTCAACATTTGCAAATCACATGACATATTCATGGTGGGACCTGTTTGCTTACCTAGTTCTCACAATGAGTCTCTGAGACATGCACTAATATTAGCTCCATTTTATCTTTGAGGAAACTGAGTCATACACAAGTTCAAATGCGGTAGACTGAAATGTAACCCACAAGACACTTCTGTCTTGAAGTTGGTCCCTCTGGAAATTGTGGAACGCTAGGAAGAGACTCCAGCTTAACAGGCAGTGGTGGGTTCCACAGATGGAAGGATAAGTGCATTAAGAACTTTGTGGAGGAAATGACACCAGTTGTCTACACTGCTTATATCTGTTACAACCTCATTTAAAATCACCAGACAACAGCACCACAAACTGATGTGTTTCATATACCGTAGCACATGGCACTGCATTTTCAGAAGTAAGATTACAAAGATGGCTTGCCATCATGCATCAAAAGCTAATGGGACCTGAAAAGGGATAGTGGAAAGGAAGAAGAGAGTAGCACTCAAGAGAAATAAATTCCAATCTTGCATCCCTTGCCAGTGAGCTTTGAGCGCTCACACTTTCTCAATAGTGATAGGACTGGGTGTTCTCAAAAGAGAAAAGAGAAACTGGAGCTGTGGCATGCAGTTTCATTCAGTTCTAGCTCTAATATTCCATCTCTATTTTCTTAACTCTATACTTGTCAAAGTAGAATATGGGTAATAATCCGAGGCCATGCATAGTTTAGCTATGCAGACTCATGTCTGTCTCACTGGGATGTCAGAGGTGTCCTACTACCCATGTCTAAAATCTTAATCCAGCTTCTGTGTGCACAAAAAAACAAAAGCCCCAGCTCTGATGCTCTGATGGAACTCCAGTCCGTTCTATTTTAATATATGAATTACATACAAGAAATGATCCTGTCTTAGAAATAAGCACAAAACTTTGCTAGCATATTACCTACAGCAATGTGTACCAAGGCCAGGGACGGTGGCCCATGCCTTTTCTGCCAGAAGTAGAGAGGCAGAGGTAGGCAGATCTCTGTGAGTTCAAGGCCAGTCTAGTTATACATAGTTAATCCAGGCCTGCCATGATTCTACAGTAAGACCCTATTTCGAAAAAATATAATTTGTGATAATAGTGATGATGATGCTTAGCAAATTTTAGATTATATATGAAAACTATAGAGGGGACTTCTTTCCAAAATTCATTCTGTGCTACCAGTGTACTCAATGGTCTAGCACATGGGAGACCTCATGTTTAATTCTCAGTTACACACAATCACAAACACACAATCTTAGATTCTGATTCCTGGAAAAGCTTAAAACTCACTAACCCAGAGTGTATTGAAGGGCACTGTGGAATACCAGGAGTAATCCTCTGGATGCCATTCCAACTCTCAAAAGTTCAGTAACTGTAACTTTCCTTGACAGATAAAGAAACTTTGTGTTAAGCTAGTTCTGAGTCCCATGGGATGCACAGCCCTGCTCAAGTCCTGCTCAGTCTTAGAGGCAAGGAAATAGCAGAGACAATGTACAGAAGGAAGCAGTACAGAGCAGACATGTCTAAAGAACAAAGGATGCTGACACCACAGTGCAAGAAAACCTCCCTGAGGTTGAGGAAGTCAGAGATAAGGAAAGGATATTTCACCTGCATTGCCAGTTTTCAGAATTTGACAAATCACATGATTTTAGGGTAAAAGATAAAACTTCAGAGAAATTTCATTAACACGTATTCAGTGAATAAGTTGTTATTTTGTGAAACAAGAAGCATCTTCTGTTTTAGTTTCTGGAAATAGAAATGCTTTCTCTGGCAAGGGTGTCAGATTTTATCAATTTTAGTAAATTTAATATCAACTCTCTAAAAAAAATCTATAGAAATATGATATAGCACAGATATACATCAACACACTTCCTACGTTACAACTCTTTCAGGGCCACTAACAGCCCCATGTGAATTAAAAAAAAAAATGTAATGCCAACTACTATTGGCATTCCTAAAGGATTTGCTACAATAAGTGACTATTTTCTACTGCTGCAATTCGTACAAAGACTACTTAAACAATTCTCTACTTTAAAAAACTTTTGAACATATCGTTTTGTTACTCCGATGTAATCACTGTTATCATGTAAGTTGTCATCACATACATGTTCATTGGCAGTCACTTTTGAAGGAATAGGAAGCTGCCAATTGAATGGGAATAAAGAGGAGGAAACAGAGATATGAGTTATGAAAAACTTCGATCCATAGAAGCAGTTGGTACTCAGTGCTGCAAACTAGAAGATATCTCTGTAATTCATGTGGCATTATCTCAGAAATTTGGGTAGCATTTGCACAGAAAAAAAATAATGCAGATGTTATAGACCATGAATATTAGCCTTCTAATATTGTTTTCAAAGGGTAGCAAAAAACAAACAAACAAACAAACAGAGAGATATAAGACTGAAGTAATGAGAAATGCCTAGACTTCCCAAAATTAAGATGACCTCCTTTCCACAGGTCAACAGTGTCCAATCCTTCAATGATATTGTAACAAAATCTCTAAAAACCTGAGGGTGACTAATCCAGGTACTCATAAGTCTTGTATCATACATCAGATACATGCACCATCAAAAAAGAGTCAATATTTGTGGTATTGAGCAATGGTTCCAGCTCTCATTTCAGATTGGGAACACGTCTGAAATTTAAACACTTCCAGAGGAACTGACTTTGTTTACTTGTAACAGGGACCTACACTAAAGCCCAGGCTGACCTCAAACTCATGGCAATTCTCCTGCCTCCATTTCCCTAATACTCTAGGCTAGCTCATAGTTAATGGAGCAGTTTCAATTGTTTTCAAAGGCAGCAGTGTGGGTAATTTTCAGGATCTAATCATAAATTCCATTTACATAATTTGGAATACAAAAGGACAGCATTTCCTCTAACCTATCAGTGAACATATATTTCCAAATTGATACTGAGTGTGTTAAAGAGAGAAAGCCAACATGATCTCTATGCAGCTTGCATGTAAACACCATTTGGAAGCATCATATAAGCCCATTTCACTTGAAGAAATGCTTGTTTTTAGAAAATAATAGTTGGTACATGGCATTCGCTGATTATGCTGAGTGGCCACACTTAACCAGTCCTATGTACTGGAGAAAAAAATATCTGCACTCGGGTATCTGACTCTAAATACCACATAAGCATTGCCTCAGGACCTCAGAATTGGGGCACTGTACAGATCACAGATCGGTTTTTTGTGTTCTTTTTAGGTCAACGAATACTTTGTTAACTCTGTTCCATTCTAGTGTTGCTTTTTGTGAAATTTCATTCATATAATATTGCAGAGGGAAATCAATAGGTCGGGAAGCAGATAGGCTAATGTTGAGTACAGTCCAACACATGATCAAGTAAAGATTATTTTAAACAGAAGCTGAAAATTCATAGCTCCTGATTTTCTGATGCTGCGATGATTGGAATGCAATCCTGTGTATAGATCAGGCGACTTCTTGCCCATGATACTGTTCCATGTTGGACTCTTATCCTTAGAGAATCATAAGCCAAAATAAATTCTTTCTTCTTTGAGTTTCTTTTGTTTACAGTGTCTGTCACAGCCACCAAAAATTGCTCATACAGATATCATCTACAAGACTAGACCACTGAAGTTTATTATTTATAATTTGCCCCTTTTGTATGCTAGATCAGTATTTCCCCCTTTAAAGGTAATATACTGTATCTTTGCCTTCTAAAGCTACCTAAAATCTATTGTGCTATTGGGTATAATTTCTCCTTTGTGCTCACACTTGTTGAAATCAAGAGGTCATATTTGAAAAGTATACAGACAGGCATGGTGGCACACACCTCTCATTCCAGCACTCCAGAAGCAGAAGCAGGAGGATTTCTGTGAGGTTGACGCCAATCTAGTCTACAAAGTGAGTTTCAGGACCACCAGAGGATAGTCTGAAATTATAGATGTAAGTAGGTTGAGTGATGGGTAAAATAATGATGGATTTGTACATGACTGCTACTTCAGAAATTATTTAAAATGCAATAAAAGCATTAAAAACACATTCAAAATTCAAAACAAACTGGAGAGGCTAGTATGTATTGTGATCATATAGATAAATAGATTATGATTTTATAAATAAGTATATATACATATAATTACAACACAAATAAAAGCCCTTAATAAAATATAAACCTTTAGAGACAGATAACCTGTTCTGCTTTATTATTTTTGTAACTTTTTTAGCTGTGATATTGCCTGGTACATAGTAAAAAGATACACATGCATTAATTGCTAAATAAATCAAACACCTAAAATATTTTTCTGAGGCTACCAGATGTATTACAAGCACCCTCAAGTCTTTAGGATGCCAGAAATCCTGTAGATACAAAATGGAGAATTCAGCCAATTATTTGACTATCAAAGGGCTTGTCATTTGGTGTGTGCTCTCTTTTGAATATCTCTCTATAAATTCTTGCATAGCTGAGCCCAGTTTATCCTCCTCCTCCTCCTCATCTTCATCATCATCATCATCATTATATTTGTTCTTTGACAATTCTATACATGTATAGAATGTCTTCTTGTTATTCTTTATTATTATTATTATTATTATCTTTATAAAAAGAATACTGACTTACATTGAAATGTCATAAGATTTTACATTTTTTGTTCATGGTACAGCTAAACTCTGTATGGCATAAATGATGCATGCTGGTCCTTCGCATCTCATTATCAAGAGTTATAAATAGTTTACTACATTTTAAAAGTTTTGTGCTTGACAAGATTGCTGTTAGTGCCACAAGTCATAGACACTTTGGCTTCTGAATAATGCCAGTAAAAAGGTATTTTGGGATATAATTGTCTAACTCTTTTCATCCATTTTTGAGATAGTTTACTTGCTGCCTGGTAAAACAACACACCCATATTCTTTTTTTTTTTTTTTTTCTTTCTTTTTTTCTTTTATTTTTTATTTTCATATTTTATTTACATTTCAAATGTTTCAGATCTCCCCTTTGGAACCTCCCCATTCCCTCCGCCTTCCCCCTGCCAATATGGGGATACTCTCCAACCCACCATCCCACCCACCCACCCACTCTCGTCCCTCCTCCTTGTCATTCTCCTACACTGGGGGATCTAACACCCTCAGGCCCAAGGGCCTCTCCTCCCCCTGATGGATAACAAGACCCTCCTCTGCCGCATTTGTGGCCAGCACCATGGGTCTCTCCATGTGTATTCTTTAGTTGATGGATCAGTCTCCAGAAGTATCGGGGGGTGGGGGGGTCAGGCCAGTTGCTACTGTTGTTACCTCCCTGGGGCTGCACAGTCCTTCAGCTCCTTCAGTCCTTTCTCCAAGCCCTCCATTTGGAACATCACATTCAGAACTACTATTGCTGCAAAGTGACTCTTGGGTATTTCAAACTTTTGAGCTAATAACCTCTTAACAGTGAATACATACCATGTTCATTCTTTTGTGACTGCGTTACCTCGCTCAGGATGATATTTTCAAGATCCATCCATTTGTCTAAGAACTTCATGAAGTCATTGTTTTTAATAGCTGAGTAGTATTCCATTGTGTAAATGTTCCACATTTTCTGTATTCATTCCTCTGTGGAGGGACATCTGGGTTGTTTCCAGCTTCTGGCTTTAATAAATATGGCTGCTATGAACATAGTGGAACATGTGTCTTTATTACATGTTGGAGCATCGTCTGGGTATATGCCCAGGAGTGGAATACCTGGGTCCTCAGGTAGAACTATGTTCATTTTTCTGAGGGTCCGCCAAACTGATTTCCAGAGAGGTTGTATCATCTTGCATTCCCACCAGCAATGGAGGAGTGTTCCTCTTTCTCCACATCCTCGCCAACATCTGCTATCATCTGAGTTTTTGATCTTAGCCATTCTGACTGGTGTGAGGTGGAATCTCAGGGTTGTTTTGATTTGCATTTCTCTGATGACTAAGGATGTTGAACATTTCTTTAGGTGCTTCTCGGTCATTCGAGTTTCCTCAGTTGAGAATTCTCTGTTTAGCTCACTTCCCCATTTTTTGATAGGGTTATTTGAATCTCTGTCATCTAGCTTCTTGTGTTCTTTGTATACTTTGGATATTAGCCCCCTATCAGATGTAGGATTGGTAAACATCTTTTCCCAATCTGTAGGTTGCCATTTTGCTCTGTTCACAGTGTCCTTTGCCTTACAGAAGCTTTGTAATTTTATGAGGTCCCATCTGTCAATTCTTGATCTTAGAGCACAAGCCATTGGTGTTCTGTTCAGGAACAATTCCCCTGTGCCCAAGTGTTTGAGATTCTTCCCCACTTTCTCTTCTATTAGATTCAGTGTATCTGGTTTTATGTGAAGGTCCTTGATCCACTTGGACTTGAGCTTTGTACAGGGAGATAGGAATGGATCAATTCACAATCTTCTACATGTAGACTGCCAATTGATCCAGCACCATTTGTTGAAGATGCTGGTTTTTTTCCACTGTATGGTTTTAGCTCCTTTGTCGAAGATCAAGTGACCATATGTGTGGGGGTTCATTTCTGGGTCTTCGATTCTATTCCATTGATCTACCTGCCTGTCATTGTTCAAAAACCATTCAGTTTTTATCATTACTGCTCTGTAGTACAGCTTGAGGTCAGGGAGGCTGATTCCCCCAGAAGACCTTTTATTGTTGAGGATAGTTTTTGCTATCCTGGGTTTTTTGTTATTCCATATGAATTTGAGAATTGCTCTTTCTAGGTCTATGAAGAATTGAGTTGGGATTTTGATGGAGATAGCATTGAATCTGTATATTGCTTTCGGCAGAATGGCCATTTTAACTATGTTAATCCTGCCAATCCATGAGCATGGGAGATCTTTCCATCTTCTGAGGTCTTCTTCAATTTCTTTCTTCAGAGACTTGAAGTTCTTGTCATACAGATCTTTCGCTTGTTCGGTTAGAGTCACACCAAAATATTTTATATTGTTTGTGACTATTGTGAAGGGTGTCATTTCCCTAATTTCTTTTTCAGCCTGTTTATCCTTCGAGTATAGGAAGGCTACTGATTTGCTTGAGTTAATTGAGTATCCGGCCACTTTGCTGAAGTCGTTTATCAGCTGTAGCAGATCCCTGGTGGAGTTTTTTGGGTCACTTAAGTATACCATCATATCATCTGCAAATAGTGATATTTTGATTTCTTCCTTTCCAATTTGTATCGCTTTGATTTCCTTTTGTTGCCTGATTGCTCTAGCTAGAACTTCAAGTACTATGTTGAATAGATAGGGAGAGAGAAGGCAGCCTTGTCTAGTCCCTGATTTTAGTGGGATTGCTTTGAGCTTTTCTCCATTTAGTTTGATGTTGGCCACTAGTTTGCTGTATATTGCTTTTACTGTGTTTAAGTATGCTCCTTGAATTCCTGATCTTTCCAAGACTTTTATCATGAAGGGATGTTGAATTTTGTCAAATGCTTTTTCAGCATCTAACCAAATGACCATGTGGTTTTTTTCTTTGAGTTTGTTTATATAGTGGATTACATTGATGGATTTCCGGGTATTGAACCATCCCTGCATCCGTGGGATGAAGCCTACTTGATCATGGTGAATGATCGTTTTGATATGTTCTTGGATTCGGTTTGCAAGAATTTTATTGAGTATTTTTGCATCGATATTCATAAGGGAAATTGGTCTGAAGTTTTCTTTCTTTGTTGGGTCTTTGTGGGGCTTTGGTATCAGTGTGACTGTGGCCTCATAGAATGAATTGGGTAGTGTTCCTTCCGTTTCTATTTTATGGAATAGCTTGAAGAGTATTGGTATTAGGTCTTCTTTGAAGGTCTGATAGAATTCTGCACTGAACCCGTCTGGTCCAGGGCTTTTTTAGGTTGGGAGACTTTTAATGACTGCTTCTATTTCTTTAGGGGTTATGGACTGTTTAGATGGTTTATCTGATCATGATTTAACTTTGGTAATTGGTATCTGTCTAGAAACCTGTCCATTTCCTCCAGATTTTCCAATTTTGTTGCATATAGGCTTTTGTAGTAGGATCTGATGATGTTTTTAATTTCCTCAGAGTCTGTTGTTATATCTCCATTTTCATTTCTAATTTTGTTAATTTGGATACTGTCTCTGAACCCTCTGGTTAGTCTGGCTAAGGGTTTATCTATCTTGTTGATTTTCTCAAAGAACCAGCTCTTAGTTTTGTTGATTCTTTGTAAAGTTCTTTTAGTTTCCACTTGGTTGATTTCAGCCCTTAATTTGATTATTTCCTGCCTTCTACTCCTCTTAGGTGTATTAGCTTCTTTTTGTTCCAGAACTTTCAGATGTGCTGTTAAGCTGTTAGTGTATGCTCTCTCCAGTTTCTTTTTGGAGGCATTCTGATCTATGAGTTTTCCTCTTAACACTGCTTTCATTGTGTCCCATAGGTTTGGGTAAGTTGTACTTTCATTTTCATTGAATTCTAGGAACTCTTTAATTCCTAGAATTTATTAGGAATAAATTTATTTCTTCCTTAACCAAGTTATCATTAAGCAGAGCATTGTTCAGCTTCCATGTATATGTGGGCTTTCTGTTGTTGTTGTTGCCCTTGAAGACCAACCCTAATCCATAGTGATCTGATAGGAGGCATGAGATTATTTCAATCTTCTTATATCTGTTGAGGTTTGTTTTGTGACAAATTGTATGATCAGTTTTGGAGAAGGTACCATGAGGTGCTGAGAAGAAGGTATATTCTTTTGATGCAGGATGAAATGTTCTATAGATATCTGTTAAACCCATTTGGTTCATAGCATCTGTTAGTTTCACTGTGTCTCTGTTTAGTTTATGTTTCCAAGATCTGTCCATTGTTGATATTGGGGTGTTGAAGTCTCCCACTACTATTGTGTGAAGTGCAATGTGTGGTTTGAGCTTTAATAGAGTTTCTTTTATGAACATGGGAGCTGTTGCATTCGGGGCATAGATGTTCAGAATTGAGAGTTCTTCTTGGTAGATTTTTCCTTTGATGAGTAAGTAGTGTCCTTCCTCATCTTTTTTGATTAATTTTGGTTGAAAGTCAATTTTATCCGATATTATAATGGCTACTCCAGCCTGTTTCTTGGGGCCATTTGCTTGGAAAATTGTTTTCCAGCTCTTTACTCTGAGGTAGTGTTTGTCTTTAACACGGAGGTGCGTTTCCTGGATGCAGCAAAATGCTGGGTCCTGTTTATGGATCCAGTCTGTCAGTCTATGTCTTTTTATTGGGGAGTTGACACCATTGATGTTAAGAGATATTAAAGAATAGTGATTGTTATTTCATGTTATTTTTGATGTTGTTTATATCGTTTGTGTGGCTATCTTCTTTTGAGTTTGTTGAAAGATTAGTTTCTTCCTTTTTCTTGAGTGTAGTTTCCCTCTTGAGTTGGTGTTTCCCCTGTATTATTCTTTGTAGGGCTGGGTTTGTGGAAACATACTATGCAAATTTGGATTTGTCGTAGAATATTTTGGTTTTACTTTCTATGATTATTGAGAGTTTGCTGGGTATAGCAGCCTAGGCTGGCATTTGTGATCTTTTAGAGTCTGAATGAGATCTGCCCAGGATCTTCTAGCTCTCATAGTCTCTGGTGAAAAGTCTGGTGTAATTCTGATAGGTCTGCCTTTATATGTTACTTACCCCTTTTCCCTTACTGCTTTTAATATTCTTTCCTAGTTTTGTGTATTTGGTGTTTTGACTATAACGTGACGGGAGGAATTTCTTTTCTGGTCCAGTCTATTTAGTGTTCTGTAGGCTTCTTGTATGCTTATGTTCATCTCTTTCTTTAGGTTAGGGAAGTTTTCTTCTATAATTTTGTTGAAGATATTTACTGGTCCTTTAAGTTGGGAGTCTTCACTCTCTTCTATACCTATTATTCTCAGGTTCTGTCTTCTCATTGCATCCTGGATATCTTGGATGTTTTGGTTAGGAGCTTTTTGCATTTTGTGTTTTCTTTGACTGTTGTGTCCATGTTTTCTATGGTATCTTCTGCACCTGAGATTCTCTCTTCCATCTCTTGTATTCTGTTGGTGATGTTTGCATCTATGACTCCTGATTTCTTTCTTATGTTCTCTAACTCCAGAGTTGTCTCCCTTTGTGATTTCTTTATTGTTTCTATTTCTGTTTTTAATTCCTGAATGGTTTTGTTCATTTGTCCTGTATTTCTGCCCATTTGATTGTGTTTTCCTGTAATTCTTCAAGGGATTTTTGTGTGTCCTCTTTAAGGGCTTCCAGTTGTTTACCTGTGTTCTCTTGTATTTCTTTAAGGGAGTTACTTATTTCCTTCTTAAAATCTTCTATCATCCTCTTGATAAGTGATTTTGAGTCTGACTCTTCCTTTTCTGGTGTGTTGGGGTATCCAGGGCTGGCTGTGGTGGGAGAGCTGGGTTCTGATGAATCCAAGTAGTCTTGGTTACTGTTCCTTGTGTTCTTGCCCTTGTCTTTCGCCATCTGGTTATCTCTGGTGTTAGCTGGTCTTTCTCTCTCTGACTGTTGCTTGTCTTTCCTTCAAGCTCAGATGCTAATAATCCTGGGAGACCAGTTCTCTCTTCCAGCTGTTCTTCAGATCCTGCATCTGGAGTCCTCCTATTGCTGGCTCCTCAGCATAAGTGTGCGGGTAGCTTTTTCCCTGCACTGCTTGTATATGGAGGCCTGGTAGGCCAGGCAGGGTTTCTGGCCACAGGTGGAGGCAGGCAGGCTCTTACCTTCCGACTTTTCCTCAGTCCCTGTATCTGGAGCCTGCTTCCTGCTGGCTCCTCAGTACAAGTGGGCAGGTAGCTTTCTTCCTGCACTGCTTGTTTATGGAGGTTTCCTGGGTCAGGCAGGTGTCTCTGGCCACAGGTGGAAGCAGGCAGGCTCTTACCTCCAGGCTTTTCCTCCTTTTCTTGTTATTCTAATGACCCAATCTTTTCTTCTTTCTGTCCCTCCCATCGACCAATCCAACTCTTTACCAGGCTCTTCCTCTTGTTCAAGTCTTTTTGTTTTGTTTTGTATTGTGCTGAATTGTGACCCACTGAACTTCACTAGGGACACTTGAGGTACATAAGTTTAGAATTGCCCTTTGGAGGTTGGTGAGCTCACCAATGGCACACACAGGGAGATAAGAACTCCCCATCCACCACAATCCATGAATACTATCCAATGGCTCATCCAGAAGCACCAAGGTCTCTAGTAAGCTCCTGTCCATGACTGGCTGTTAATGAATTACACTGTGATTACAATGCACACGGTAGGATCACATAACTAAATGAGATAGGGTTTGCAAAACAAAACAACAGCAGTAAAAGATTTCTGAATGCCTGTCAGTCAAATATTCAGACAGAATAAATTTCAGGTGTGTTAGTACAGAGCTTACCTATGCTGCTTTGTACAGCTCCCCTGCAGGCTTGCTTCTGAGCACACAGTCAATGCACTTAGTTCTGTGTGTGCCGTCATCCCTAATCCACCCCACACACTTCCCAAAACTTTGGCTCAGATTTGAAATTACTGTGTGTTATGAGTTGCAATATTTTCACTGTACTAAAAAGTTCTCTGCTCTTACAGAAGTGACGGTTTAATGGCAAGATGTGAGGTCTCGGATTTTTCCTACTGTTATTCCTCAGCATGCAAGAGTAGATGTAGCAAAGCTTTAGCTTTTATGTGTTAAAATGATTGATTTTTAAAATTGCTATTTCAGGGGCTAGGGATATCCTTCAGTCAGTAAAGTGACTCCTCCTCAGCATCCATGTAAGTAGCCGGACACGATAACCTGTGCCTGCAACTCTAGCATTTAAGATATTTAGACAGCAGCATTGCTGGGATTTGCTGGCCAGCCAATCTGGCTGAACTGGTGAGCTCCAGGCCCAGTGAGAGACCTTATCACAAAAAACACTTAAGGAAGACACTTCAATGTCCACTACATGTCCATGAGCACCCCCCACACATGAGTACACACTCACACCACATACAGGAAATATAGTTTGAATTCATAAGGAACTTCATAAAAATTTAAATTCCTTTCTTCCTTGGGAATGCAATAAGATTTTCATTAATCCCTAAAACGTACCATGTGAAACAACATTCTCAGCATTGCCAATTA
Organism: Rhynchomys soricoides; assembly: GCA_019843965.1. Classification (NCBI taxonomy): domain Eukaryota; kingdom Metazoa; phylum Chordata; class Mammalia; order Rodentia; family Muridae; genus Rhynchomys; species Rhynchomys soricoides. The sequence goes on along the minus strand of JADRCH010000153.1, from coordinate 1,875,637 downwards.
TAAAAAACATCAAAATATTGATCATCTCTAAAAAAAAATTCTGAAGATGTTCCACACTCCTTAAGTTCCAAATATTCATCCAAGATTTAATTTTTTATGCAAACACAAACACAATCTGTCTTACTAGTATGTGAATTATCTTATATCTTTTGTAAGCAACAAAATGGTAATATATATAGATGATATAGCTATAGATATTGATAGAGAACAAATTATTGTTTTCAAAATAAATCACTTTGTGATTTATTATCAGTATGTTATTTAATTGTGTTCATACTTTTTCTGTCTTATTACCCTAGACCATGTAAAAATTTATTGTGCCAAACAGGTTGTGAATTGGAAAATGTTTAAGGGACCCCACTTTAAAGGAATCTGTAAATCTGATGCCTTCTATACCAAGATTTCCTTCCTCAAAAGTGCTTCACACAATACATGTATAGTCTATAACACAAAAGTTTCTTATTCAACTGAACCTAATTAGATCAAGGACCAACATAGACTTAAGTAGCCTACAATGATTGACAATGTTAAAATTTTAATATCCTCACCTTGAAAGACAGAAGAAGACAGAGGCCAAACCCATCCTTATAATGCACCATAGGTGCCATTCTCCTGGGCACACCTCTTTCTTAGGATGAAGTGTCACATGTGACGAGAATGTCGCTTTCATCACTCAAAACCTAGATGTAGAAACAGTTTTCACAGCTGGTATTGCAGCGAATAAATAGAATTCCCTATACTTCATACTTAGAGGAAGATAGTTATGTGAAGAAAGGACAGCACATAACGCACTGACTCCGACTTCATTTGTTTATAAAAAAGAAAACTAAGGCTGAGGAAGGAGAGAGCCAATCAATAGCAGGGCTTACCTCCAAAACCATAGTGGGTTTTTGTTTTGTGTTTGTTTTTGTTTGTTTTTGTTTATGATTTTAGAGAAGTTAGATCATTGAATACTGATTACAGGAACATTCCTTCTGCATTTAACCATGCATTATTTTGTGTGCTTTTACTTGAATGCTAATAGATCCTCAAGAAAACATCTCTGCTATATTTGGCCTGCTATTTCACTCAATATCTACTCCCATAACTGTACATATAAAGAGATTATCCTTGACATATACTGGTATTATGTTTCAAACATCATAGTTGGAATAAAATACCTTAAACAAAAATGCATTTAAGATATCTAACCTAGGCAGAATAATACAGTTTAGCCTAACCTTCTGAAACACACACTCATAACAGGTATCTTAGTGAAAAGTTAAGCAATCCTAGAACAGAAAACTATTTTATAACACAATGTTGAATGACTAGCGAAATTTCTGGAATGGCATGTTAAACATAAATATGATGGTTGAGTCGGTATATGCTTATGACATCTAAATATTTGGCAGTATTTTCTTGATGTTTTTAAGGTGGGTTAGGGATGGAAAGATTGCTCAGTGGTTAAGACCACTTGCTATTCTTTTAGATGATCTGAGTTCAGTTCCCTGCAGTCATGTAGCCACTCATAGCATCTGTAATTCACATTCCAGGGGATCCCGTGCTCTCTTTTCTCTTCCTCTGACTTGCATATATGTGATACACATATATAGCACTCATACAAATGAAATAAAATAAATCTCTAAAATAGAATCACAATCAAGGTGTATACATATAGGGGTGACATTTTCAGGTTCCATGGACAGGTCCAAAATGATGATTCTATCATTTACTGATGATATAACATTTGAAATAGTAGCAAAATGTTCCCTGGATACTCTTTAATAATGCATGGAGCAAAAATAGAAAACAAGGCAGTTTTATACATTAATAACTTATATTTAATATAGTCTCCTTTCCACAACTACCTATGACGGTTTGCATCTAGGACATTTACCAAAAATGGTTAAGTTTGTCATACTCCCCTCTAGTTAGTTAAGGGAGTGTCAGCTTAATCAAATACCATTATAAAATGATTTTTCTTCTACACACACAGATTTATCAAGAACTAAATCCTGACCCCTGATACAGCATATGGGGAAATGATTTTAGCAAGATTAAAACAAAAAATAAATATATACCATTTCTGTAACACTAATGTAATAAAAGTTATGTGCACTACTTTTTCAAATTACATCAACCATGTTTAAAGAAAGAAAGAGAACTTTCTAAATTTTGCACCAAGATTGTAGAAGAACCTAACTTTAATGCCAGTTCCCTTGGATTTATCTTTTACAAGTTTCTCCAATAATATACCATGGCTTTCTAAGTTACCACCTTTAAGTTCCATTTCCTGGTAGAGGTCCTTTAGAAGGAGAGAATAAAGTAATGCCAGTTATCAGGCTACTTTCAAATGTCATAAAAGAACATCCACACAAAATAGAGATCTTCCTGTCTTTATAATAATTGTTTAGTAAGAACCATTTGAAACCCTCACACACAAAAAATTATTTCTTTGCACTACGTACTGGCCTTTGAGCTCGAGAGTTTAGGGAACGCCTTTCTTTGTACCACGTACTCAACTTCTTAAGCAAGTCCAAGGAAGACTGAGATCAGAAAGAACTGTTAACATTGCTGAAGCTCTCTGTTTAAAAACAATACAACTGTTTCTAACTTCTAAAGGATGACTGTGGCCTCTGAGATATGTGTGATGTTTGCTCTGTAAGGTTTCTGGCATCTGTAGTGAATAGTAAGCTTAGTAAGAGTTCCAATATACATATTCTGGTTCTTTACTTTCTTTCAATGTATGAAATAACTCCAAAAAGTCTTACAAAGCTGGTGTTGGAGAAATGGCACCACTGTTAGGAGCACTGGCTGCTCTTATGGAGGAACCAGGTCCAATTCCTACAAGACACATTGCAGCTCATAAGTATCCACAACTCCAGTCTCAAGGAATAGGACACCTTTTCTGGCCTCCACATTCAGTGTGTGTGTGTGTGTGTGTGTGTGTGTGTTTGTGCTACACATATATGCAGGCAAAATATCAATACCCATAAACTAAAAGTAAAAGCTAAAATTTTTATATCTTATACAGTCATTTTTTATTAAACTCTTGAATTCCCTTTAAATGGCTGCTTTGATAAGAATCTTTTGTCTAAAGTATATTAATATATTATAAGATTTTAGGAATCCATTACCAAATCCCCATATGCTTCTTTCTGAACATCTAGCACATAGAGGAGATAATAGTTTATATCTCATTCTGTGGAATGTACTATATTGCATATATATATATATATATATATATATATATATATATGTGTGTGTGTGTATACTTATATATGAAATATAATATATTTATATTATATATAATATATATAGTATATATACATATAATATATATAATAGAATTAAATAATATATAATGTAAAATTATTCCTCCCTAACTGGGATGTGGGATTTTTTTCAAGAATCAGACTTCCATGTTATACAGTAGGAAAGAAAAGCTCACATAACAGAATCAGCAAAAAAACATGCAAGAAGATGCAGAGAGACACATCTGGATTCGTGAATCAGAAAACACAAAACCAAAGCATAGAGGTAAATCAGAAATCACAAGAAATAGATAAGATCAATGAGGAGCTACTATCAATAATCATGTTGCTATAATTCAATTTTATTCCCATAGTTACTATAGATAGCAAGTTACTTCTCACCAATATATTAATGACTTCATTTAGATTTGGGATAATTATTCAAGGGAGAAAAATGGATAGGAACATTTGTAAATGATATCCATTAAATGTTCATGCTGGACTCATAAGAAGAGAAACAACTGTACTTGCATGTTTACAAAGCCTAACACTTAAATATTCATCTCAGCTTGGAAGGCTGAGGATAAAGCTCAGTGGGACACTACTTTCTTAGAATGTATGAAACCCTGTGTTCAGTCCTTATTATCAGAAAAGAAAGAAAACAGGAATTAGACAGAGTTGTCCACTGTACTCATTTCTTTTCAATGTGGCACTGGAAGCACTAACCAGAACAATAAGAAGGAAAATAACAGATACAAATAAGAAGACAACTCAAATTATCCCTATTTATAGATGATATATTATACATAAAAGACCCTAAAAATTCCACCAGAAAACTAGAAACAATCAATAGTTTCAACAAACTGGCAGGACACAAAATCAACTTATAAGAAAATCAGTAGTCTTTTTATACAACAGCAGCAAACACACTAAAACAAGATCGTGGACATGCTCCCAATTATGTTAGCATCAAACACAATAAAATAGCTTGGAACAAATCTAATCGGGTTGTAAAGACCTCTAAAATGAAAACTTTGTACCTATGAAGAAGAAACTTGAGAAAGACACTAGAAAATGGAGAGACATCTTGTGTTCATGGATCAGTAGAATTAATATTATAAAATTGAGCATCCTTCCAAACCAATTTACAGATTGAACTAAATTCCAATCAAAAATCCCACAATGTACTTCAAAGACATAGATAAATATTCTTAAAATTCATATGGAACCAGAAAAAAAACTGGATCCCTAAAGTAACACTGAACAAAAAGAATGCTGAAGAAAGTACGGTTTCAGGGTTCAAGATATATTATAGAGCTATATGAATCAAAACAATGTGGCACTACCACAAGGAAAAATGTAGATCAAAGGAATAAAAAGTAAAGATCTAAATATGAGTACAAAACCATAGAAATCTAATATTTGACAAGCAGATCAAAAGCATACACTGAAGAAAAGACAGCATCTTCAACAAATAGTGCTTGGAAAACTTAATGTCTATGGGTAGAATAAAAATAATGGAAAAAGCAAAAAATATCTAGTACTCTCTGAACAAAACTTGGCTCTAATTATATCAAAGACCTCAATCTGAAACGTGAAATGCTAAAATTTGTACAACAAAATAAGGCATGATACATGTTTAAGAAAGGGCTTTCTGAACAGGACTCCATTTGCCCAGGATTTAAAGTCAACAATTAGCAACTGGGTCTTCACAAAACTAAATGGTTCGTGTACAGCTAAGAAAAAATCAATTGAGTGAAAAAGAAACTCACAAGAGAATCTTTGCCAGCTCCATATTTAGTAGAAGATTAATTAATAGAATATACAAAGAACCCAGAAAACAAAGTATCAATGAAACAACCAACCCAATTAAAAGTGGGCTAGGGATCAAAACAGAAAGTTTTTCTTTTTCTTTTTATAAATTTTTTATTAGTATTTTTATTTGTTTACATTTCAAATCTCCACAGGACCAAGGGCCACCCCACCCCCCCATTGATTACAGATAGAGCCATCCTCTGCTACATATGTATCTAGAGCCATGGATCCCTCCATGTGTACTCTTGGTTGGTGGTTTAGTCCATAGGAGTTCTGAGTGGTCCAGTTAGTTGATATTGTTCTTCCTATGGGGTTGCAAGTCCCTTCAGATCCTTCGGTTCTTCCCCTAGCTCTTCCATTGGGCTTCCCAGGCTCAGTCTGATGGTTGGCAATATCTGCATCAAAGGAAGAAATTAACGCATCTAAGAAATATCTCAAAAAGTTCCCATCATCTTCAGAAATTAGATTAATGCACATCTAAACAATTTTGATATTTCATCTCACCCCAGTCAGAATGACTAACAAATGCTGGCAAGGTTTTGGGAGGAAGGGTACACTCACTGACTGTTGCTGGGAATTCAAACCAGTACAGACATTCTGGAAATCGGCATGGAGGATCCTTTTTAAAAGGTGAAAAATGGGGGACACAATTCAAAATGAGAGCCGTTGGCACCCTTGGGATCATGGAGCAGCTCCAAGAGGCCCAAGAGACCAACAGAGGCCCTATGGGGAGACATGGAAGCTGACAATGAGTATGTAGAGCCCAAAATATTTCTAGAACAATTGAGAGAGAAAGGCAGATTTCAAAGGAAGATGTTTTCTTTGAAAGGAAGATGGTTTCATGAAATTGGAAAGATGAGCAGAGTTCATTTCACTGCAGAAAGAAGCAAAACTAGATACTTTGAAGGTAGGTAGAGCTAGAGATACAGAGACGACAGGTGTGGGAGTATGGCTATGGTGGACAAGGGAGCATGTCATTGCTGAGTAGGACAAGCAGGGTGGTGTGCAGCAGCCTGGAGCTTCTGTGGACTATGTCCCCTATTATGCTTCCCAGCCACCTAATCACCCTGGCTCTGAGCAACAGCAGGATATGCAAGATGGAGAATGGTTCATTTTCTGGTTTGGACCTTCTCCAAAGACCTCTATGGTCTGTGCTGCTGCATGAGACCACATTGGTGTCTGTGGTCCATGCTACAGCCTGGGGACATGCTCATGTCTGTGGTCTATGCTGCTGCCACAAGGTTGTGTTGATGCCCATTGTACCTGTTGCTACCAGAGAACAGGTGGATGTCTATGGTCTGTGCTGCTGACTGAGGCCATTTTGATGTTTGTGATCAGCCAGTGCTGCCAGTGCCTGTTATGGGCAAGAAAGCTTCTTTTGCAGTGGTATGGATATCTGCAGTCTCATAATTGAGAATGAGAGACATTGAAGGCTTCTATGGCAACACCTCCCCTCCAATAAAAAGAAACTGTCTAGACAGAAAGCCATTGAAAAGTATCCTTTAAAATTGTGATGAAGATGCTGAGTGTAGCACTTCACAGTTGATGGCTTCTGATGTGTGTGGGGTAAGGGGGTGATGGTTTGTATATGCTTGGCCCAGTGAATGATACTATTAGAAGGTATGGCCCTGTTAGAGTAGAAATGACTTTGTAGGAGTAGGTATGTCACTGTAGGCATGGGCTTCATCCTAGTTGCCTAGAAACCAGCCTTTCACTATCAGAATTCAGATGAAGATGTTGAACTCTCAACTCCTCCTTGCACTATGCCTGCCTGGATGCTTCCATGTTCCCACCTTGGTGATAATGGATTGAACCTCTGAACGTGTAAGCCAGCCACAATTAAATGTTGTCCTTATAAGAGTTGCCTTGGTCATGGTGTCTGTTTACTCTACTTTCTTAGAGTAAAACTCTAAGACAGGGGGTATCGTTAGAGATATGGCCACTTGGAAGTTTAACCATGCTCCAGTGAGTGGGTATATGAGCAACACAAATTGAACTTGATGTATTTTTTTCCTTTTGTGAGGAGAGCACAAGGGTAGGAGGATGAACCTGAGCTGAATGAGAAGTGAGTGGAATCCGGGTACATTGTATGAAATTACCAAATAATCAATACAAAAGTAATATGTTGGGAAAAAAACTAACTAAATAAATAAATAAATAAATAAACCTATGACATAAGCAAACTATACCACTTCTTGGTATATGCGCAAAGGACTCAATGCCTGCTCCAATTATTTACTTAACAATGCTCATTGCCACTCCTATTCATAATAGCCAGGAGTTGGAATCAACCTAAATCTTCTTCAATAGATGAGTGAATAATTAAATTTTGGTGTACACACTAGAATACTATTTGGCTATAAAGAAAAATGAAATCATGAAAATTTCAGGTAAACCGATTCATCGCAAAAAAAGAATATACTGGATGAAATAACCCAGACCTAGAAAGGAAATTATTGCATTTTCTTTCTCATCTGTGGTTCACAGCTCCAAATCTTCAGTTATGTGTATGTAAGAAATCAAGAAAAGTATGCAGAGATCACATAGGTGAGGAAGACCTGGGATAGGACTGTAAGGTTACAGGTGGTAATGATGGAGGAAACAGTAAAACAGGGAGAGATCTCCATCTGAGAAAGGGGGAAGGAAGAAAATACAGAGCAAGAAGCAGGGAGGAGGGACTAAGTTTAATAAAGCTTCAATGAAACATATTACTTTGTATTTACCTAAAATTAAACTTTATTATAAATATGTTTGTATTTATATGTGTATGTGTTTATATAATAAACACAAATATATTAAACAAAGTTATGTCACTTGGGCTGACAATGCTACCCACAAAAATCATACATAAACAAAAACCCCAGTACAAGACACACATACACATACACACACATACACACACACACACACACAAACACACACCTCCTTATGAGTGCTTGTCCAAGGTAGTCCAAGTACACCTAAAATAATATAGGCTTATACTCTTGCTCCTGGCTGCTAATCAGAGGTTGAAGTTCCTATTGCTGAAAATAGCTCATACCTAGGATATGGGACTCTGGTGCTTCAGGATAGATCTAATCTGAAAGCCTCCTTTCTACAGCTTAATTACATAGTACTGCACAGAAAATACTATGCTAGCTTCTAAGGGATAGAAACAATTTATAGTCATACCTAGCTCTGACACCAAACAATGGTGTCAAATGAAACAATGACAGCCATTGCAAAGTATCAGTAAAGGTGCAATGAGTAACACCCAGCATGGTGGCCACAGCAGTGTGAAAGTCAACTCTGATGCCACTTTAAGGAACTTCTATATCTTGAACTCTGTGTGCTCCAATTCTGGGTTCCACAGGCTTCATAGCGTGTATAGATAAATGGTGTCATGGCAGAATTGGCTAAAGGACAAGTGTTTGGCTTTTCACTGTGTAGCTGGAAGCTGGTATCTCTGAAAATATGGAATTTGTTCTGTTCCCACCTTTCTGCTCTTCAATAGTTCTTACTAAGTCAACCAACTAGATGGTACACATGACCCAGAGTTGACCAAAAAGTCCAGCAACATGTGACTATAGGCTCTTTTCCTATCATTGCTGAACATCTTAATGAAGTTCTCAACCCCTGTCTAAGAATGTGACTCCTACTGCCTGCTGCATGCTGTCCATGGGAAAAAAAAAAAACTACAAAAAAACACATTTTCAGAGCCAGGATGTGGTTCCAGCAAGCAGATGATGGGAATGCTTTGTAAACCCAACATTCAGGTTAACAGCTTGGGTATCTCAGTTGAAGAAATTTGTCAGGGGATCTGAACCTATTCAGTTGCCCTTTCTATTCTCAGATGTGCATTTATGAAGAACTCATGGGAGGACTTGACATAGTTAAGAAGCTGGAAGTTCTGGAAGGGCTCAAAGGGCCAACGAATAAAGCTTCTGGGACACTCTTTAGGAAGGAAAATGGGAAGCAAAATGCAGAATCAGCAAAGATTAAAAGCATTCTTAAACTGGCCAACCATCCCTGAATGTGAGCTTGTTCAAGGACTGGATACTGTTAAGGAACAGCCAGAAAATGGTAAATCGCTGCCTATACTGAAAGAGGAAAGTTAATAAATGGGAAGTGTTAAACATTCTTAAACATGGTCCTCAAAAATCACAAGAAGTATTTCATTACAATGCATTGCAGGACCAATCATTTGGTCCTGAGGCATGGACTAGGAGTAGATATACTAGCCACAGTCTGTGTGTTCATCAGGCTGTGCTGCAGAGCTATATATTATGTTTCCCCCCAAAATAAGAAGCAATGGAATGGTTAGCTTCAGTTAAAAATAATAAGTCAACAGATCTCTGCAGACGGTGCAGACAACATGAAAAAGAGGAAAACTAAAAAGACATCTGCACGCATGCATCTTAGATATATCAACAAATACAAAGTGTCAATACTCACTCAAGGAAGGGGTGAAAGGAGGGAAGGAATACTTTTTAAGAGGTCAAGCAATCAACATGACTTAATTGAGAATCACGTACTTGGCTATCAAGCAGAATTTTTTTTTTATTGGATATTTTATTTATTTACATTTCAAATGTTATCCTCTTTTCTGGTTTCCCCTCCACAAACCCTCTATCCCAATCCCCCTCCCCTTGCATCGATAAGGGTGTTCTGCCACCCACCCACTCCCACCTAACCACCCTGGCATTCCTCTACACTTGGGCATCTAGCCTTTGCAGGACTAAGAGAATTATTTTAAAATAACCTTGAAAATACATTTTAGAAAAGTCGATTTTTGTGTTCATCCTGTATTAGAAAATTTTATAGGAATGATATGCAAAGAAATTTCGCAGGATGTCAGCAAAGTAATGGTAACTCTGAGAAGAAATCAAATGGAAATACTGTAAGTGCGGATAAATGAAACAGAGATGACAACTGCTTTGTAGGACTCACTAGAGTATTCAATAAAAACAATAGAAGATAGGCTAATACACACACACCCACACACACACACACACACACACACACACACTTATAGACACGTCATTTTAAAAAATCATACCAAAAGTATGGTGTTAACTTTGCAGAATTCCAAGGAAAATGTATACATTTAATTTAGAGAAACAAAATTAGAAGTTAGGAGCAAGCTTGATAGTGGGTGCCTGCAATCCCAGCATTCTTGAAACAAGTTGACTCTGTATTTCAGGTGAGCGTGGGCTATATGGAAATTATCATGTTTCAAAAAAGTTGTATCAGAACTTTCAAAATTCATGCAAGCTGTAAAATAACCAATAGAACTTGTAAAGTACGGGAAAAGGTCAATCTTAACTTCTCTATACAAAAATTAGTATGATCATGTACAATTGTAGATACTAACCAATTGCTTAAGCATTTCACAAATGCTTTTGTAGAAGCCATAACAAAACTGAGAGGAGGAACAAATGACATGTCAAGAATGGAGACAGAATGGTATTGTAGAAAATAAAAGAAAAGAAACAAAAGATGAGGTGAAGAACTTAATCCTATCCATAGTATGTTCAATGTAAATACTTTAAAGAAACGACAAGAAACCTTCATTTAAATGAAATATGGCTTTATACAGTGCTAAGGAAAACCTGCTTTAGAGGTAGGTATTATGTGAGTTGATAACACAGTGCACAGAAGCAATGGGCCTTTCAGAGAAAATCTGAGTGTCAATTATAGATACTTTTCCATAGAGAGTCCTTAGACAACACAAGACATTGCCACTCCTCTTGGTTACCCACCAGAAATGGGTGGGGAAAGCATTGTTGAACCTTACACCTTGCATACAGAACACTGAGAAATCAAGATGAAACAAAGCTGCAAGTTCATGTCTGCTGGCCATGACACATAACACCACGAGGAGCTATGCAGATACTGGGATAAAAAAGTTATCAATGCTCTCTCAGACATGCACCCCAGCATGCTGCAACCCTTAACTGCCAAGCAAGAAAAGTCCATTGGTGTAGTAGTGGCAAAAATGTTTTGCAATTTGCCTGTTACTTCCAAGATGGATTTGAGGCCCTTGCCACATGAAGAAATACATACTTGATAGTGTAAATATGCTTTGTCAAGAGTTTTGGATGGAACAGATCATAAATTACTAGGCAAGATGTACTGCTGAATATTTCACTAAATAAATATGTAGTAGAGTGATCTCCTATAAATTTTTGTTTATATCCAAAGACTAGTGCTGCTCTCAGTCTAGGTGAGATACACTGCTTTGTGCAGAGTGTGACAGTTAATGCAGAATCTCATAGCTGACCAAAGTGCTGGGGATAAGTGACAGTTGAGGGCATAGGCATAAATGAGATACCAGCATCACTGCCTCTGAGACCCAAGAAGCATCATAGAAAGAGCAGATAGACTGCAAGACCTGAAGGATGGAGAGGAAAGCTCCAAGATGACGTATTCAGAACATGACATGGCTCTTGCACTCACAAGCACAGAATACTGTGGCTCCATGATGATGTGTTCAGAATATGCCATAGCTATTGCAATCACAAGCATAGGCACAAAGTACTGTGACTACCTATACAATTCACAGAGAGAGGGGCGGGATGGAGGGAGAAGGAGACAGAGTGGGGGAAGGGAGAGGGAGGGAGACAGATGGACAGACAGATGGACAGAGGCAAGAGAGGGAAACTGCCAGAAATAGTAGGAGCAGGGAAAAGAGAGGCCAATAGTGAATGAGATCATAATATATTCCGTTAATAAATTTATAGTGGAATCATCTAAAATCTATTTGCAGAAAGTTTCTAATATACAACATGACTTTATTAACTATCATTCTCAGGTTGTGTATTGGATTTGTCATTGTTCCCCTAAGTCATATGCTTTCACTCTCCGCCTTGACTGGCCACACGTATAACATGTAGAACACGTATAAGTTCTATTTGTCATGTATTTGACACAGTTTTAGATTCTGCACATATATGATATCTACATAATACTATTAAAAAGCAACCGTCAAATGACCAGACCTAAGCAGCTCATTGATATCACCATTTCAGGATTCAAGGACCATCATGGAAGATAGGATAAATAGAACGTAGGATCTGAAAGATGGGTTGGGCAAGGAGGGGAAGAAGCTTTGTGAAAGGCTGTTTTCTGGTCCTGACCTGGCCCTTGCACTCAGACTAATAGAGCTGTGGTTGTGTGTTCAAGATTGGGTCTGTTAATATTCCATCCTAGATGGGGACTCAGGAGAAACCACCTTCCCTGAGGAGCTTCTGGTACTTAATTATTGCCCTTGCTCCATTTATAACCCCACACTCATACTCTCAACTAAGCAAACTCTAATTAGATTCATTGCATTACAAAAATAAAATAAAAAAAAATAGAAAGGACATGGAAGTTGGAATGTGACAAGAGGAGAATGAATTCTTCAGGAGTAGGAGGAGATAGAAGACAATGAGGCAGAAAATTCGATAAAAATGCATTATAAATTTTCAAATGACCAAATAAAATGAGTTTTTTTTTTTAATGTGATAATACAGTTGGGAATTAATCAAAATTAAGCTGAAGTGAGTACATTTGTAACACACAAAATGGATTTCAAAATGCTGATCTTATATAAAATTCAGCATGTCATTAAAGTAGCCAGTTCATCAAAACATAAAGAAGAAGCTTAACAGTATCACCAACAAAACTTTAAGTATTAAGAGGTAAAAATTGACAGAATTGATGAAAGACAAAATTCTACAATTTGGCTATAAAATAGACAAGACAGAAAAATCAATGCAGTATAGTATAAAAGGACTTGATAGAAGTATAATTTATAAGACATTTCATCCAATAATTATAGTATATGCATTTTAAATTTTTTATTTCTTTTATCTTAATGTGTGTGTGAGTGTGTGTTTGTGTGCATGCATATACATATCATAAAGCACATATGGAATCAGAAGATAACTTGTGGAAGTTAATCCTCTCCTTCCACATGTGTCCCAAGGATCAAGCTCAGGTCGGTCAGGTCAGGAAGCTAGGAACAATTGCCTGTACACATTGAACGATTTTATCAGCCCTAGGCTATGCATTCTTTTCAAGAACATTTGTAATGTATGCATGAATGCTGCTCAGTGAGAGAGCACATTCTTAGCATGTACAAAGCCCTGGGTTCAATTTTTTTAAAGTTAAAAGTAGTATATTAATTTTTTATAAACAATGAATTTAAATTTACATGTGTTAAAATCACATCAATTATATTGTATAGCAATGAAAGAATTACAGTAGCAATCAAAACCAGAAAAACATCTAGAAAATCTCCATACATTTGGAAAATATGTAACATTCTTAATTCTAAGGAAGTGAGATAAATTAGGGTCTAGTTTGAATTGAATAAAAACAAATACATAACCCATCAAAATGTGTACGATGCACTAAAATAAAAAAGTATAGCATGTTTACATAAAAATTATTGTCTGACTAAATAACTTAATGTTCAACTTAAGTTAAAAAACATAAAGACAATTTTTATCTTACTATAATTTTATATATTTATTAAATATATTCATTAATGTATTTAATATAGTTTAAGAAGAGATACTTCCAATTCAATGGACACAAGTTAGGCTTCCAACATTCACACTGAGAAGCTCACTACTGACTGTAACTCTAGCACCAGGGATCTGATGCCCTTTCACGGCCTCTGTGGTCATCGGTACTCACACACACACGTCTATATGTGCATAAATATAATTTAAAATTTCAAACTAATCATAATGCTTTTATGTTCAACTTTCATTCCAGTTATATGCCCCAGCAATTGAAGAGCATAAGACTTCCTCTTTGATCTGCTATAAGTCATCTATAATGCATCCACAGCAAACATCATCCTCAATGTCAAGATTGTCTGTTTTTCTCTTACAAAGGAATAAGGCACGGACCATTCATGCTACACATATCCCATTTCATAACAGTTCCCTTGCTAACATAAGTAGAATAAAAACAAGAAGTGGAAGCCATGCAGTTTCAAAAGTAAAAATATAAAAATATACTCACCTTTATGTATCATGTTACCCATGTTCCTATATGATAGGAAATCATATAACATCCAAATCTCTCCAGAACTAAAATGTGAATTTAAGTGTCACAAGACACTTGATCATTAGGAAGAAAATCAATTAATTATTCTCATTAATAAAAGAAAGATGCTGAGAATATATTTTAAATATTTTGTCAGGAAAAAAAAAAAAGATAGGTATATAAAATAATGAATGCCGGGCAGTGGTGGCGCATGCTTTTGATCCCAGCACTCAGGAGGCCGATTTCTGATTCGAGGTCAGCCTGGTCTACAGAGTGAGTTCCAGGAGAACCATGGCTATACAGAGAAATCTTGTCTCGAAAAACCAAAAATAAATAAATAAATAAATAAATAAAAATAAAAATAAAAAATAAAAAAAAGATAGGTTTATAAAATAATGACTATGATGCTTAGTTTGATCTAGCAATTCCACTTTCTTTTGTTTTACTTACCTGTGTTTATCTGTGGCCTGACATCTAACCACTATCATCATGGCTCAACAGTCATGATCACCTGACATGAATTATCTTTCTTTAGATGAACAATCAGAAAGTCAACCCCAGCCCAGTGTTGCTATAATCCCACATCATTCATTTCAGTTCCATTGCATAGATACCATCTCACTTCACACACTTGTTATATAGTAAACACTATATCACAAGACAGAGTGAATGAAGTTAGGGTTGTAAAGTATTTGTTACAGCATATTTTTATAGTTGTTCTACTTTATTATTAGCATTTATTGTTAATTTCTTATTGTGAAATAGATTAAATAAATGATATAATATTCATATGGGAAAAATATTACATGGTATTTGGAATTTAGTGTGTTCTATAGTTTTATGCATCTACTGATATTCTTGGACTACATCCTTCATTAATTGGTTAGCGAAACATCCAAACATCACAGTGTGCTTAGTGAGCAGTCAATAATGTTTATAGCCACTAGCATTGAAAATATGCAAATTAATTTGAAATTTTCATTGCATCACAGGATAG
This sequence comes from Rhynchomys soricoides, assembly GCA_019843965.1. Classification (NCBI taxonomy): domain Eukaryota; kingdom Metazoa; phylum Chordata; class Mammalia; order Rodentia; family Muridae; genus Rhynchomys; species Rhynchomys soricoides. Next base: position 1,860,565 of record JADRCH010000153.1, on the reverse strand, counting down.
TAAACATTTAGTGGCAACTGAAAGGTGTGGGGAAATCAGAGAAAACATTTATGAAGTCAGTTCATTCCTTCTATCTTCTGGAGATTGAATTCAGGGCACTAGGATTGCACAAAAATCATCTTTACCTGCTGAGCCATCTCACTGATGAGTATTCTTACTACCATAATGAAAGAACAGTTGAGGGAAGGATTAAAATGGAGACAAAGGTGACTGTGAAGTCAACACTTGACATTTGATTATAGATATTTGATTCAATTATACACTAAAATTAAACGAATTATGCTATCTATAAAATCTTAGTAAGACTGAAAGTTAGAATTATTTTTCCTCTATAGAAATTATCTGAAGCCAACATCTTTTTTATTTAATTAATTATTTTATTTATTTACAGTCCATCTGTTGCCTCCATCCTATTCCCTTCCACTGTTCCTCATAGCAATCCCCTACTCCTTTGCCTCTGAGAGGGTGCTTCCCCCCCCCCATACCCACCTCAAACCCTGCATCTCCCCCTTCTCTGGGCCTCAAGTCTCTTGAGGATTAGGCCTCTTCCACTGAGGCCAGACCAGGCAGTCCTCTGCTATATATGTACCTGGGGCCTCAGACTAGCCTATGTATGCTACCTGGATGGTGACTCGGTCTTTGGGAGCTCCCAGGGGTCCTGATTAGTTGAGACTGCCAGTCTTCCTATGGGGTCATCCTCTCCTTCAGCTCCTTCAACCCTTCCCCTAACTACTCCATAGGGGTCCCCGGCTTCAGACCAATGGTTGGGTGTATCTGTGTCTGTGTCAGTCAGCTACTGGTAGGGCCTCTCAGAGGACAGCCATGCTAGGCTCCTGTGTATAAGCACATCATAGCACCAATAATAGCGTCAGGTCTTGGTTTCCCCACCCCCCATAAGAGGTATCCCAAGTTGGAACAGTCACTGGACAGCCTTTCTTAAGTCTCTTCTCCATTTTTGTCACTGCAGTTCTTTTGCACAGGAACAATTCTGGATCAGAGTTTTTGACTGGTATGACAACCTCATCCCTCCACCTGATGCCCTGTCTTTCTATTGGAGGTGGACTCCCCGCTTTCCCTCTCACCACTGTTGGACATTTTGGCTAAAGTCACCCCCATTAAGTGCTGGGAATCTCTCACATCTCAGGTATCTGGGATGTTCTAGAGTGCCCCCCCCCACCTGCCACTGCCAGAAGCTGTGTATTCCCAATCCTTCTCCTTGCCTTCTGGGCTTCTCTCCTGTTCTACTCACCCCATACCAGATCCTATTCCCCTTTCCCCCTCCTCCTCCTTATTCCTTCCGAGGTCCCTTCATCACTCTGCCTCCCATGATTATTTTGTTACCTCTTCTAGGTGGGATTGAAGCATCATTTCTTGGACTTTCCTTCTGGTTAAACTTCTTACAGTCTGTGGGTTGAATCATGGGTATTCTGTACTTTTGGGCTAATATTCATTTATAAGTGAGTATATACCATGTGTGTCCTTTTTTGGGTCTGGGTTACCTCACTCAGGATGATATTTTCTAGTTCTATCCATTTCCCAGCAAAATTCATGATGTCCTTGTTTTTCATAGCTGAATAGTATTCCATTGTGTAAATGAACCACATTTTCTGTATCCATTCCTCCATTGTGGAACATCTGGGTTGTTTCTAGATTCTGGTTGTTACAAATAAGGCTGCTATGAACATAATGTAACATGTGTCCTTGTGGTATGGTGAAGCATCTTTTGGGTATATGCCCAGGAGCAGTATAGCTGGGTCTTCAGGTAGAAATATTCCCGATTTTCTAAGGAACCATCAGATTGATTTCCAGAGTGGTTGAACCAGTTTGTAATCCCACCAGCAATGAAGGAGTATTCCTCTTTCTTCACATGCTTGCCATATGTGCTGTCACCTGAGGTTTTGATCATAGCCATTCTGATTGGTGCAAGGTGAAATCTCAGATTCGTTTTGATTTGCATTTTCTTGATGACTAAGAGTGTTAAACATTTCTTTAAGTGCTTCTTGGCCATTGGAGACTCCTCTGTTGAGAATTCTCTGTTTAGCTCTGTACCCCATTTTTTAATTAGGTTATTTGGGTTTTGGGGAGGCTAATTTCTTAAGTTCTTTACACGTTTTAGGTATTAGCCCTCTATCAGATGTAGAGTTAGTGAAAATTTTTTCCCAATCTGTAGGTTGACAATTTGTCCTGTTGACAATGTCCTTTGCCTTACAGAAGTTTCCTAGTTTCATAAGGTCCCATTTATCAATTGTTGATCTTAGAGCCTGAGCCATTGATTTTCTGTTCAGGAAGTTTTCCTCTGTGCCAATGAGTTTGAGGTTCTTTCTCACATTCTCTTCTATTCAATTCAATGTATCTGGTTTTATGTGCAAGTTTTTGAGCCACTTGAACTTGAGCTTTGTGCAAGGTGATAAATATGGATCAATTTTCATTCTTCTCCATGCAGACTTCCAGTTAGACCAGCACCATTTATTGAAGATACTTTCTTTTTTCCACTCTATGTTTTTGGCATCTTTGTCAAAGATCAAGTGACCATAGGTTTATTTCTGGGTCTCATTCTATTCCATTGATAGATCGGTTTGTCTCTCTACCAATACCATACCATCTGTTCTTTTTCACTATTGCTCTATAGTAAAGCTTGAGGTCAGGAATGGTGATTTCTCTAGAAGGTCTTTTATTGTTGAAAATTGTTTGGGCTATCTTGGGCTTTTTTGTTTTTCCATATAAAGTTGAGAATTACTCTTTCCATGTTTGTGAAGAATTGTGTTGGAATTTTGATAGAGATTGCATTGAATCTGTAAATTGCTTTTGGTAAGATAGCCATTTTCACTGTTATTCCTACTAATCCATAAGCATGGGAGATCTTTTCATCTTATGAAGTCTTCTTCAATTTCCTTCTTCAGGAATTTGAAGTTCTTGTCTTGCAGATCCTTCGCTTGCTTAGTAAGAGTTACACCAAGATATTTTATAATATTTGTGGCTACTGTGAAGGGTATTGTTTCCCTAATTTCTTTCTCAGTGATTTGGTTGAGTTAATTTTATATTCCATCACTTTTCTGAAGCTGTTTATCAAATATAGGAGTTCTCTGGTGGAATTTTTGGATCACTAATGTATACTATCACATCATCCACAAATAATGATACTTTGGCTTCTTCCTTTCCAATTTGTATCACCTTGATCTCCTTTTTGTTGACAACTTGCTCTAGTTAGAACTTCAAGTACTATGTAGAATAGACAGGGAAAGAGTGGGAAGCTTTGTCTTGTCCCTGATTTTAGTGGGATTGCTTCTAGTTCCTCTCCATTTAGTTTGATGTTGGCTGTCGGTTTGCTTATATTGGGTTTAGATATATGCCTCTCCAAGACTTTCTCTCTATGTCTCTCCAAGACTTTGTAACATGAGGGGAGTTGTAATTATGAAAAAGTAAATTATATCCATTGTGTCTGTACAATTCATCTTTAGCAATGATTTGCTACCCATACCATTCCTCTATCTATATTTACCTTTCTTCCACCCACCAGCTCTAACTAGACAAACAATACTTGGGAAGATTCTACCCTTTATTCAGCATTATAAACATCCTTCACCTCCAATATCAGACATAAGCATAAGTTGTTGGTCATGGATGGCTGTGAGACTCCCAAAACATACAGCCTATTGTTGTTGCCCATGGTTACCCACCCACCCCTGAGATGAAATTCACAATGCATTTCAGAAACATGGCTCAGAGATCCCTGAGCTGGAACTGACCTGTATCCCAAACCATAGATTCTACTGCTGCTGCCCTTGATTACCCATCCACTTCTGTATTGAAGACACAATGCATTTCAGAACCATGGTCCAGAGAACCTTGGAACTGACCCAAAAGCCTCCTCTTTGAGGACAACCATTCATGGAACCAGAAGACACCATGAAAACTCACAAAGGAGATTGGCAACCAACAGCCCTACCCATCTATGATGCCTATGAATCACAACAATGACTAGCAGGGAATGATAACCCTATGAGTGCAGTAATGACAAGAATACCTTGGCAGTAACCAATGGCTCTCTAGCTGGACTTAATAACCTGCTTAATAGGAGGAGTACGATGCCTGGTACTGAAAACCTAGCTAACTAATATTGCTAGTGAAAACAACATAATCTCTATTAACAGTCTATAAATTATTTATTCTTTTATCCACAGATAAATGCAGTCTTCATTCCTATCAATGAAAATTCTCTTTGCAACAAAGACCACTACAGAAAACCAGAAGCAATCAAAATAAAGAGTTATAGAACCTAACCCCAATGAATACGTCTACAACATACACCCACATCTAAGACTCTGATGACATTGTGGAAAGTGGGACAGAAAGATTGTAAGAGCCACAAGACCAAGGACTTTGCTGTGACATCATGTCTCCTAGGAACGTAAAAATCTACAACTTAAAATTTACTCAACACGACCACCCAACTATGAGCTAAATAAGAAGGCCACCAAAAACACATTAAACTTTACAGGAAAAAGCCCACAGGCCTCAACCTTACACAAAGAACTATAGGCAACTGAGTAACGTTGGGAGCAAGAGAGGTAACACTCCCCAGGGAAGGGCATACCAATTGATTTTCCAGTGTCAAAAAGTCAGATCTGAAAATATACAAACAAATAACATCATATTGACTTAACAAATTATATTTATGAATGTGTATGGATATACAAATACACATATCCACATACTAACATAAAAATATAAATCGGTCATGAATATTAAGTAGAGTGGGGAGAGGTATATGGGAAGGCTTGGAGGGAGGAAAAGGAAGGAGGCATGTTGTATTCAAAATAAAATCTTAAAATAACTATAACAAAAAGAAGCTTGCATAAAGGAGAAAAACATTCTTTCAGGATCACTGCGGATCCACTTAACCCCAGAACCCCAATGCCATCACTCAGCAAAATGAGACTGAAGTTACTCAAAGGCCTAGTTTTTTAGTTTGCTGTGATAAAACATTTACCAAAACAAACCTGAGGAGGAATGTGGTCACTACATCTTGCAGGTTACAATCTACCAGGGCAACAGCTCACAGAAAGGACCCAGAGTGCAGAACTGACCTGGGAATCATGGAGAATGCTGCATACTGTCTTCATTTCCATGTTTAGTCAACCTGCTTTCTTATTGAATCCAGGTTGTATACTACCCACAGTGAGCTGGGCCATTCTAAATCAATCATTTTTCAAGAAAATGTCAATCTGATGGAGGCAGTTCCTCAATTGAGGTTCTTTCTACCAAACTGAGACTACTTTGGGTCAAGCTGACCAAAATTAACACATCCAGAAAGAAAATTCTTGAAAGTTGAGGCTTTCATTTTGAATTCTAAATTGTATCTTTGGAACAGGATAACTCACTTCTTTGATTTAGGATCAACTTTAAGAGTCAATGCAGGCTTGGGAGCTGGTTCTGTTGGTAATGTATATGCAGCACAAACGTGAAGTATGAGTCTGAGTCCCATCTTCAGCACCCACATTAAAAATGATGATAAGCAAGTGAGGATTATAAAACCAGTATTAGGGAAGTGAAGACAGGAATCCTGGGGATGGCTAGCTAAAAAACCTAGGCAACTTGGAGAATCCCAAGCTAATGAAAGAATATGTCTCAAAACACAAGGTAGACAGCTTGTCTTAGTTAAGGTTACTATTGCCATGATGAAACATCATGACCAAAACCTACTTGAGGAAGGAAGGATTTATTTCACTCACAGTTCCATAAAACAGTTCATCAAAAATAGTGAAGGCAGGAACTCAAGCAAGGCAGAACCTAGAGGCAGAAGTTGACACAGAGGCTATGGCAGGGCAGAGTGCTATTTACTGGCTTGTTCCCCATGGCTTGCTCAGTCTGCTTTCTTATAAAACCCAGGACCACCAGCCCACCAGAACCAGAAGCCATCATGAGCTGGGCCATCCCTCATCAACCACTAATTAAGGAAATTACCCCTAGGCTTGCCTACAGCCCCATTGTATGAGGAATTTCTTTTTCAATTGAGGCTTCTTCTCTAATGACTCTAGCTTGTGTCAAGCAGACATAAAACTAATCAGGAAAGAAGGCCCACCTGTAGTCATTCACTGGCCTCCAGACTCCATATACATGCATGTGCTTGTGCACATGCATGCATGCACACCACACACACACACACACACACATACACACACACCAATGCTCAAAGAGATTCATGGCAAATAATCTCCCACCCAATCTTCCTTTCGTCCACCTAATTGTCTTCTCCATAGTAATTCTCTTCAAAATGCAAAATGGCCTTTGCTCTAATGCTTTGGTCTTAGAAATAACTGGGTTAGAAAATCTCTGATTTGCCCCTGTTGTTGCCTTTAAACTATTCTTCTCCCTTGTGTTTCATTTTCCTTACATCCAAAGGGAAGAGACTTCATAATGATTAAGTAGGAGAGTGACAACAAGACAGCATAGCATCCAATACGTAGCAAATGTTGACAAATGGTGATTGCCCCTGTTGACACTACTATCAACAAAACTTACTCTAATTAGGTATCAAACTGTAAGTACATGCATGCATATGTTTAGAATCTTTACTATGAAACTAGCACTACTCACCATGCAGAAGCAATTTAACAGGTTACCTTAAATTTAGAACAATTTTAATGTAGGTATTACTTTCCAATATATGTAAAACAGTAATAATGATGACATAATGTGACCTACTTTGAGACACATATCATTGCTAACTGGAAGTTAAAGGCCACAATTGCAAACAGTATATCAGAGAGGAACATTTCACAGAATTGAGTATTTACATTAATATTATTTATCACATGCATTTTATCATAGCAATATTTCAATGTTTATCAAAACTTTGTTTAGCTTTTTAAAATGACAGCCACAATGGCATGTTTAACTAGTTTTCTAAGGAATAGCACACTATGTTTTCAGTCCAGCAACCACAGGGCACTGCTAAAAGTAACTATGGCAACTACTTTGGAACCCCACGATCCCTACAACTTGAGAGTGGACATTGTGACAGGAGGCATCAGAAGAGACCATTGCCAAAGACCACAGACACTCACAGAGACAGCTAATGGTTGCTTGGTAACCTCTCCTGCTGTGTGTGATTGGAAAAAGATAAAGTAAGGTCCTAGCAATGCTGGACAAGTGCATACCTACTTCGGGGGAGAGACAATGTATTACAGCTGTGTTTCCAAGAATGACTGGACATGAAAGGTCTTAAGAGACTATGTAAGAGTTCCTGCCACTGTCACATATAGACATACACCTGCCCTTCTCTTATTAAAACAGAAAATTAATTTTTATAACTAGTTTTAATCTAACAATTAAAATGTAATAGTCAAATGATTATTTTATTTAAAAAAAAAAGTCTCTATAAACCTATATATGTTAACAGTATTTACTTAGTGGCTCTTGGCGTTATTGAATGATGCTCTGAGAACTAGACTTTATTAAACTGTAATTGTAAAAGCACCAACATGCAGGTTTGAGTAGCGTTGGATCAACAAGGAGGTTTAATGGTGACAGAATCCATAGCAGTGTGGTTTTTTTCCTCTTTGAATCCATTTGATTGTTATGCCTTGTAACAATAAAAAGTATCAGTAAAGGTCAGAATCCTGGAAGCAATTTTGAAAGAGAAATTAAATTTTGAAAGAAAAATTAATTATTTTACACTCTTTATTGTTTGCTTATGAATTTCACAACATACACCCCAATCCCACCTCTCCCAAAACAAAAAATAACAACAAATTAATTAAATTAAATTAAATCTCGTCATGGAAGCTGCAGTGTGTCACATTATGTCACACAATATACCTTTTTACCCAAACAGCTTTACTTGCAAATGTTCGTTGCAATGAGTCATTGCTCTAGTTTGAGGCCTCTGGCTTCTATTACACCATCAGTACAGGATTGTCACCAGGACTCCTCTTAGATGTCCTGTTGTTGCCTTGTGTCGTGGAGATCAGGTAGCATTGGATCTGCACAACTGACTCCTTCACATGCTCCAGCAGTTCATAGATTACCCAGTCCCTGTCAGGATGGGCAAACTCAGAGCCCTGGATTTGAGTTGGTCAGCCTGCCAGCTCTCCTGTGCCTATGCCACCAGGGCCAGCTCTTCCACTTTGCCCAGGTAAGGGACAGGGCCAGCTCACCTGCCTGTCACAGGTTGCAGGAAAGCAACATCTCCATCTTTACTGTACCCATGTTACTGCAAAGCAGAGGAGGGGTGGGCACAGCTCTCCTGGGTGCAACAGCTGGTGAGGAGCAGGATTGGGTCTCCTGAACTCATGCTGTCAGGGTTGGCTCTCCCATGCTGCCCAGGCAAGGGGTGGGGATGGCTACCTTCAGTATGGTAACCAGTGAGGGGTGGGGCCAGCTCAGCACAGTGCTCAGACATCAACATGGTCTCAGGTGGCAACTCACACTGAAGACATCTGCTTGGTCCTTGGTGGTAACATGGGCCTTGGAACACAGCTTCTGGCTGCAATGGGACCACAGGCTCAGACATGGATCCCAGCAGCAGCATGAGCCTAGATGTCACTATGGCCTCATGTGGCAGTTCAGGCCACTCAGATCAGCAGCACAGACCTCAGATATCCACATGTCTCAGGTGGCAGCCCAGACCGCTTACATCTGGATGGCTTTTGATGGCAACATGGACCACAGACATCAGCACAGCCCCTGGCTGTGGTAGGGCCATAGATCCAGATATGGTTTTTGGTGGGGTCAGGTGGGTGCTCAGGCTCCTCATATCCTCCTGTTCCTCACTGACATCTTGTCCCCAGTTCCATCTCCCTCCACACAGTGCATAAACTGCTTGGCTTTGTTTCTCTTTCATTTCTTCACCGTGTACTCCATATTTCCCTTCTGTCTATCACATATTTGCTCATAGTAGTAATGTCTGCTGAGGGGCCTAGTGAGCTTGTGGGTATCTTTCTTCCAACTTCCTCTAAAATAAAATTTTTAAAGAGTATTAACTGCTACCAGTCACCTCAAGCAGACCAATATCATACCCATGTGCCTTATAACTTTCAGTATAAGCCTAACTATACCACAAAAAGGTTTTATCATGACTCAAATTATAAATTTATAATAAATATGTATTATATTATAATATAAAATTAAAATAGAAAATATATAATTTAAATATATACTTAAATATAACATATTTAAATAAATACATAAATAAAATTATAATACATAGTATTCCTATCAATCTACTATATGCCAGAGCTCAGTGGCTTTCTACATAGACTCATGGATTTTTGAAGCAGTTGAAAAAGACCAAGAGAGGCATGATCATATAGATCATTTCTAAGTGGGTCAATTGGAGCCAGACTGCTTCAATGTTAGCATATCTCAAAAAGAAAGAATTAAGTGAGGAGCCCAAGGCTTCACCCTTCCTGAACAGCACAAAGAAAGGGAAAATTCCTGTTATAAATTATTTTACTAGCTATTATGCATGCACAGATTAGAAAGAGACCAGGAATAATGAATACTTCAGAGCCAAACTAACTTAAGTTATACATGGAAAGTACTTGGATACCTACTTGTGTCTTACTTAGTGTTATACTTGGAAAATATTTGTATACCGACTTGTCTTACTTAGTGTTTTACTGCTATGAACAGACACCATGACCAAGGCAACTCTTATAAAGGACAACATTTAATTGGGGTTGACTTACAGGTTCAGAGGTTCCGTCCACTATCATCAAGATGGGAGCATGGCAGCATCCAGACAGGCATGGTACGAAAGGAGCTGAGAGTTCTACATCTTCATCTGAAGGCTGCTAGTGGAAGACTGGCCTCCAGGCAGCTAGGATGAGGGTCTTATATTCCATATCCACTGTGACACACCTACTCCAACAGTGTCACGCCTTCTAATAGTGCCACTCCCTTGGCCGAATATATATAGACCATCACAATACTCAAGCACTTAGTTGTGAAATACTAAAACCATTCCTTCTGTTGTCTATTGCTTGACTTTGTTTCTGTTTGAAACAGCTCCCTCTCTAAATCAGATGAGCCTAGAATTCACTCTATAGCCAAGGCTGGCCTTGAACTAATAACAATCTTCCTGTTTCACAGCTTTTGTCAGAATTACAGGCACGAACCAGCATACCCAGCTGATAACACAACGTCAATATGCCAACTTTGTGAAGATGAACTTTCAAATTTCAGTAATAAAATCTGTAGACTAATGACATTCCCTTAATTGTTTTAAATAGCAAACTAACCTTAAAAGCTATGAGTGTGTAGGAAGAAAATAAAAAGCACACTTTCTGTTTTAGATTTTCATCAATTACAAAGCCTGCTCCAATATGTGGCTTTTGGAAAACTTGTCTTTGATTCATTTCTGTTTGTGAGGTGCTGGGAAACAGGCTGAGCCTTGAGGGTCTAGTATTGGTAGCTGACAATCTGTTATGCCAACCTGGAAATAGTGAAGAAAATAAAAAACAAACAAACAAACAAACAAAACCAGGATGACAAGAGAAAGGAAAAGCAGATATATGTTTACCCTGCTTATATTTAAGTAGAAGGGGTAAAATGCTAAATTCAAAGACTGACCCCATTCATGTGCTCAGCAGAACTGAGCCACTTTCAAGAGAAATGCATCTACTTCTCCAACATAGTAAATTAGGGAGCTTTCCTCCTATTCTGCTCAATTATTTCTTGGTTTGCTACATCATTACACAAGCCCACTTTAGGCCATAGTTAAACACAAGACCTCAGCCCATTCTCCTTGTCAATTCATAACCACAACCAGTCCTGCCACCTCCATCTCCTCCAGAACGAGAAATTTCATATTCTGGTATTTTAAAAGTGGATATTCCTCAGATTGCCCAAAATATAGAATCAACAACTAAATAGATAGGATATTAACATCCTGAAATAGAGTCAATAAAGGTCATTGCCTCTGAGGAGCATCCTCAATGACTTATTATATAAATGAAATACATAAACAAAAAGTAGCAAAATTAAGAGCTCTTGCTTCATAAACATGAGGACCAGAGTCAAATCCTCAGCATTCTCAGAAAAGGCAGATGTGGTGCTGTGGTTGGGCTGGGGAGACAGAAGAGTCACTAGAGTTCGCAGGTTGCCAACTTGTTACAGGATATTTAATCACCCTGTGAAACCTGATATTGTATTATTTACTGGGAAAAAAAATGTTTCTTGTTGTGGTGTGGCACCACCCTTAGCACACATCTTTAAACCCTCTGCCTGGAATGCAGACACTCTCTTAGTATACACCTTTAATCCCAAACAGCAAAGGTAAGGTTAGTTTGTAGAAGGAAGCAGCCAAGTGATTTCTACTTGAGTGGCAGACAAAGTGATGAATCACAGAATGAAAGGGAAGCTTCTTAAGAGAAAGCAGTACAGAGAACGAAGGTAGTTTTACCAGGACGGTTGCGCAGAGACAGGTTGCAGAGAGAGAACAAGGTAGCCACTGGTGAAGACAGAATGAGCCAGAGAATGAAAAGGAGCTAAATGATTAGAACAGATGGCCAGAGTTAGTTTGAGGCCAAGCAGAGTAAAAAGTCAGAGGCTGAGAGAACCCAGACTAAAACAGTCAGCTTGGAGAGGATTTTAGAGCCAGAACAGTTGAGCTAACCAGCCAGCCAGAGTTCAAAAAGAGCTAGAAAGGATGAACTTTCATCAGTAAGGCTCAGAGGCTGAAACATTATAGGTCTGGATAAGATCGCACAGAGTCTAGAAACTTCCAGGACTAGGCCTAAGATAGATGATGGAGGCAGTAAGCCTCCGAGAAGACAAATGCCGAGGTAAATAAAAGTTACATTTACACCAAAACCTGTGAGAAAGACTGCTCGCAAGTTCAGTGGTAGACCCTGCCTCAGCGCAATCAGGCAAAGAATGACAGAGAGGACAGATGCTTCTGCCCTCCATTGACCCTCTCATACACATATGCACATGTATTCACTTACACATAAATGCAAATCATCTCAGCATACATACAGTCACATACAAATTGATTTCATTAAAATTAAAATCATCATATTTCCCTATCCTTGCTTTATTCAATTTAAGTCAATGAAAAGACCTTCCATTCTAGTATGCAAACTATCGCTGCTGAACTATTTTCTGTCCTACATAATAGATACCCTTGCTTTTGATTTCTAATATAGGCCAATTTTGGAGTGACAATACAGAGTGAAAATTGGCAGGAGAGAACATCCTTTCATAAGTGTGAAAAGATATATTCAAGGAAGTACTATGCTTATAATCTGAAAACATATTTTTGCATTTTATATAATAGTAGATTTGTAAATGTTGGATTTTCTCATTTTGAAGTTTTACTCCTAGAGAAGTCAAGTTACTGAATTCCAGACATATCATGAGAATTAGTACCTTATTACTTATAATTAAATTTTCTGATAGAGAGCTAGCCTTTTAAATTTTATAGCATTTGAAAATTGTCTACTTTTATCTATGAATATAACACCCCAAAAACCATCTCAAGAATACATAAATGTACAGGTAGAAATTAGAGTTTAGTTGTGTCATCTGGAATGTCTTAGTATATCTGAGTTCTCCAGAGAATCAGAGCAAACAAAATGTATATTTACATATGTACAGATATTTATGTTAAGAAATTACTCACAGGATGGAGATCCTGTTTGATAAGACAGGCTGGAGGCTGCAGTCCCAGGAAAGGGCTTCAACTCTGTGCTGGCAGATTGCCCTCTTACTTCAGAGTCCTTAGTCTTTGTCCTGTGAAGGCCTTTAACTAACTGGACAATCCTCACACCATTATTAATGATGATCTACTTCATGCCAAGTCCACTGGTTTAACTGATAATCTCATTTCAATAATACCATCATTGAATCACTAAGAATGATGCTTGGCCAAATCATTATACAAAGTGAACCAGTCAAGTTGGTCATTAACTAACCAACATTGCACTGTTATTTTAACTAGTTCTTTAACCGGCAGGGAAACAAATTTACAAGCAAATGGTTTGTTTATTCCAGCTCACAGGATAAACAAAATGTGACCCAAGTTACAACATCAAGCTCTAAATCCTGAATCCTGAGTGTAGCATACAGATTACATGACTAGACAGCCAGGCCAGCAGAGAATTGGGAAACCAATACCCTTCTGGTTTACAATTTCCCATTTTTATTGTGTTTTGGGTTATGTATTTGTTTTTGTTTTTCTGTTTGGTGTATGTGTGTGTGTGTGTGTGTGTGTGTGTTATACATGCAGATTTACACATGAGCATAGATGCATATACATGTGTGCACGTGTGGGTGGAAGCCTGGGTTGACATTAGGAGTCTTATTTGATTTCTTTCCAACTTATATCAGTACTTTAAAGTAAGGTCTTTAGCTGATTCAGTGCTCACTGTTAGAGTTGATTTAGCTGATCTGCTTTCTCCAACCTGGTTGCCATTTCTTCTTCCATGAACTAGAATTGGAGATGGACTGCTGTACCTGCTGAACCTTTATGTATCTGCTGGGATCTAAACTCAGGACTTTCACAGACATCACTACTTTCGGCACTAGCTCCCCAGCCTATTCCTGATTTTTAAATATCTATTTCACAACTAAAGAAAAAGATAAGATATAATATAAATCAAATGCCCCTCTCTACCCATACAGTGAGAGGAAAATTAAAGAAGCCATCCATACACAGGACCTTCCACCTCTTTTCCAACAATCTTACAAACACTCCATCCCTTAGTCTGTTTAAACATTCTTCCTGTAGGTTTTAGTGTGGAGTCAGCCATGGACCTATTTAAATTGTTTCTCCATCACACAGGCAAGAAAATGATGAGGGAAAGCAGTTCTCAGAGTAGAAAATCAGGAAACATCATTAATGATAAAAGTTTAGTAGGAAATATAGGTTATAACTTAATAAATACAATAATTCCATGTTGCATACAAATTAAAATGTATCTCAAAATCCATTGTCTTTACAAGTTTGTCTTTTTTTTTTTTTTTGAATTGGTAAAAATACATGATAGCTGGTTGTGTGTCTGTGTGAGGACATTCTAGAATATTTCAAATAAGCTGGATTACTCAACCCAAGAAACACAGCTCCACTTTGGTTATGGGTTGAAAAAAATAAGTAGAATAATAGAGGCTGAAATGCACTGTAATACTTGTTTAGATAAAATGCATTATGATTATGTCTTTAAGTGAGTGTGCATCTTATTATGACAATAGAAGCTTCCAATTTGTTTGAGAGTTTAGCACACAATAATGTATAATAGTAAAAGTAATAAGGATATGGACTGAGGAGATAGAATAGCTGATGAATGTGAAGAAAAAAAGCAAGTTCAAAGAGCAATGTATCCAGTGGCCAGCAAAAAGGGATTTGTAATAATCTAGCCTAGAGGAAACAGAGGTAGAGATGAGCTTCTGGGGGCTGATGTAATGACATCGATGACCAAAGCTGAACTTTAACAGAAATAAATTATGTGCTGCTTCTCCCTAGTCAAATCCAAAGCCTACAGGTTTAGTAGCCATGAGCTTATCAGCAGGCTTCAAAACATAAAACGGGATTCGGAGAAACATCAAAGAACAACAGGGTTCCTTAAAACATGACTGTAGTGTCTAATCCAACTAGAGTGGAGGGTACTTTGTGAAATGATGTGCCCTAACTGCTAGTCTGTGTGACACTTCAACTTCAAGTTGAGAAACTAGTGTAATTGTCAGAAGAAGGTAAAAGAGACTTGAATGTGAAGGAGAAAGTGAAAATGTACTGCCACATTTTCAGATACCCTATTTGTGTTCAGGAAGCATTTCTGGGATGACACCGAAGAAAAAATAACAATGAGTTGGCCAAAATTTTGAGCACTATAATTCCCATAGCTTAAAGTAGTCAGGAGAGGAAGTTGATTGGGTAGGGAGACTTTTTTCTCTTATCTTTTGCATATGAAAGAGCCATGTGCCTACTTGATTTTCTTTTTTGTGACTAGTTCTTGGCAATGTGGTATTATCAAAAATGATGCATGCCTTTTCCAGATTGCTAAAAGCAAATGCATGTTCCCTTTCTTCTCTCATGTGTTTTTTCATTGAAGGAAGAAGATTCTTAAGACCCTGGTTCACAAACCATTGAGAATCTAACCCCCAAAATCTCCTCGGAAGGAACTCCACTGTCTTTCCCAGACAGTTACACCTGTATTAGACAGTTCTGTTTTCAGGAAACGAAGTTGTTTTAAATTGGATAAGCCACCCTGGAATCTTAATTCTCTTTAATGGGACACAAAGTACCCAGAGTCCCAGCAGCCACGAACTGTGTGCAGATCAGAGTCCTGAATTGGAAAAGGTGCAGAGTCTGTGTATGCTAAGAGCAACTGTTACAAACTAGGCTGTTGTTGAGTATTTGGCTTCAGCTTCCTAGATTTGTTGAAATCCGCAACGTGAGTATATAAAAGAAACTGCGTTTTAGATTATGCTGAGCTTCATTGCAGAATGACTTCCGTAAATATTTTTACAATGGTGTGTGAGCAATACCTCCAGACAGGCACAGGAGTCTGACAAAATTGGGAGAAGAGCTGTATTTCTAACCTAAATACAAACATGGTGTTCTCTGAAGATATTCAGAGATGGTCATTTAAAAAAGATTTTCCCTGCAAGTGATAATTTTTACATCCATATGCAAGTGTTTCTGTAAGATATGAGGATTTCAGTATCTCTTCTGTTGTTCAAAAGACTCAACTAGAAACATAGCCATGACTAAGAAATAAGAAGATCTTAAGCCCATATTCATATAAAATGAGCCTCCCTTTGTAAACAAGGGTTGACAAGCAAATAAAACATATGAATATACTAAACAATGGGAAAATCACAAGGTCATTAAGAGATATTATAATTATATTATTGACATAAATGGCTTTAATGAAACAATATAAAGTTGGCTTAAAATTACTTATTTCTAATTTTGTGTATTGCTGGGGTCATGATTTTCTAGTCAGTTTTAAAGTAGGAAATCACATATAGCTGCTTTTTAAAATTGTGTCTTGAGTGAGTGGGTTCACGTGGAAGGAGACAATGGGACTTAAGAGGTGGTTCTCTAGATAAAGGCACTTGCTGCCAAGCCAATGTCCTAAATTTATTTCCCAGAACTCAGATGGTAGAAATAAAGAACTAACTTTTACAAGTGGTTCTTTGACCTCCACACATGCACCATGGTGTGTACCTGTCTGTGCACATGCGCTCATGCTCACACGCGCACTTGCACACATACTCCCACACAGAAAATAAAACAATTATAATAAATAAAATAGCTTTAAACTTTTAAATTGTATTTTTATTTTATTTATATATGTGTATATGAGTGCAGGTGCCAATGGAGGACTGAGGTAGCAGATAAGCCTGAAAGTGGAGTTCCAGAGTCTCACAAGATGCCCAGTGTGGGAGAGAGGGATCAAACCTGGGTGCTCTGGAAGAACAGTTCACGTTCTTAGCTGCTACGTCAGCTCTTCAGCTACACATGCAATTTGTTTTTAACGGAGACAACACTATGTGGCTGGAGACGTGTTTCATCCAATCTCTAATACCACAAATTTGAAGGAAGAGAGAGAAAGAGGGAGAGAGGGGGAGGGAGGGAAGCAGGGAGAGAAAACCTTTTGTGATACTGTCTCTGTGGATAAGGTCCAAAGTGCAACGTTGTGAAGATTTCAAGGACACTGGATATGCAGACACATGGAACTGAAATGAAGCTCACAAAACAGTGACTCATCATGATGGTAGCTGGACCCTTTATGAGAGATGCAGCAAAAAGCATAGAAATTTATGAATAAGACTTATTTTCAGTAATATGTTTCCAACAAATGAACTTGAGTCGCTACGTTGAACTGAGAGAGGGCTCAGGATAGCAAACTGTTCGTCAGTGTCCAGGATTGTCTGAGATAGTTAAGAGGGAATATCTGAGAGAGCAGTGGAGCTCCCTAGACACTAAATGAGATGGCTGTGGTAAGGGCCCTTAAGGCTGGAGAGATGGCTCAGTGGGTAAAGTACATACTGTACAAGATGAGGATCTGAGTTGGATCCCCAGTGCTGACCTCAAAACCTAGACATAGCATATACTTCTGAAATCCCAGCACTGGGAAGGCAGAGACAGGAAGACACTTCCAAGTTGCTGGCCAGTCAGTATAGGTGAATCCAGACTCACCGAGCGGCCCTACCACAAAAGCTCAAGTGGCTAGAAATTGTGGAAATCATCCAGTGTAGACATCTGACTTCCACATGCCTGTTCCCACACATGTATATGTATCTGAATCTACCCACACATACACACATACACAGGTACAAATACATACTTGTTCACACAAACAGAAAGAATTAGGGCTATCTTTGACTACAAGGTGAGTTTGGGAGCTCTCTCTCTCTCTCTCTCTCACACACACACACACACACACACACACACACTGCCAGTTTTTGTTCTAAAGGACTACAGCATGCAGTGTCTCAGGGTATTTCAACTGAACACAATAAACAGAAACTGTTGGAGAGGAATATTGTGAATCTAAGGTCCCTGCACACAGAGCGAGAAATACAGAGGCTGCTCCTTATAGTAGAGAGCTGGAGGAAAAACGAAGGCATAAAATGATGTTCCTGGAAGCATGGGAACATAAGAAACTGAAATGCTTTACACATTTGTGGTTGATTATTGTAAATAAAAAAAGGTAAGACACTTGGGAATTTTTGACAACTTTATGAGGAAAACGGGCACTAATCTTAATAATAATCAGGACAATTTAAGAGTCCTTGCTTTATTAAATGATTTTTTCCTTTTATTCAAATATGAAAAGAGCAACCAGGATAACCAGCAATATTAACATCCCATTTTTAGTAACTACACATAAGATTTGACATTTGGGGTGTTCCAAATGACAAGTGAGAAATTTTGGATTATCTTTAGTTAGTCAATAAATATAACATTTTATATGTACCAAATTGTGGATCAGCTTAACCAGGGGTTAAAAATCACCAATCACCATATTGACATTTCTACAGAATTTTTTAATTTATACTACTTTATTTTAAGGTGCCATCTCATGCAGCCCAACCTGCCGTCATAGTCTCCAAGTAAATGCAAAATCTTGATCCTCCTGGGCATCACCACTCCTGGCTCCCACTTTTAATTAAATCAATTTTATCTATTTTTCTTCCCTTGGATTGTGGCATTTATTAAAAGGACAAATAGGAAAGTCTTAAGATAACTTAGCAAATGAATTCTTCATCATTTGTTAATTTAATTGTACTCAAAACAGGAAAAAAAAAAAAGTCCTGTGCTTGTCTGAAATGGAAGTCAGGTGAAAATTAACTAATTTTCATTGATTCCAGCTATGTCTTGGAAACAGGAAGGAGAAAGTGCCTTCTCTGTGTCTCAGTTACACATGAGGATAGCTGCCAGTCAGAGTGATCGAACAGTTCCAGAGGCGGCTCTGCCTCAGTGAGCAAAGCCATCATAAGAAACCAGCAGAGACTACTTCGTTTTCTGTGGGGCTGGGAAAACAAAGGGCAAAGCATTAAACACACACAACAAACACTACAAGAAAAGAAACTACAAAAAAAAAAAAAAAAAAGCAATCAATCTCTGAAAAAAAAAGTGCTTTTTTTTTTAAGGTGAACTTCCTCACCTATTTGAAGATCCAATTTGCCAAATTATAACGTGTGGAAATTACCGTGATCTGATATCATAACAAGGCATTGATGTGTGCAGGCACTGGAGTGTTTTTCTGATGCCTCTGTCTTTGTCTATTGTTCTTCAAGTAACTGCCTGATAATCCACTCTCTTTATCTCCTCAAAGATCTCTTAAGGTCTAAAGAAATGAAATCCTTGGAGGTGTCACTGAGACACATAAGATATGCAAGAGTGAACTTCTAACAAGAATAACTAATAAAGGCATCTTTTCCACTTGGGTGGGGGGGAAGAGCATCCCTCCTTTAGTGGTCCACCTGGCAGAGCTGGATCTTTGACTTGAATCTGACAGTGTGATCACAGTAAGGAGGGATCTGACCATGGGAAGAGGCACCTCCTAATTAATTCTGCAATGCATCATTCCACCACTGAAACAGGATGCAGTTTGGGGAGAACTTTTTCTCAGAGCAAAACTAGGAAGAAGACAGTGTCTCTGTCTGTTAACTCTCTTGGTAATATAATGACCTGGGACTCTGCACACACATTCATTCAGGCATGTGTGCACACACATGCACATACATACATACACACATACACACGCATACAAACAAACACATATGCACACGCACATATACACATTCACATACACATACATATGCACACAAAAAATACATATGCACACACATATTCACATTCATTCAGGCATGCTTACATACACGCAAACATATATGCACACATATGCATACACAACACACACACACACACACATCTGTAGGATTATTCCTTTTCCCATATGTCCGCAAAAGGACTCAAAAACAAATCATTCTTAGTTGGATTCCTTTGTTTGCAAATAATCTCTAACCAAAGTTTTCAAAATAATTTCTTTGTTTTAGAAGCTTCTTAGCTGTTCCACTTATAAGGACTCCAAAGGTTAATAGTTTGTGTACTTGACTTTACACATATTTCAGAAAAAGCAAAAAGAGTCAGTGTCTTGGTCATTTTACAGATGACACTGAGTGCTGCAGCTAACAGAGAAGCATCTCCAGTCAGTGAAGTCCATCATATAAAGCAGGCAACAGGTTCACAAGTGTATGGAAACTTGCCTCTTTTCTGCTCAATATTTCTCTCCCCAAATTCCAAACCATAAGCTCATTTAGTTCACAAAACTGAAGAGTTGGTATCAACAGTAAGCAGTTGGAGCATATCCATTGTCATGGCGGTTCTGGGCACCAGCAGCCAGTCAGCGTTCAGAGAAGTGGGCCAAGGGAACATCCCCTGACGTAGTTATTGTCAGGCAGTTCGTAAAATATGATTATTAACCATCACAGTTGGACAAATACAACTTGAATAATGTTTCACTTTTAAAGTGTGTCAGGACTTGCAGGCTGACTTCATTTAAAGACCCTCAGTAAGTTCTAAAGGAATGTCACAGGAAAGACCTCGGGACGGGAAATAAACTTCTGTTCCTTGAACTCTCGCTTTCTTATACATTAATTTCCTCCTTTCTCTTCTCCTAGTCTCTCTCCTCAACCTCCTGTCTCCAGCATCATATTCTCTTCAGAAAGGGACAGGCCTCCCAGGGATATTAACCAAACACGGCATATCATGTTGCAGTAAGCCTAGGCACGTCCCCTCACAGTCGGGCTAGACCCAGTAGACGAAAAGGCATCCCCAAAACAGGCAAAACAATCATAGACAGCCCCCTGCTGCCATTGTTAGTTGTCCCACAAGAATGCCAAGTACACAACCATAACATATATGCAGAGGGCTTAGGTAAGACCCACACATAGGCTCCCTGACAGTCAGTTCAATCGCTGTGAGCCCCTGTGAGCCCTGGTTCATTATAGGCCATTTTCTTGTGGGGCCCTTGACCCCTCTGGCTTCCACAATCTTTCCTCCCCATCTTTAGCGGGGTTCTCTTGGACCCACCTAGCATTTGAATATGGGTCTCTGCATCCAGTAACCACTTCTATTATTATTATTATTATTATTATTATTATTATTATTATTATTATTAATCATTCCATTTGTTTACATCTCAAATGATATCCCACATCCCAGTTACCCCTCCGCAACTCCCCCCATCACATATCTGTCCTCTTCTCCTCCCTCCCCTTTGCCTCTATGAGGGTCCTCCCCCACCCACACACCCTCTCCCGCCCTACTGCTCAAACCTCCACAGGATCAAGGGCTTCCCCTCCCATTGCTGTCAGACAAGACACGTATGTATCTGGAGCCATGGATCCCTCCTCGTACACTTCTTGGTTGGTGGTCTAGTCTCTGGGAGCACTGGGTGGTCCGGCCAGCTGATGTTGTTCTTCCTATGGGGTTGCAATCCTCCTCCACTCCCCCAGTCCTTCAGCCACCAGCTCCCCCAACGGTGTCCCTGAGCTTGGTCTGATGGTTAGCTCCACATCTGCATTGGTCAGTTGCTGGCCGGCCCTCCCAAGGAACAGCCACACCAGGTTTCTGTCAGCAACCACCTCTTGACAATGGTAACAGTGTAGGGATTTAGTGTCTGCAGACAGGATGGATCCCCAGGTGAGGCAGTCCCCAGATGGTACTTCCTTCAGTCTCTGCTCCGATTTTTGTCCCTGTTCTTCCTTTGGACAGGAACACTTCTAGGTTAAAAACTTTGAGATGGGTCGGTGACCCCATCCCTCGACAGGGGGCCATGCCCATCTACTGGAGGGGGTGGAGGTGGTCTCTACCGGTTCTATCTGCCTCTTCTCTGAGCATTTCGGGCAAAAGTCTCCCTGTTGGGTCCTGGAAGCCTTTCGTTCCCTGGTGACTGGGACCCTCCAGTAGCTATCTCCAGTCCCTCATGTCCCTATGTTACATATTTTTATTAGATTTCCTGACACTCTGTATCTTCCATCTCCTCCAGAACCTGATACTGCCCCCTTTATTTCCTCCCCCTCCTCTCTCCCTCCCAGGTCCCCCTCTCCTTCTACCTCTCGTGGTCATTCTGTTCCCCTCTCAATGCAGGACTGAAGCAACCACGCCCTGATCTTCCTTTCTCCTAAGCTCCGTATGCTTTGTAGGTTGTATCATAGGCATTGTGAGCTTCACTTCAGTATTGCCACAAATCCAGGTTTGTCTTCAGAAACTAGAGAAAGTTCCATATGGCTAGACGGTGTAATTTGTGTACCCTGCCACCAGGGGGTGGTCCCTTCTGCTTGTGCTTTAATTAAAACCAGAAGTGGGTTTCTATTTAATTCAGTGGAATTTAATTTCTATAATCCCAATAACAGGTTTATCCAGTAATTAAAAGATCTCTATCATAAAACTGGAGGGAAAAAATCTGAATCTAGTATGGTTTCTTACATTTTTCTTTACACTTTTATGTTATTATTGAGAGAGAGAGAGAGAGAGAGAGAGTTCTTATATGGTATATGCTACAAATATGCAGGTGCTCACAAAGGCCAGAAGAGTGAGTCAGATACGCTTAAGCTAAATCATCTTTGCAGCCCCTTTATTTGTAATCTGAAGTCAAGGCATAGCAACTGATACATTATAGGGATAAATTCTTATCGCTTATTTGTTCCTCTTATCTGAACTCTTTATTGTCATTTCTACATAAAATGAAAATCTTTGATATGAACTTGCTTCCCCTCCCCCTGAACCCCTATCTCACCATGAAATAATATCCATCTTCCCATCCATAAACAGGAGTTGTAGTGTGCCTAACAGAAACTATAATTCATCCATATTACCTCAAACTGCAGCTCCATAGCATCTCCAACCCTTGGCTCAATCTTTTGAAATTCACCAACTCTTATCTGAATGAACATATTTCAATATTACTCTTTTAAAAGAAAATTAAAAGAAGAGATACCCACAGCCTGATCTGTTCTTTTCTTACCTTTAACTATATGTTTATCATTTTTACCTTGAATTTGTAAGTTAAGTCAAATCCACACAATGAAAGTTAAAATTTATTGGGTTTCCAAGGATTTATGATATAGGGGTCCACTATTAACATTCCTGGAAGAGGAAGCATTTTGTCCTCTGGCTACTTTTCATTCCCTTTCCAGATTTATCAAAGTATAGAGTCTCTACTGACCCAGTTACTACCTGACTCCATTAAAGAGCCTGCTTTCCGATTGCTAGCTCCCTCCTCCGCTCCTGAAGATCTCCTGACTGTCTATCCTCACTTTTAACATCTAACACTAGAACCTGAAGAAAAGCATTAGTCTTTTTTCCCTGTATTTAAAGGAAACATTACAAGCACTTGCTATGCTTTTCTTCTTTTGTTGGAATTAGTAGCTAGGTGACCTTGAACTATAAGTCCAATACGTCTTCAGAAACACTCTGGCAATAAATTGAATTCTCAGCCCGTCTCGGTGCAGAGTTCCCAGAGCAGTTTCCTGAAAGTGCCGGTACTCTTCCTAGAGAAGAGAACATTTTAAAATTAGACTATTTTAAGACATGGATTGGGGATGGAAATGTTAAGCAGCTTTGTGACAGTAACATTCATCTCTTTTGGCAGCTCTGATATTTATGTATTGGGTTTTCTCAAAGCTGGGTCACCTCTGTCTACAATCATTTGGCCTGTTTAAAAAGTGATTTCCTAAAGTCACTTCACACAAACAGAATTTACATTCTTCACACTGCCCTGGCTGAGCAGCCTCAGGTCAAAGCACAACCAAGTTTAACTACCCAGTATCTTCCAATGTTTTCAGTGAGGTCAGGTACCAGTTTGGACAGATACCATGAGTTCCCCATGTACCAACTACAATTTCAGCCTCCATACTTGGCTTTTGTTCCTTCTGAAAATGTTCAATAACATTGAGAATTACTCAATGGCTAAGGTGTGCCGTGATCAGCATAGAATTCCAGGGATACTAAGTTACATTAGATGTGATTTCCATCCCTGAGATGTTGATGTGTACTGGTCCCTTCTTCACTACCCTTTGTTTCTTTGTTGTGCTCAGTCCCTGATCCCTACTTGGCCGAATTCCATTTGCACAAGTGACAACCTAGACAACCTTTGCCCTGCTATGTTCTAAAGGTCACTGTGATCTGTGGCCTAAGATTTTCTTCAGTTTCAATCCACTGAAACCTGGCATCTGATATCCAACAAAGGAGATGAAAAACATTGACCAAATATTGAACAATCATATTTGAGCTCTCTCTAGTGTTTACAAATATTCCAGGATTAAAAAAAAAAATGGCTATGAGGAAGCATCTGGCATGATTCTCAGACATTTTAAATAAAGCTAAGAGGGAGGTGAGGTGAGTGGGGGAGACACTGGGGGGGGGTTGGAGGATGTGGTGATGTGATCAATTTACATTAGTTCCTTAGAAATGTATGGAATTTTCTTTTTCTTTTTAAAGTTTATTTGTTCACTGAACACCCCAATATCACCCGCTCTCCTCCCCAAAACCCTCATGAAGATCCTTCCCCCATTCCTCTGTCCTCACTCATATACTTACTACTGCCCCCACCACAACCCTACCACCACTAGCACCCCCAGCACATCGAGCCACTGTAGGACTAGGTACATCCTCTCCTACTGAGTCCAGACAAGGTAGCCTAGTGAGGGGAACGGGATCCATAGGCAGGCAGGCAACAGATTCAAGAACAGCCCCTGCTCCAAACCAGATGGAATTTTTCAATGATAAAAAGAATGTTTTTAAAGTTTAGAGGCTTACAATGTATAAAAGTGAGGTAACATTTGAGAGTCAGTGACTTTATTTGTGGAGTTCACACACTGGAAAAATTAAACCAGCAACTTGTAAAACTGTTTGTGCATCCTTGTTCATTCACAATAACCCCCATGTAAGCACTCAAGAGTCATTTAACAGACGAAAGATAAGAAACGACAGTGTCAATGGAACATGAGCCTTAGAAATTGTGATTCATGTTAAAAGACAGATAAAATATACGAATGACATTCCTACTGAAATAAATCAGTCACTGAAGAACAAATAGCATATGCATTCTATTATATTATATAGCTGGTGGTGCCAAAAGGTAGAATAGTGGTCGACAGGATGGAGAATGCAGGAATGGAAAACTACTGTTTTAAGAGCTACAAACTTTCTGTTTCTCAACACAAGAAGTTTTGTAAATTAATGACAGTGATGGGACCTCAATAATGTAAAAGTACCCGATGCCACTCTAGTTCTATTTACTTGCTTACTTACTGGCTTACTTACTTATGCATTCCTGCATGAGTTTATATGTTCCACATGAATGCATTGCCCATAGATAGGAGACGAATGCAAAGGTCCCCAGAAGCTGGAATTAAAGGAAGTTATAAGCCATGTGATGTGAGTGCTGTAAATCAAACCTTGGTCACTTTCAAGAGCAGTAGGTGTTCTCACTAGTTGAGTATCAGTCCAGTTCTTAACAGTACATTTTAAATTAGTTAAGGTGGTAGATTTTATGTCACTAGTATTTTGCTACAATTGATACTTTATATATATATATATATATATATATATATATACACACACACACACACACACACACACACACACACACATACAATTTATTGGATTCAGTTAGAAAGAAAACTGACTACTATGATTTAAACCAATGATTACAGGCTATTTGGCTAATCCCCAATCTTTTGGTAACACATGAAGAGTCAAAGCTTGTATGTAGTATGGCTAGATCCAGGCTTCTGACAGTAATGTAGAGATGTTCGCTCTATTTAAACTCAATCCTATGTTTTATATCTGATGTGCATTCTGCAGCCTCACCTTTCCTAGCATTGGAAAGAATGACTTTTTCCAAAAAATAATATTGTTTATCTGTAGGATAATTGTACTTAACCCTAAGAAATGTTTTTAATTGAAATTTTTTTCATACAATATATTCTGATCATGATTTTTCCTCCATTTACTTCTTGCAATTCCTACCCATCTCCCCTCCCATATGGATTAACCATTTTCTGTCTCTTGTTAGAAAACAAATATACATCTAAGGGGTAATAATCAAATATAATATATATGATATACATCTAAGGGGTAATAATCAAATATAATATATATGATATAATAAGGATAAAAAACAAACACATCAGAATAAGACAAAACAAACAGAAAAACAGGTCAAGAAGGGGCACAAGAACTGATACAAATATAATTTAATACTATAATATAATATAACATAATATAGAAAAGAAAACTAATATATTGGAATAAGACAAAACAAAAAGAAGAAAAAGAAACCAAAAAAATGACACAAGAAACATATATTGACATAGAGACACATTTGTGCATACATTCATGGATCACACACACAAAAATAACTGGAATCTATACTATACAAAACCCTTAGGTATATACATATATATGTATGTGTGTGTCTATGTGTCTATGTGTAAGTATATGTATATATGTGTGTGTGTATTATGTGTATGTACACAATTGCATGTATATATGTACATATGTATGTATATATAAAATTTTTAAATAAAGGGAAAAATAGCCCTGAAGATGCCGTTGAGTTCACATTCTGCTGGCTATCTACTGCAGAGCATGCAGCCTACGCTTAGCAATAGAGAAATCTTTTTTTTTAATTGAGTAAATTTATCAAGTAAATCAATGTTATGTTAATATTTCTGTGAAAAGCAGACAGTTTTTAAGCTATTTGTAAAACTGAATAAATACCTTTAAGAATCAGCTTTGTGATGAAATGTGTAAATGTAGCTTTGGAATTAGATATGCAAAACTCTAATTACTTAATATATTAATATTCATGAAAACCAATTAAACAAATATTTAAAGTCTGATAGATATTTTTGCAAACTTAATAGTAATTAGTTTCACCTTTCTAATTTCAAGATGAAGAATTGTAAACATCCTTGAAATGAATAAAATGTGGTCTACTGTGTTTTTAAATTTTAGTTGTTTTATGTATCAGAGTTCAGTTACATGGAATTCTTTAACAATTCTGCCAAATATCTGATGTCCATATAAATAGATGTTAAATATGCTGAATTTACAAATGCCATTTTACATGTTTTAGGAAATTAAAATAAGAAAATTTGCATATGGAGGATTACTAGAAGCATTAATTTTGCTCTAGAATGGATTGAAAATTAATCAAAAGACTTTTTTACAGAATATTTTCTGATTTATTGAGGGTAAGGGCTAAGCTAAGATGGCTCAGTAAGTAAGTAGGCTTGCTGCTAACCCTATAACCTAAGCTCAGTCCTCAGGCTCCACTGCATAGAAAGAGAGAATTGACCTCTGAAAATTTTTCTCTGACCTCTGTGTGAGTACACACACACACACACACACACACACACACACACACACACCCCATAAAATAAATGTCTTTCTTAAACTTCCTTTTAAATGATTGCAAAAATTCACATCATATAATAGTCAACATTGTTGAGGAAAGCAAAATTTTAAGTTTAATAAACTCTCTTTGAATTGGATTTCTCTGCTTCCAGAGAGTAATCATGACCTGAATGTACAGTTGATTGATTAAGTTTTATAATTTTAAAAATTGACAAGCAGAATCCATACTATGGTAATCAATCTGGCAACTCTGATTACAAATTTTCCCACATTATATACTATCTAGAATACATAAAAAATATTTTTCAACTTTAATAAGTTCTTTTTATCGACTTATTCACCAACCATTACTATCAACTCCTCTCCTTGGACCAACTCTTAAACAGTTAGATAGATACATGGTCATCAAAAACAGATCCAACTGACTTAAAGTTTTTCTCACTAAATTCCTCTTCTAAGTTGGATAAAAGGCCAAAAGTTGAGTATAAGGCAAGGCTTGTTGGTGTAGATCTTCACATTCAAAAAACCAGCAACAGAGAAATTTCCTAGTGCACATGACTAGATAGTAAATGTTACTGGAAAGTTTCCATTCCACAAGTTTCCAATAAAATTGACAGCTGCTAATAAGAATGCCTATCATCAAAATCATTTTCCAGAGTTTATAAACATGAAACTGTTGATGATTATAGATTGTTAATACATAACCATATAAACATATCTAAATAATATTGCTTATCTCTTTTTTTAATTAATTTATTTATTTTAAACTCCAGATTTTATTCCCCCCCCCATCCACTCTCCAACCATTCCATATCTCATACCTCCTCCCAACGCCCCTGACTCAATGAGGATGTCCCTACTCCCCAACCCCACACCACCAGACCTCTAAACTCCCTGGGGCCTCCAGTCTCTTGAGGATTAGGTGCATCTTCTCTGACTGAACCCAGACCCAGCAGTTCTCTGCTGCATATGTCCTGGGGCCTCATATCAGCTGGTGTATGCTGCCTGGTCAGTGTTCAGTATCTGAGAGATCTCCAGTGTCCAGGTTAATTGAGAAGGCTGATCCTCTCACAAGGCCGCCCTCCTCCCCAGCCTCTTCCAGCTTTCTCCTACTTCAACCACAGGGGTCAGCAGCTTCTGTCCATTGGTTGGGTGCAAATATCTGCACATGATTCTTTTAGCTGCTTATTGGGTCTTTCCGAGGGCAGTCATGATAGGTCCCTTTTTCTGAGCACTCCATAGCCTCAGTAGTAGTGTCAGGCTTTGGGATCTCCCTTTGAGCTGGATCCCACTTTGGGCCTATCACTGGACCTTCTTTTCCTCAGGCTTATCTCCATTTCCATCCTTGTAGTTCTTTTAGACAGGAACAATTATGGGTCAGAGTTTTGACTGTGAGACAGCAACCCTATCCCTCATTTGATGCCCTGTCTTTCTACTGGAGGTGGACTCTACAAGTTCCATCTCCCCACTGTAGAGCATTTCATGTAGGGTCTCTCCTTTTAAGTCCTGAGAGTCTCTCACCTCCCAAATCTCTGGTACATTCTGGACCCCCCCCCACACACACACACACACAACCCTCTACCTCCTGTGGTTGCATGTTTTCCTTTTTTCTGCTGGCCCTCAGGGATTTTTAGTGCTTAGCAATAGGTGTAAAAATGGGTGCTAAATAAAGGTTTCTCATACTCTTTGGCTCCTTTGCCTGATAAAGATAAAAAAGAGCCCAGTATGGTTCAACCCAATGTGAACATGACCCTTTGACCCTGGAAATTCTTATTCCATTGTTCCTGTACTTCTTTCCTCCAAAATATTTAGAGCATCAGAAAATTGGCAACATATAGGACAGAGATAAGAGAGCACCCATCTGGGTTTGGATATTTTGGTATAATAAAAACCTTGAGGAATTTTGTTTTGAAGCTGATATTTTTTGTAAGTTCTTTTGAATGTTTCAGAAGTTTTCAATCATTGCTTTTCAAGGGAAATTTTAGTAATTTTTTTTTTCAACTGAATGAGAAGCTGTGCTATGCAAACAACAAAGATTTTTTTCTTTTGAAAGTTATTCATGTCCCGCTCCTAGAATTGCCAGGGGAATTGAATTTTTAAGAAAAATATTAACCGAGCATCCAGGGTTATAGTGCGTGCAGTTTTCGAGAGACAACCTACACTCTGAAGCTCTGAAGTTTTATGTTTCTGTCTATGCTTAGAATCTATGTTTATCCGGAAGATTTTTAAGTTAGTCAAATAAATTTGCATAACATTTTGCCCAGCTTATTTTCTTTTAAAATATAGCTTTACTCATTCTTCCTCTTTTCTGTGCCTTTATTTATCCCCATGTGAGTAACAGAAGGAGGTTTCAATCTGCCTCTATCCCTCAATAGGCCCAATCACATTATGTTTTTCAGAAATCCTTTATCCCATGAATTTTTACTCATATACTAAGTAGTTCATGCTTGAGTTTCATTATCTGTTTACAACCTGAAAGAAAGGGAGGCCCAGCAGCATGTACTGTCTACAAACTGCATTCAAACCAAGTGTTTAAGCTCTAAACCTGATGAATTTTCATTTTCCAGCCTGAAAATATGCATTAATAATACCTGGCATGCCAACTCCAAAGGCAAACTCCAGACACTACGTTTGGGAACTGTGACACACTGGGATTTTTTTTGCGTTGTCTTTGGTTTTTGGTTTTTGGTTGGTTTGGGTTTTTTTTTTTTTCTTAAATATGAAATTTTTAATATATGAATTTTTAACAAGCATCTTCAGGTGAATCTTAGTAAGTCGTCTACATCTCATATAAGTGGCTCACATTCAAGTTAAGGCTTCCTTGTTCTCTCTTCTGCCTGGTTTCAGCCTCCTCCTCTCCACCAATGACTATACTGTAACCAATGATTATACTGCAGCTGCCAGAACAATTCATTTTTCTGTTTATATTTTTGTATCATTACTATTTGATCATCCAAATTGAAATGGTTAATAAGGAAATTTAAATAACAAAATAGTATTGCTGTATTTACTATAAATAAGAGGTATTATTTTTAAAGTACATGGATTCAATAGTGGCACTCGTATATTATTGATAACAAACAACTCTCTAACTGAACCCAAAGCCCACTGGGGAGGAAAATGGATATTATGCTTGGCACTGGAAACCTATTCAACTACTCATGTCAATTGAGATCATGGATCTTGGAGAACATGCAACTACCACTTTATGAAAAAAAGAATGATTCCTGACTATACTTACATGTTTATATCTACAGATAAGGACAGCTGTCATCTATCAAAAAGAATTTTCTCTTTGCAACAGATGGGGACCATTGCAGAAAATCAAAAATTATCAAATTGTAGAGAATGAGTGACGGTGTGGTGCCTAGCACCAACTCACCTATCTACAACCCAACCATGTATCCAACCTTTAGCAAATATGGGGGAAGATGGGGCAAAAGATTGTAAGAACATGAAGAACACCTGCTGTGAACATGCATCTCCTAGAAATGTCAGAGAAGCTACACCCATGATATCTCAACAACATGGTTTCCTAAACAAGATCCCTGATCAGCACTAGCAGACATGATGACATAAAATGGGAAAACCTTAAGGTACTCCAAAACAAGACAAATACTACAGGCAGCTAATGAATGCTTACAGTGGAAAAAATGGTCTTCCACATGGAAAAGCCTTTCAATTGGTGACCCAGTACCAAATGGTCATCCCTGAAATCACATATAAGTAACATTATTTGGACTGAGCATATTGTATTTGTGTGCTTTTTTTTTTGGAGGAGGACTCGTGCATGTGTGTGTGTGTGTGTGTGTGTGTGTGTGTGTAAAAGGCCAGAGGAAATTTTAAAGAGAGCAAAGATGGATACATGGGAAGATTTGGAGGGTGGAAAATCCAGAAAATGCTATAATTATATTTTAATTTAAAAAGATAAGTAGAAAAGACACCAGGTGTATAGGGGAAGGAGGTTAGCAGAAGTTCATGGGTCACATGAGAAGGTATAATCAAAGGATATTATATAAGTTTATGAAATGCATAATAAAGCTCATTATTATACATAATCAATAGATGCCAATAAAAATCTTTAAATATATGGAAGAAGAGGGAGGGAGGAAGAACAAATAATACTGAGGATGTTTACTGCTTCAAACTATAATAGTACCCACAAATGTTTAATACCAGACATGAGAAACCTCTGAACCTCTGCTTTAGTTGTTGGTCAAGGTAGTCTAATACAAAATATAGTGTTTGATTTTCTCTCAGAAACTGAAGAGTACCTGTTGCTGGAGACACCACACACTTCAGACACAAAAAGACTCAACTGGATCTAAGCTGAAAGCTTCCTTTCTGTGGTTTAGCTTTCAAGGTACCAGGAAGTATTATGTAATCTTGAGTGAGGGAAACATTCAATCACAAAGCTGTGATACCTATGAACTATGACAAGAGCAACATGGCAAGATATTCCTAAAAGGACAATAATGGCATATCTTTTTTGGCAGTAACCAACAGCTGCCTAATTGGACTTAACACAAACTGAATCAGAGGAAAATCAACCTGGAACTGGAAATCTAGGGTTAGTGAGGTCATGGATCTTAGGAGGGAACCTACTACCATCTCTTCACTAGATCAACATAATATGTAACTGCATTCTAAATATTTATTTTTATACACTCAGAGAAGTCTATTTTTTACCCATTGTCCTACCTAATTTTATGTCAACTTGATACAAGTGAGAGTCAAGAGGAACTCTCAATTGAGAAAATACCTCCATAATATTTGCCTGTAGACAAATTTGTAATGCATTTACTGATTAACATGAGAAGGCCCAGCTTATTGTGTATGGCACCATTCCTGGACAGGTGTTCTTGGGTGCTGTAAAACAATTAGCTGAGTAATCCAGAAAATAGCACTCCTCTACGGCCTGTACATCAACTCCTGCTTCCATGTTCCTGCCCTCTTGGAGAACTTGCCCTGACTTTTCTCAGCAACAGAGAGCAACCTGAGAGCTGCAAGATAAAATAAACCCTCTACTTCTCAAGTTGTTTTTGGTCATGGTGTTTCATCACAGCAACAGAAATCCTAACTAGAACACCCACCATCAAAGAAACTGATCTTTACAGCAGAGATCATTACAGAAAACTACAATGCAAAGATCAACAGATCCTAGGGAATCCATCCCCAACAGATACATACAAAACACAATGCCTTCACCCAAGGTTCAGGAAATATCATGCAAGATGGTGGAAAGATTGCAAGAGCCAGGGGACCAGGAAGTTTGCTATAAGATTGTGTCTCTTAGGAATGACAGAAAAGCTGCACATGTAATACCTCAACAACATGGCTGCATAAACAAGACCTAAGCAGTGACAGCATCAACCGACATGCTAACAAAGAAGGAAAAAAACCTCAAAGGATCCCACTCCTGGGAAAAAAATTAGATAACTGGTGGCTGGGAAAAGGAGGCATTACCTCTCCCAGGGATGAGCCCTTTAACTGGTTATATTGGAAGGTGGTAACATGGGAGTGGTTAGAGAAAAGAAAGAGAAGGGGAGAAGGGATGTGATCATATTTCAATGCTAAAATTAAATGCATATGTAACATATTCATTAGAATTCTGGGGAGGTGGTTCAGCAGTTATGAGCACTGGCTACCCCTCCAGAGGACCCAGGTTCAATTCCCAGCACCCACATGGTAAGAAGCATCAGTCTATAATTCTAGTTCTAGGGTATCAGACATCCTCTTCTGGTCTCTGTGGGCACCAAGCATGCATGTGGCACATAGACATACATGCAGGCAAAATGTTTATGCATGTAAAATTAAAAAATTTTAATGTATCCATTGAAAAGTGAGTTCCTCCTGGAAAAAGAGTGTTAAAATGTGTATTTTGATGACAAGACATAAAAATCATACTGGAGAATCTTTGATAGAAGGTAGTACTTCCAGGCATAGCTATGACTCCTTCACACACCAAGTTCTCAATCACAGCCACTGTTTGCTCTCTACTGCTGTTCTGACAAAAACACTGGCCAAAGCAACTTGAGAGATAAAAGGATTTGTCTGACCTTCATTTCCACATCATACCCCTTTACTGAGGACAGCTAAGGCGGAAACTCAATACTAGAGGCAGGAACCAAAGCAAAGACTGGAGGGATGTTGTTTACTGGATTGCTCAGCTACTTTCTGTACACATCCCAGATCCATTTGCATAGCGATAGCATCACCCACAATCAATTTGCTCCACCATGAGTCAATAATCATGAAAATGCTCCCCAGCTGGATGCACAGACCAATCACATGGGGCTTCTCATCACTTCAAATTTCATCTTCTTGTGTGTCTCTAGTTTGTGTCCCATTAACAAAATTTAACCAGCATTATATCTTTCATTAATGGGCAGACATATAAATATGTTCCAACTCCCACACACGTATACCACAGCTACATTAGTGATAGTTTCTCTACCATCAGCACTTCAAGTACCATCAAAAAGTGCAAGGTGTCATTTCCTTTAGAGACAATGCCTGCGAGTTAAGACCAAGTCCCTTCTGCCCACCGTGTGAATTGCAAGTCCTCAAGTTAGCTCCTTTTTGAGGTGTATAAAATTGCAATGCCCTCCCCAAATGATAAAATTCTGTGAAACAACTGGTATGATATAAAGAGACTGACACCAAGCATCGCAGCTTGATTTCACAGCACACCACATGGGGTTTTTTCTAAAAATGTAGAGAATTTAGCATTTCCTTGATATTTGGGGCTATAACGCAGTAACCATCCCACCTATACAGTGAGACTTTGAAAAGAGCAGACTGGCTGGAAAACAAGAGATAATTTGCATGTGAAGATAAACAAACAGAAGTCTGCAGTATGCCACCTCTAAAAAAAAAAAGTTAATGTCTTCGCTTAAAAAGAAGGAACAACCAAAATTTTAAGAGGTGGTAATAGGCAAGGAATGCAATATCTTTTCTATCTTTTATTTTCCTACAATTTAAATGAACTGAACTTGACCTCAACATATCATCAACACTTTCTCTGAGGCTTCATTGGTTTAAAGTTTTCCCTGACCCTAATATATCATCACAGCATCAGGTTTTGTCTTTAAATCACATTTCTGTCTATAGACTCAAAATACATTTTCCTGATATCTATTGTCCTCCACAAGGCTTTTATCCTCTTTATTTCTCAATTTTGTCTCTTCTTATAGCCAGACTCCACCCAACAGCCATCTCCAAATGCACGCTCAAATATAAACATTCATATGACCTACCAAAGTCAGTATCCTCAGGACTCCCCAATTCAGCTGTATGCATCCATATTTTCATTAATATTTAAGTCATTCAACAGAATCCTTGCTTAAGACTTATTCTTAATGATATCAGAAGATTGTGTTGGAAAAAGATGACAATATGTCAATAGAATTCAGGGGAACTTTCTTTAATAGAGGTGGCAAAAAACTCACACAAGCAGATGAATGTATGCTTACATACACGAACATAGATGCATATATTTATACATAGGTATGAACACATGATATATATTTCAAAATAGACTGCTGTTGTGATCAAAATAGATTTCTTGAACATCTATCTCCCAGTCCTTTATCAAAAATATATGAGCATAAGTACAAGAAAGACAGCTCAGTAGCTAAGACCAATGGTTACTCTTCCAGAGGACTTGGGTTTAATTCCCAGAACCCATAAGACTGCTTACAATTATTTGGACCTTCAGTCTCAGAGAATTTAGTGCCCTCTTCTGGTTCCAAGGGCACCAAAGATACATGTGGTACACAGACAGACAGACAGACAGACATTCAGGCAAAGCACCTACACATGTAAAATAGAAATAAATGATTGTGTGTGTGTGTGTGTATGTGTGTGTGTGTGTTAGAGAGAGAGAGAGAGAGAGAGAGAGAGAGAGAGAGAGAGAGAGAACATGATTATCATTTGTAGTCAAAAGATGTGAAATGTAAACAATACTCTTCTATTTCAGGCCTTGTTCATGTAAAGAATATGCTTGGCCAGAGAGTGGCACCATTTGGCGATGTGGCATTGTGGGAGTGGGTGTGCCCTTGTTTGGTGAACTGTGTCACCATGGGCATGGGCTTTAAGACCCTCATCCTAGCTGCCTGGAAACCACTCTTCTCCTATTTGCCTTTGGAACAAGATGTTGAACTTTCATCTCCTCCAGCACCATGCCTGCCTGGATGCTGCCGTACTATTGTTTTGATGATAATAGACTGAACTTCTGAACAATTAAATATAGTCCTTATAAGAATTGCCATGGTCATGGTGTCTGTTCACATCAGTAAAACCCTAACTAAGGCAATGTACAAACAAATAATAAATGAATAAATAATTAATTTTTAAAATTCAAACGTATTTCAAATATAGTGGTGACATCTACTGAGAAATTTTCGTATTTACATTTTTATTTAAATTATTTGGAAAATAGTCTAGATTTGGGGGAAAAAAGAAGAAAAATACATCAGGTTTACGTGTAAATTAGGAAGACAAACTAGAAACAGTGACACACTTGTAACACCAGGTCTTCAAGAGGTCGAAGTAGGAAGATAGTAAGTTCCCAAATAGTCAGTCAGCAGTGAGTTCAGCAATAGCTCAGGAAAGTGAGTGAGGCACAGATTTGAAACAAAATACATTTTAAAAGGTTTTGGAGACAGCATTTTTGTGTAATACAAGGGCCCTAGATCTAAACTTTAACACCAAAATCAAAGCAAAACAACACAGCAAACTATAACGGCCTAATGCTCATATGCTCATACTACATAGTCAATCTAAAGTCCATAATGTAGGAGTTATTTGGGGGAAGGGGACAACTTTTAACCAATGTCTTAAAGATCAAATATGTGTAAAATGATACTATTTTAAAACACATGATAAAGTTTTTTCAGCCAGAACAACAAGCTTTTGTTTTGATGAAAGGTTTTACTATGTAGTTCTGGCTGACCCAGAACTCATTGTATAAATAAGACTAGCCATCAAATTTACAGAGATCTGGCCACCTCTGCCCTTCTCAAGCACTGTGTGCCTTCTCAAGATGTGTGCCACCATACCAGCACCCATGTAAAATTCTTAAAAGATTCTTTTGGTTACCGTCCCCTGGGATCATGTTTAATAGAAGATGAGAACTAGCGTCCATTCACAGGGCCTGGCATGAAGTGAGAATTACAATTTATAGAGATGGCTTCATTATGTTGAGAAAGTTCTTATACCTACTATGCCAAGAGTGTTAACATACACTGGACTTCACTATTGTTTTATATTTATTAGTGTTATTATGACTACATAGAATTTTCACCTTTGCTAATTTATAAATTGGGATGTGTTATCTTATTTTAATAGACATTTTTTAAATGATATTGGCCTTTAATTCTTTTTATTTCTGATGTCTGTGTCGGACTAGTCTGGATATATGTTCATCTCTTCAGTTTTATAGAAGGCTTTGTGTAGAATTGGTATTAAATGTTTTATGCTTACTGACAAAAGCATTTGAGCTTGGAAGTATTTATACAAAGTTGCTAGCTATAACTCTCAATTGTAAATAAAGTATAAAAAATAAAAATAAATAAATAAATAAATAAATAAATAAATATTCAGCCAGAAAGAAAGAAAGAAAGAAAGAAAGAAAGAAAGAAAGAAAGAAAGGAAAGAAAATGAGATATGTAACTGGTGCAAATAAACACTGTAGACCTTGACCTGGGAATCTAGTTGAGAAAACAAATTACCTCACATTTGCTAAAGCATAATTAAAATGTTATTCTAGAAAAAAATTTCTCAATTTAATGGATGACATAAAAATCTGTTAGTTCTCTAAGTCTTCTTAAGCAAGATTTGTTGGACCCATGCCCAAGAACTTATCAAGTTCATCAAAAATATTAAATTTGGTAGCAAAGAGTTGGTGGTGGTATTCCCACATAGTTCTTTGAATGTCTTAGGAATTTAGAAATGTTATTATTTTAGAGTCAACATTGGTAACTAGTATTTTTATTACATATATTTATTGTGTGTGTGCATGTATGTTGCAGTGTGCATGTGACAGGCAGGGCACAAATTAATTTCCAATTTGCAGGTCCCAGGAACTAAACTCAAGTTATAATTTTTGGCACCAACAACAAAAATGCTGACTGAGCCTTCTTCCAACCCCATTTTTGTTTCCTAATGAACATTCTCACTACTTTCTTTTTCAATTTTATTGATACTTTTAAAATCTTTCTGTTTTAATAGTTCCTTTATTTCTATGTTTTCTTATATTAATTTCTAAAAAGTTCTTAGTATTTTCCTCTTTCTTTGAAACTTATTTACTCATCTTTTTTAGTTTTTATATGTGTGCATAATTTGAAATAAATTTTAACTTTAAATATATTTTAATAATATTTTCCTCTCTCCTTCCCACCCAACTCCAATTTTTTTCAAAAAACAAACAAAACTCAATACAACAACAAAATCCCCCAAAACCAAGAAAAAACACCACCGAAGAAGAACTGTAAAGCACCACACACACACACATACACACACACACACACACACACACACACTAAAAACAAAAAACCTGTAGAATCGAGGCAGTAGTGGTCCACAGCTTTAACCCAGCACTCAGGAAGTAGAGGCAGGAGTATCTCTGTAAGTTCGAAGCCAGCATGCACTATAGGTATACAAAGAGAGTTCCAGGACAGCCAAGGATACATGGAGAAACCCTATCTCAAAAGAAAAAAACAAAAGCTGTGGAGTCCATTATCTATTGGTCAAATTCTTCTGAACTTGAGGCCTGTCCTGGAATGGTTGACATATCCAGTGTCACTTCATTGAAGAAACTGATTTTCCTTCTCCCCGCAACCGCAAGTATATGAGACAGTTCAGTTGTTAACCTTTACCCTAGTGGCTAGGTTATCATTGATTCATTACTATAACAAAATGAAATACAATAAAATAAAACAACAAGTATTATATCAACATTGGGCAAGACAAACCAGCAGGAGGAAAAGTGACCAAGAGAAGACACAAGAATCAGAGACCCACTCATTTGCACACTGAGGAATCCCCATAAACCACTAAACCAGAAGCCATAATGTAAGCACAGAGAACCTAGAGCACACTCATGTAGGCCCTGTGCATGGTGCCCCAATCTCTATGTGCTTCTATGAGCTTTGTTCATGTTGATTTCGAAGGCCTCATTTTCTTGGTGTCCTTCATCACCTCTGGCTCTTACATTCTTTCTGCCTCCTCTTTCATGGGGTTCCCTGAGCTCCAAGGGGAGGGATTTGAGTGAGAAATCTTAGAAGACTCAACCCTAAATGGAATGCTTGGGTTTTATTAAAAAAAAAACAAAAACAAAAACATAAAATCTAGGGTCACCAATTGAAGATATCTGTTATTGCCTCTGCACAATTTCTGGAATGATTAAAAAGTCTTCCAAACCCCTGCCAACAGGAATAAGCGGTTTTCTTAAAAAATTCTATACCACCAAAACCCTTGATATTTCATAAAATTGTATTTAATGCAGACACTTCTTTTAAGAATGATCTAAGGGGAAGATATTGGTATGTAAAGTGAATAAATAATTTAATAAAATATTTAAAAAGAATGATCTATAATAAACCATAACTTTTTAAAGCCAGACCTAGAGACACACATTCACAATCCCACAACCTGGGTGATAGAGGCAGGAGGATCTCAGGTGGAGCCAATCCTGGACATCATAGTGAGAACTTGTCAAAAAGACAAACTATTTCTTTGTATGTGTTAATTACATGTTCTCCACATGTCCTTCCTTGAGTATGATCAATTCTGAAACTTTTGTCTAGATCTCAAAAACTGGCAATATCTTTAAAATGAACTTTGAATAATAAAATGTCATGTTGAACATGATTGACATCATTTACTTCCTTGATGATTACTAAGATGAGGAACTGTATTATAAAAGACATTGTAGATGATACGAAATGTAAATCACTGGACCACATTTGCCTTTTGAGTTTTTTTACTTAAAAGGTTAGAAGCATTAGCATCTATAAACAGACAGTCACTAAATACACTGAAGGGGCGTTGTTAATTTCTCAAGATAAAGACTCTAAATGAATTGTGTGCTGCTGCTGGAAGGTAGAGAATAAAAGGTACCCCCAAATTAGCCTTATTGTTATAACATTTACCAGTGGCAAAAGCAATTGTTTCTTACATATAAGTCTACTCTACCAAGTTTACTGTTTTAGTTCTGGTTTTTCTTGGTGATCTTTAATACAGGAAAATTAATATAAACCAGAATACTTAAATAATTGATGAACTAACTCCTTTGGTTCCTTGAAATTAATGTCCTTAGGCATAAATTTTCAAAAATTAAAAAGGAAAAAAATAAGAGATTAGAAAACTATAAATGAAAACCCCTGAATAAAAAACCTAACACAGAGGGGCTGGAGACATGGCTGAGCAGTCAAGAGCACTGTCTGCTCTTCCAGAGGTCCACAGAGGTCCTGCATTCAATAACCAGCAACCACACAGTAGCTCACAACCATTTATAATGGGACCCACTACCCTCTTCTCGTGTGTCTGAAGAGAGCTACAGTGTACTTACATACATACATGCATACACACACAATACATACATGCATACATACTTAAATAATTAAAATAACATAGATGGGGTTGAGATAGAGCTATGTCATTTTCCCCATCAAAAATTCATTTCATTACTGAAGTAGCCACCCAATGCCTCTTGTGACATTAACTCTGGCACTGAAACAAGAGTTTATCAACAGGGAGAGAATTAAGAGACTTTGGGGACCAGCAATAAGAAATCACATCATCTGCAGGAAAACGTTAAAGCAAGTACAGTACTAAACAGTGGGGTGCTGTTTCTTTCATCGAGTTACCAACAACATGAAACAAGATCTGATAAACCACTTCACATACCACTAAGATGGGCTACCACCACACAGCCGTTCCACTTGGTTCCTAACAGCTCTTAAAATGAAAGAAAGAAATTAGTGTGACAAATGTGGAGTTGAAAAGGGGTCCTATGCTGAAGAAGCTTGCCTGCAATTTCAGGCGCCCTCTACAGGGCGTTAAGTGAGTCCCAGTCCATAAACCTTGAAATATGCATTAAGCTCAGATTCCAGCAGGAGCTTTCTTTAACTTTCCCTGACCAAACCCTAAGTTAAAAAAGTATAATACCAAGAATATCCATAGACAATAATTATTCCCGTTGTTCTCTATCACAAACCACACCCAGAGATGAAAGCAGATCTCAGAATAACTAGTGCATAGAATGGCTATCACAGAATGATAGAGGTTTGCCTGAAAATCTGCGTGATGAAACAGAAACATTCGATGTCCAGTTCTTGAAGCTATATAATTGAAAGAATAACACAATCATTAGCCCAGAGCTCTGAAGAGCAGAAAGGGAGCCATCTTAATAGACTTGGTGCATGCTTTGCTTGTCGTTAGGATTGTCATCAGTAAGCAACCAGCACTGACAAACTGCATTTTGTAGATTTTGAGGGCTAACAGCATCGGGATGTGGGTGGTCCTTATTGTTCTTCAACGTATTTTTTTAATCCACCCTTGAGGAACCATGTGGGTAGACAGGTGTCGGGGTTAAAAATTCATATGGTATGTGATAGGATTTGGGTGAGGAAATGGAGCAGAAGGGATGGACATCTTAACAGCTTGTGGGGTTTTATAAGTGGAAAGGAAAGGGGGAACATATTTCCTCCATTGGGAAAATCCATTGAAATATATAATTGTGCACATTGAGAAACCAAAGTCTAATTTCAAAGTTCCCAGAGAAATTTTAGAAAAAGGAATTAATACATTAGAGGGCTAAAAGACTATGCAAAACTTAGGCTGTTCTCCACAGAACTTTCAGTATGATAAGGGATTAATTGTAAGCCAATGTGGGGCAGGGAGAAAAGGGGACCAGTCTCCTGTTTTAATCCATTTTTAAACAGGCACCACATTGACACATTTAGTCAACAAATAATTATTGTGATTGAGGGTATGTACAAAATATCTGACTGCAGAGAGTGGAGAACAAAAATGTGTGGTCTTTAAAAATCAATTCTACTCTCATGTAAGTAATAAACAAGAAACATTACAAGAATTCATATCTGTACAGGGTACATTTGGGTAGGGTATCACATGAGGAATTTGTGATTCAAACAATAATAACACAAAAAGTTCATGCTTTTATCTCCCCTGTACAAAAAGGAGAGAGGCTCAGAGGAGCTCAAACACAGTGAAGCTGTTATATAATAAAGTTAACACTTGACCTTTGATTCATTTGAATGTTAGTAAATAAATAAGTGACAAGTACATATGAGGAACCAGTGACATCATCATGCAAAATAACTAGAAGTTTGAGGTATATGGGAATGCCATAGATAGAAAACAGATGATAAATGATAGATAGATGAGAGCTGTTGGATTAAAAAGATGTAAGGGAGGAAGGAGGGAAGGGGGGGAAGGAAGGAGGGAATGAGAGCAGAAAGAAAGAAAGAAGGAAAGAAAGAAAGAAAGAAAGAAAGAAAGAAAGAAAGAAAATAGATGAGATTTATTGATAAATTATTTCTAGATAGATGATAAATAGATGCAAGATAGATACATGATAAATAGAAGATAGATACATAAATTCATAGATGATAGGTGATATATAATAGATGATGATTAATATATAAATGTTTCATAGACTTTACTTTTTAATGCACATGCCAATTATTTCCAATATTTTTATTATAACCACTATTCCAACAAATAGCCTTAAATATGTATAATTCTTGATGAGTTTGCTAATGATAAGGTATGTTTCTTGGATGCACCAGAAGGATGGATCCTATATTCTATTTCTGGATCCATTCTGTTAGTCTATGCCTTTTTAAGATTGCAAAATTAAAACCATTGAAGTTGAGAGATATCAATGAGCAGTCTCTGTTGATTCCTGTTATGTTGTTGTTGTCGTTTTGGTGGTGGTTGTGGTGGTAGTGGTGGTGGTGGTGTGTGTGTGTGTGTGTGTGTGTGTGTGTGTGTGTGTGTGTGTATTTTCCCTCTTTTGACTTCCTTGTCTGTGATTATTTATTCTTTGTACTTTCTTGCGGCAGGTTAACCTTTTTAGGTTGTAGTTTTTCTTTTATCACCTTCTGTAAGACTAGATGTGTAGATAGATAGTGCTTAAATTTGGTTTTATCATAGAATGTTTTATTTTATCCATCTATGGTGATTGAGAGTTTTG
This sequence comes from Rhynchomys soricoides, assembly GCA_019843965.1. Taxonomy (NCBI): domain Eukaryota; kingdom Metazoa; phylum Chordata; class Mammalia; order Rodentia; family Muridae; genus Rhynchomys; species Rhynchomys soricoides. The sequence goes on along the minus strand of JADRCH010000153.1, from coordinate 1,818,452 downwards.
CTGGGTATATTATTCTGGAATGCCTGGCCTCTATGGTTTGTTAGAGTCTGCAGCACATCTGCTCAGGCCCTTCTGACTTCTAAAATCTCCATTGAGAAGTCAAATGTAAATCTAATAGGTCTTCTTTTATATGTTACTTGATTTTTTTCCTTTGAAGCTTTGAATATAATGTCATTGTTCTGTCTGTTTAGTATTGTGGTTGTTTTGTGCTGAAGCAACTTTCTTTTCTGGCCCAATCAAGGCCAGAAAATTGATATTCTGTATGCTTCCTGTACCATTTTAAGCATCTCCTTTAGTTTAGGAAAATTTTCTTCTACGAATGATGGAAATATTTTCTAGGCCTTTAAGATGGTTTTCACACCCTTCCTCTAATACTATTATACTTAGGTTTGGTCTCCTCATTCTGTTTCAGATTTCCTAGATGTTTTGTGTCTGGCAATGTTTATGTTTAACATTTTCGTTAGCTGATGTGTCCATTTTTCTATCATATCTTGAACCCCTGAGGTTCTCTTTTCCATCCCCTAGAGTCTATTGGTGAGACTTGGTTCTGAGGTTTCAATTAAAGTTTGTGTTCCTAAATTTTTCATTTCCATATTTCACTCAGTTTGATTATTCAGTTGACTCTATTTCCACAGTTCTGATCTTAAACTGGTTTATTCATTTCCTTCCACTCTATTTGCTTTCATAGATTTCTTCGAAGGATTTTTTATTTTCTCCTTAAGAAATCTCTATCATAGACATAAAGGCTATTTCTATGGTCTCTGCCTTGTACTTTGGCTATGTTGGAGTACTCAGACCCTGCTGTGGTGGGGTTGCTGGGCTCTGATGGAGACATATTGTCCTGACTATTACTGAATGGGTTTTTACACTGACTTCCAGGCATTTGGTTTTGGGACAATTATAATTCTACATGCTGATCTCTGGTCTTATCTTTGTTAGCTGTGTGTATTGTTTCTTGGTTTCTGTTTCCCCTCTGTGTCTTAGGAGGGTGTGCTTGCTGTGTGTTCTCTGGTAGGAAAATATTCTGGGATCTTGATATGTGAGGCCACCGGGAGGTTCCAGGTAAAATGTACTTCTACATATTGGAATCTGACACCTAAGAATGGAGATGGATTAGAATGGAGGACTGAAGGGGTCCACAAGAGGAGGAAAGCAGAATGCTTTACCAAGATGTACTTAGTGTCCTGGCAATCTGGGCTGAAAGTAAGGAGAGGCAGTAGAGGTGTCTGTTACAAAGCTGGAAATAAGACTGGCAGATTGGACTTGGAAGAATGGAGTGAAAGGTGAAGATCTGCAGTTAGCCTACCTGCTTTGCTGGCTGAAGTGGTCTGTGGGTTCCCCGGGAATTCATATTGGAGTTTGGGGACTTTGATAGAGGAATAGGTGGAGATCTGTGATCCTCTGGAGTTGGCGTGGGAGAGTCTGCAATATGAGTGTGGGATAAGACTAGAGGATGAGATTTAGACAAGAGGATGGGTAGACAAAGATCTGCAGTTAGCCTACCTGCTACTCTGAGTGGAGACTCTCTGGTTATTACGAAGTATTCAACATGATATTGTTAACTATTATTACTCTATTGTAATAAACCCACAGAATTGTGTGCCCACTAACCAGGCTGTTCTCAGTCACTCTTTTCTTACTGTCTATAACATCTTCATGGCTGTGGCCCACCACCTCTCTTGACCCATGCTGCACAGCACAAACTAGATCACCCTATTTCTCTCATTTAATTTTTTAACTATACTATATGGCAATGCTTCTCAACCTGGAGAATCTCAAGCCCTTTGGAGGTTGCAGGATCTTTACACAGGTGTCACCTATCAGATATCTACAATTCATAAAATTATAGTTGTGAAGAAATAACAGACACAATCTTATGGTTGGGGAATCACAGAAACATGAGGAACTATATTAAAGGTTCACAGCATTAGGAAGGTTGAGAATCACTAATATATGGTAACGAACCTCCACACCACAAACATTGGGCCACCCCTAACAACCATATGCCATCTTCATCCAAAAATCCCTCAAGAAATTTTAACATATATTAAGTTACAAAGAACATGTTAGCCAGGCAGTGGTGGTGCACGCCTTTAATCCCAGCACTTGGGAGGCAGAGGCAGGTGGATCTCTACGTTCGAGGCCAGCCTGGTCTACAGAGTGAGTTCCAGGACAGCCATGGCTACACAGAGAAACCCTGTCTCAAAAAACAAACAAACAAACAAAACAAACAAACAAACAAAAAAACATGTTAACTTTTTTCCAAAAATAGAAATACAAGCTACATTCTGATTAAAATGCTATAAAACTATGAATTAGCAACCAAAACCCTTTTATTTCCTCTTTACATATAATATCTTCATTTAGTTCAAAAACCATACTTTAGGCAAAGAGGATATCACAAAAACAAAAGGATTAAAAAGAAAGATCCTTTTGCCTAGAGGAAGAAATGCAGGCCTTCCAAGGGTCAAGCTACTCATTGTTTTTCAGAAGTTTCATGATCCTGATACACAACTTCAAGCCCAAATAAACCATAAAAACATAGGTATGGGAAGAGAAAATGAAGCTGGGATATGAGGAGAGCCTTAAAAATAGGGACATTCCAACGACATTTTAAAAGGACTTTTGTGCTCCTTTCTTTCTGCGCCGCCATGCCATCTAGACAGAGAAAGACCCAGAAACTTCGGGGCCACGTGAGCTATGGCCACAGACGCATTGGTAAACACTTCAAGCATCCATGAGGCTGTGGGAATGCTGGCGGCATGCATCACTACAAAATGAATGTCGACACATATCATTCAGGTTACTTTGGGAAAGTTGGTATGAGGCATTACCACTTGAAGAGGAACCAGAGCTTCTACCCAACTGTCAACGTGGATAAATTGTGGAAACTGGTCAAAAAACAGACACAGGTGAGTGGTGCAAAAAGCAAGACTGGAGCTGCTCCCATCATTGATGCTGTGCGGTAAGGTTACTACAAAGTTCTGGGGGACGGAAAACTCCCTATGCAACCTGTCATCGTGAAAGCCAAATTCTTCAACAGAAGAGCTGAGAAGATTAAGGGTGTTGGAGGTGCCTGTAGCCTGATGGCTTGAAGGTTGATTAAATGCTAACATTTAAAAAAAACATAAAAATAAATAAAATAAAATAAAATAAAATAAAAGTACATTTGGAGCCTAAAGTTAGGATAAGTCAGCAAAGCCGAGTCAGGACACACAGTTCGTATTACCAGGATATGTGTTTTTTATCTTGTTTGTTTCCATTTTTTTAGACGTTGATCAATGATATTTGCTTTTATCCTCCCAGGCTGGCCATGACACAGAGGCTGTGGCATGAACTGTGTATAGTACACACAAGAAGACAGTTTGGTAGGGTCTGGGTCACTTTGTGTTGTGTTTTGCTTTGCTTTCTCTCTCCTATAAATGCCAGATATGGTGGCACACACCTGTAATCCCAGCATTTGTGCATCTGAGACCAAAATAATGAATCAGATGCCAACCCAGACTATATTGTCAAAAAAAAAAAAAGTTTCTTTTGTAAAAGACAATTGAAATAAAAATTTCATGTCCAAAAATCTATGAATTTAAATAGACATTAGAGCCCCCCTATCAAAATATTCAGCCTAAAAATAACATGGAACCAGGAACTCACCCAGAGTCTTGACTTCTACATCTGTTATTAGGCTACTTCAAAAGAAACATCATTCTGTAACACAATTAGAAACCATTATTGTAAAACAAACATAAGTACTATTTCAAAGTTTAAAGTTGATGGTGCAAACATTTATATAATGTACTATATACTAGGGCTAGGAAAATAGTCCGTTCCATAAGGAGATAATCAAGAGATCCACTATCCCATCCCCAGTACACTCAGAAATGTTAGGCACAATGGCACACAAGGATACTCTTAGCACAGTTGCACAAAGAAAGGAGGATCCCTGGGGCTTACTTAGCCAGCCCAGCCTAGTAAGTGAGCTCCAGGCCTTTATCTGGAAGGACTAGATGATACTTCTCATACCTGAGTCTGCTCTCTACCCTCCTTATGCCCACACATGCTCCAATAGCCTCCCATTAACATACATACACATTAAAAAATGTTAAGTTAGTATGTTTGTATATGCTATAGACATAAAAGCTTTTAAATACAAAGTTTGGGAAATGACTCAGTGCCTGACAGAGCTTTCTCGGAAAGCAAGATGACCTGAATTTAAATTCTCATCAGCCACATTCAAGCTGGATATGGCCACACATGACTACTATCCCAGTGTTATGGAAGTGGAAACAGATATATCATGGGGTTCACTGGTCAATGGGTCTAACCAAATTAGCTACCATCAAGTTCACTGGCAGAACATGTCTATAATAATAATAATAACAGTAATAATAATAATAATAATAATAATAATAATAATAATAATAATAATATAGTAATAATAATGGTAACAATAATAGTTATTAATTAGTTTTTATTGTTAATTATAATTAATAATAAATAATAATGTATGATGGAGGACTGTGGGACCATGGAAGGCAGCCTGGTTTCTGGTTGAGCTAAAGTTTAAAACCCTGGTGACCCAGCAGGGGCTCCTCAGCAGAGGAAAACCGTTCAAGGGAAGGTAAGCCTTTTGCCATGCTCTTGGGCCCCAGGCTCCTGACATGAGGCCAGGCCACAGGTCTCCATAGATTTGTGACCATCAGTCACAGAAGGGACGAGATGCCCCAAGCCCTTCCACAGGTAAAGGTGTGGTCAAGTAGCCTCAAGACAGATCTGCATTTTAATGAGGTACCTAGAGACTTAGCCAATAAACTCCCCTTCCCAGACCCTCCTCCTTGCAAAAGGTATTTAACCTCAGGCCTGCCCTGAGGAAGTGGGGGTGGGGGACAGCAGAGGAACAGGCCTTCATCTAAAGAGCCATATCTAGTCTCCCACATAAGCCATGGCCTCTAACAAACCAAGCCAGCCAGCTGCTGACAAGGCAAAGACCTGGTCCTCAGAGGGACCCAGCAAAGTTCTTCCCCTCCTTTCCCCCTCCGCCCTGGGTTAAATATGACCCACAGGCCCCCATTCTGTTCTCAGATCTTTCGAGGCATCTAGCAGCACCTAGGACGCCCAAGAGCCTGAGAACCAGACAGATCCAGCTCCAGGCCACACTCCCCAACCCACTGGCAGTGTCCCACAGCTTCTCACAGCCAGAAACCTGCCCAGTGGCAATGTGGGGTGAGCACAGTCAAACTTCCTGCATCTTGCCATCCCCAGTGGCCCGAGCCCTGGGGCTGACAAGGGACCCCACTTTAACCCAACAGAGGACTGGTGGTGGGGGGACAAACTTTTAATCTCAGCACTTGGAAGGCAGAGACAGGTGGATCTCTGTAAGATCAAAATCAGCCTGATCTACAGAGTGAGTTCCAGGACAGCCAAAGCTATGCAGAGAGACCTTGTCGTGAAAAACAAAAACACCAAAAGTAAGTAAGTAAGTAAGTAAGTAAGTAAATAAATAAATAAATAAATAGTGGGCTTGGAAGGCAGAGGCAGGTATATCTTGGTGAGTTTGAGGCCAGCCTCCTTTGTGAAGTTTTAGGCCAAACAGACTACATAGTAATAATTTGTTTCAAACAAAACAAAACACAAAAAGGGTAGAAAGTTATAAAAGAAGACACCTAACCAGCTCTGGTCTCTGTGTTTAAGTGTGCATGTGCATGTGCATGTGCATACACACACACACACACACACACACACACACATACTGTGTGCACCTATGTCCTTGCACACAGACATATATATGCTTTGTGTACCTATGTATTTGCACACACAAACACACACCCAAATACACACACACCACTGAAAAACAAATTAAATAACAAAGACACAACACCACAATCATCTTTGAATAACTTTTGAGAATGTATTTCTTTCCTTTTGATGAAAATGTATCAAAGTGTGTCTAAAGCTCTATTGTAATACTGGTGGTATTGACCCTGACTTGATATAGCACCACAATGTGCCTTTTATTGATGTAAGATACTGAAGAGATCTGCGAATATCCTAGCTCTCACCTTTCTTTGTGTGGAACTGCCAAAGCAGAATCAGTGAGTGGCTTTAAGTGTCTTAAATCCACTTGTTCACACTATTTGTACATTTACAGACACACGCCATTCATTTGTAGTCATTTGGCTTTAATCTATGTGCAGGGGAACAATGGAGGGAAAGATTTGCCCTGTAATCATTTTTAAAGAACATATTTTAAGCCATATCCACAAAAATTCGCGAAGCTTTAAGAAAGGGGGGAGAAAGAGTGTGTCATCAGCTTAGCCATACCAAATAAGAAAACTCATACATAAAACATTGCAAAAGTAATACAGCTTTAGTTCAATATGTAATTTGTGAGCTATCACAGACTTTCTGGCTTGGCACCACTCAGGAATGTTCACAAAATGTCATTGTAAAGGTTTGAGAGGACTCTCCAAGGACCAATTAAAGGAAGGGAGAAGAGGAAGTATTGTTCTCCACAAAGAAAAAGCAAGAAGAGTGGCTCAGGGTGCATGTGGTTTCCCAATTTTCTTATTTTGTCGGTGAATAGAAAAAGAGAAGCCCAATGCAAATGAATGTCGTGGTCATCTTGTCCTTTATTTGTTTACGGTCATTAAGAAGGTGATTTCCAGCCATACATTCTGGGCATGTATTTTCTAAAATCTAGTTGCCCTCCAACTCCAACTACCAAAGTCATTGATTGCATTGCCCCACAACCATGTGGGATGCATGTGTGTGTGCATGCATGTGTGGGTGTGTTTGTGTACGTGTGCGTGCATGTGCATGCGCACGCATACTAACACACATCCATCTTTATAACTGGTGTTCATTTCATTAACAAGTACTATGTGACTTGAAAAGGAAATCCAAGATTTCTCGTTGAAAATACAAACAGAAAAGACCTCCTTGTTCTGTTTAGTATTGTTCATTTATTCTTACTATTACATACAAATGATATACAATAATAGGTTTACTGTGACATTCTCATACCTACATATAATTTTGATCAATTAGTGAGCCCCCACTTCGTCTCTTGTCTTATTGCACACATACTGCTTCTTTTCCTTTTTCTAACTAATCTTTCTTTTATTTCCATGTCTCCTTTTATTTTCACAGAGTGTCATTGTAATCCCATGAGTTTAGTTAGTCATTTACAAAAGCATGAGTGTGAGGTTATTTACAAAATCATAGACAAATTTCTACATCACCAAAGAAAATTACCCTCCTCCCATTACCCTCCTCCCAGCCACCAGAAAGTTCCTATAAATTCTCAGGTGGGTTGGAGCCCCATGAGACCCTCTTCCTACAAGAAACAGAAAATTTTAAAATATTTTCTGAGGGAGGGAATGTTGTACCATAGGGGTGCGCATGTCATGGTATACACATGGAGGTCAGAGAACAACTTTGTGGACTCGGTTCTCTACTTTCAACTTCACATGAATCCAGGGATCAATGTCAGGTATCGTGTATGCATGTGAGTGCTTTGACCTGCTAAGCCATTTCACCAGACCCAAGGCACAGGAAAGTTTATGAACTGTTCTTTATCAACTTAAACTCATTACCAACCACCACTGTTGTGTTTTATATATTATATATTTTAGTTTCCAAACAAATACATAACAGGCTCTCAAAGGCTGATTCCCTCATTTATTGTCTAATTGGGGTAGTTGAATCAACCTTCCTACTACATCTTTTGAACAATCTCTTTCTCTGTTTCCCTATATATTCTTCACCTAAATGTAGCGGACAATAGTGGATTTTGACATTCAAACAGAAAGCCTCTGTACATTATTTATAAGGTATGTTGTCACTCAGTAAGTTCAGTAAGTCAGACAGTGAATGGGAGAAGTTACCAAAAAGGTAACAAACAATATTGGCAAGTGAGCAGGTTCCTTCCCTTGGCCTACCAACTTCAATGTTTTCAAAGTTTGGGAACTCTTCGTTCTGCATTCTACTATATTTTGCATCATGCTTGGAGATGAAGGACAACTTTTCTAGCTATACTGCTGTGGCATACTGAAGCTGAAATCCAAAAAAACTAGAACTCATTTGTGTGAATGTTTTCCTTTTCTGGCTAAGTTCTTGTTTCTGTTTTGCTTTAGTTGTTTGCTCTGAAATAAGCCAAGGAAATTTCGGTTCTCTGGCAACCAACAGATTGGGAAAATATCTTTACCAATTCTATGTCCAATAGAGGGCTAATATGTGGCAGAGGAGGGCCTTGTTGGCCATCAATGGGAGAAGAGGCCCTTGAGCCTGAGGATGTTAGATTTCCCAGTATAGGAGAATGCCAGGGAGGGAAGATGGGAGTGGGTAGGTGGGTGAGTAGGGGAATACCCTCATAGAGGCAGGGGACAGGGGATGAGATAGGGGGTTTCCAAGGGGGAGACCTGGAAAAGGGAAAACATTTGAAATGTAAATAAGGTATCAAAAAAAAAGAAATTTCAGTTCTCAAATTCAAAAAGGGGAAGGCATTAAGCAAAACAAAACATCTCAATGCCAGGTAGGGCTAGAATAACAAATAAGAAATTACTGTGGAGTCTTGGGGTGAATGACACCTTTCTCTGAGGACCATTAAAGAATTTTTTAAAAATTCACAAATTGAAAGTACCCAGCCATGTCCCTTTAAACAACTTGACCCTATTAATGATTTGTCAGACTAAAGGTCTTATGTTTGTTTGTTTTTTATTTATTTCTTAAAGGAATTACGTATTTATTTCAGCTCTGACAATCCATAATTCTATTTCTAATCAAATTCTTGATAACTACTTATAAATAGTGTAGATAGACTGAGATATGAAATATCAAAGTAAACTAACTATTTCTTGAATCATCCAGAGACCGCCCCATCTAGGGATCCATCCTATCTGCAGACAACAAACCCAGACACTATTGCTGATGCCAAGAAGTGCTTACTGACAGGAGAATGGTATGGTTGTTCCCTGAGAGATTCTACCAGCTTCTGACCAATACAGATGAGATACTCACAGTCAACCATTGAACTGAGCACAGGGACCCCAATGGAGGAGTTAGGGGAAGGACTGAAGGAGTTGAAGGGGTTTGCATCCCCATAGGAAGAACAACAATATCAATCAACCAGAGCCTCTCAGAATTCCCAGGGACTAAACTGTCCCGCGCTACCGTCTCGCCAGCAAGAACGTCGCGGCACACATAGGATCCTTCTGCAGTAAAGCTTTAATGCATCTTGAGAGGGAGAGCATAAGCTTGCCACGAGTGGAGACCCCGAACAATAGAACACCTGTCCCTTATATAGGCCACAGCGCTTGCCTGGGACATGGAGCTTCCCCATTGGCTCCCCGCACATCAGGCCAGATGACGCCACGAGAGAGGCTGAGACTCTGAGGTGGAAAATTACCAGGTACATGCGCACTAGCCTGTTTACAACTTGTCCTCGGCCGGATGTAGGCGCCATCTTGTAATGGCGAATGTGGGTGCGACTCAGGCGGCTTCCCATACTAAACCACCAACCAAAGAGTGCACATGGAGGAACTCATGGCTCCAGATGCATATGTAGCAGAGGATTGCCGTATCTGGTATCAATGAGAAGGGAGGTCCTTGGTCCTGTGGAGGCTCCATGATGCTCCAGCATAGGGGAATGCTAGAGCAGTGAGGCAGGACTTGGTGGACGGGTTGAGGAGCACCCTTATAGAAGCAGAGAGGAGGGAGATCAGGTAGGGGGTTTGTGGAAGGGAAACCAGGAAAGGGAATAACATTTGAAATGTAATAAAATAAAATAACCAATAAAAATAAAAACAAACAAATAAATAAATATTCCTTATATTTCATTTCGCTATGGCCAAGTGGTACATAAAAGGCTGCGTTCATGGTCATGGTCTAGTTGCACCACTGAATAGTCTTCCTTTTTCCAAAATGTCTATTCAATTGTCTGCTTCATTGAGTTATTGAAGACAGGTGGTGAAGCCCCAATTGGTAGAAGTGCCAGGAGCAGGGCTCTGACCAAAGCATTTCCAGCTATAGGATTGTGTTCGATAAGTGAAAAGAACATATTTAGAGAGTCATCCACCTGCAGCAAATTTAACACCAGATGAAGACGAAATATGGAATGGTCCCATACAACTTCTGGAATCTCATCTGCTGCTTTTGCCTCTATTTGGTGAAGCAAAGCAGAAAAATGAGGGTTTGGACTTTGTTTTAAACTGTTGAGAAAGTCTGACCCAAACTAAAATAATCTTGGCAGAATTTTTAAGGTAGTAAGAGATTACTCAAAAGCTGAATTCAAGGATTAACTCTAAATCAGACCAATAAGAAAAATTACATCACATGACAAGGGACTGTCAAAATACAAAGATCAAATGGTTAATGGATGGTGTATTTGGAGAATATTGACAGGAGAGAAACTTGTCAGAATTGAAACAAAATCATAACTGGCACGATGCCACTTTTCTGTAATTTCAGGACATGGATGGCTGAAATAGGATTGTGAGTTTGAGGCCAGTCTAGACTTAATAGAGACTCAAAACCAACATAAAATATAACAGAGTGAAGCCACATTGGTTGACCCAAAAGTCACCAGAGGCAAGAAAGTAGACTCACGTGAGTCTTGTGCTTGTTTACCTGACACTATGGTCTCATCTTCGTTTTATTTGTATTGCCTATAATATTGTTTCATACACAGGTACATTTCATCTAAACATTAAGGTATAAACCAAAGAGTGGGGAATTGCCATTGTCCTCGTAGGAAGGAAAATATTCTAAAGAAACACCAGGACCTATCACTTTTGGTATCAGACTCTTGAAATAATGAATCACTAGAAACTGGAATTTTCCAAAAGGGATTGAATTCAGAAAAGGTTGAAGTATGAGACAAGCCAGAAGAGGAGCTTGTCTGTGGAAGAAAATCTCACAGAGTCCTGAAAAATTTTCAGACCAGCTTTCAGGAAAGTCTAGAGACAAAACAAAGACAGGTGAATGATGGGTCCAACAACACATTGACCAGTACTCAACTTTGCTAAGGCTTTCTGTCTTCTGTTTCAATGCAAATCTCAGTTTAGATCTTTGACTATGGACTTGCTGTTTCCTTGGAATTCCTGCTTCCTTTTCTTACAAGGGCCACAATGAACAAGAATCCTTTCTCTGTTTTTTGTTTGTTTGTTTGTTTCAATAATTTATTTACATTTCAAATGTTTTCCCCTTTCCAGGTCTCCACTTTGGAACCCCCCTATCGAATCCCCCCTCCCCTGCCTCTATGAGGGTATTTCCCCACCCACCCACCCCAATCCCATCTTCCCTTCCTGGCATTCCCCTATAATGGGGCATCTAACACTCTCAGACCCAAGGGCCCCTCCTCCCATTGATGGCCAACAAGGCCCTCCTCTGCCACATATGTGGCCAGCACCATGGGTCCCTCCATATGCATTCTTTGGTCCAGTCTCTGGGAGCACCGGGTAGCCTGACCAGTTGACACTGTTGCTCCCTCTCCATGGGGTTGCAAACTCCCTCAGCTCCTTCAGTTCCCTTCTCCAACTACTCCACTTGAGACTCCACAATCAGTCCAACAGCTGCTATGAATCACTGTCCAAACTTTTGGGATAATATCTGCTTATCAGTGAGTACATACCATGTTTGTTCTTTTGTGACTGAGTTACCTCACTCAGGATGTTATTTTCAAGTTCCATCCATTTGCTTTCAAATTTCATGAAGTCATTGTTTTTAATACATGAGTAGTATTCCATTGTGTAAATGTACCACATTTTCTGTATCCATTTATCTGTTGAAAGACATCTTGGTTGTTTCCAGCTTCTGGCTATTATAAATATGGCTGCTAGGAACAAAGTGTAGCATGTGTCCGTATTACATGTTGGAGCATCTTCTGGGTATATGCCCAGGAGTGGTATAGCTGAGTCCTCAGGTAGTACTATGTCAAATTTTCTGAGGGTCCACCAAACTGATTTCCAGAGTAGTTGAACCAGCTTGCAATCCCACCAGCAATGGAGGAGTGTTCCTCTTTCTCCACATCCTTGCCAGCTTCTGTTGTCACTTGCGTTTTTGATCTTAACCATTCTGACTGGTATGAGGTGGAGTTTCAGGGTTATTTTGATTTGCATATCCCTGATGAATAAGGATGTCCAACATTTCCTTAGCTGTTTCTCTTGCCCTTCGAGTTTCCTAAGTGGAGAATTCTCTGTTTAGCTTGGTTAGCCATTTTTTTGATAGGGTTATTTGGTTCTCTGGACTCTAACATCTTGCGTTCGTTATATATATTGGATATTAGCCCTCTATCGGATGTAGGATTGGTAAAGATCTTTTCCCAATCTGTTGGTTGCCATTTTGTCCTATTGACAGTGTCCTTTGCCTTACAGAAGCTTTGCAATTTTATGAGGTCCCATTTGTCAATTTTGATCTTAGAGCATACACCATTGGTGTTCTGTTCAGGAACTTTTCCCTTGTGCCCATGTGTTCGAGAATTTTCTCCACTTTCTCTTCTATTAGATTCAGTGTATCTGGTTTTATGTGGAGGTCCTTGATCCACTTGGACTTGAGCTTTGTACAGGGAGATAGGAATGGATCATTTTGAAATCTTCTGCATGTGAACCACCAGTTGAACCAGCACCATTTGTGGAAAATGCTGTCTTTTTTCCACTGGATTGTTTTAGCTCCTTTATCAAAGATCAAGTGATGGTATGTGTTCTTTTCTAGATTTTCAATTCTATTCCATTGATCTACCTGCCTGTCACTATACCAATACCATGCACTTTTTATCACTACTGCTCTGTAGTACAGCTTGAGGTCAGGGATGCCGATTCCCCCAGAATGTCTTTTATTGTTAGGAATAGCTTTTGCTATCCTGGGTTTTTTGTTATTCTAAATTAATTTGAGAATTGCTCTTTCTAAGTCTATGAAAAATTGAGTTGGAATTTTGATGGGGATTGCATTGAATCTGTACATTGTTTTCTGCAGGATGGCCATTTTCATTTTGTTAATCCTGCCAATCCATAAGCGTGGGATTCTGAGGTCTTCTTCTGTTTCTTTCTTTAGAGACTTGAAGCTCTTGTAATACAGATCTTTCACCTGTTTGCTTAGAGTCACACCAAGATACTTCATATTGTTTGTGACAATTGTGAAGGGTGTCAGTTCCCTATTGTCTTTCTCAGCTTGCTTATCCTTCGAGTATAGGAAGGCTATTGATTTGTTTGAGTTAATTTTATATCCGGCCACATTGCTGAAGTTGTTTATCAGCTGTAGCAGTTCTCTGGTGAAGTTTTTCAGGTCACATAAATATATGACCATATCATCTGCAAATAGTGATATTTTGATTTCTGCCTTTCCAATTTGTTTCCCTTTGTCCTCCTTTTGTTGTCTAATTGCTTTAGCTAGAATGTCAAGTACTATATTGAATAGATAGGGTGAGAGTGGACAGTGATAGTGGAGAGTGTGATATAGAATTCTGCATGAAACCCATCTGGTCCTGGGCTTTTTCTGGTTGGGAGACTTTTAATGACTGCTTCTATTTCTTTAGGGGTTATGGGAATGTTTAGATAGTTTATCTGATCCTGACTTAACTTTGGTATTGAGTATCTGTCCATAAAATTGTCCATTTCATCCAGATTTTCCAATTTTGTTGAGTATTGGCTCTTGTAGTAGGATCTGATGATTTTTTGAATTTCCTCAGATTCTGTTGATATATCTCTCTTTTCATTTCTGATTTTGTTAATTTAGATACTGCCTCTGTGCCCTCTGGTTAGTCTGGCTAAGGGTTTATCTATCTTGTTGATTTTCTCAAAGAACCATCTCCTGGTTTTGTTGATTCTTTGTATAGTTCTTTTTGTTTCTACTTGGTTGATTTCAACCCTGAGTTTGATTATTTCCTGCCTTCAACTCCTCTTGGGTGTATTAGCTTCTTTTTGTTCTAGAGCTTTCAGGTGTGCTGTTAAGCTGCTAGTGTATGCTCTCTCCAGTTTCTTTTTGGAGGCACTCAGAGCTATGAGTTTTTCTCTTAACACTGCTTTCATTGTGTCGCATAGGTTTGGGTATGTTGTACATTCATTTTCATTAAATTCTAGGAAGTCTTTAATTTCTTCTTTATTTCTTCCTTGACCAAGTTATCATTGAGTAGAGAGTTGTTCAGCTTCCATGTGTATGTGCGCTGTTGTTGTTGCCATTGAAGACCAGTCTTAATCCATAGTGATCTGATAGGGAGAGTGGGATTATTTCAATCTTCTTAAACATGCTGAGATTTGTCTTGTGACCAATTATATGGTCAGTTTTGGAGAAGGTACCATGAGGTGCTGAGAAGGTATATTCTTTTGATTTAGGATGAAATGTTCTATAGATATCTCTTAAATCCACTTGGCCAATAGGTTCTGTTAGTTTCACTGTGTCTCTGTATAGTTTGTGTTTCTAATATCTGTCCATTCATGAGAGTGGGTGTTGAAGTCTCCCACTATTATTGTGTGAAGTGCAATGTGTTCTTTGAGCTTTAATAAAGTTTCTTTTATGAATGTGGGTGCCCTTGCATTTGGAGCATAGTTGTTCAGAATTGAGAGTTCTTCTTGGCAGATTTTTCCGTTCATGAGGATGAAGTGTCCTTCCTTTTTTTTTTTTTTTGGTGACTTTTGGTTGAAAGTCGATTTTATCCTATATTAGAATGGCTACTCCTGCATATTTCTTGGGATCATTTGCCTGAAAAACTGTTTTCCAGCTCTGTACTCTGAGGTAGTGTTTGTCTTTAACACTGAAGTGCATTTCCTGTATGCAGCAAAATGCTGGGTCCTGTTTATGTATCCAGTCTGTTAGCCTATGTCTTTTTATTGGGGAATTAACTTCATTGATGTTAAGAGATATTAAAGAATAATGATTGTTGTTTCCTGTTATTTTCAATGATATTTTTATGTTTGTGTAGCTATCTTCTTTTGGCTTTGTTGAAAGATTACTTCCTTGCTTTTTCTAGGGTGTAGTTTTCCTCCTTGTGTTGGCGTTTTCATCTATTATCCTTTGTAGGGCTGTATTTGTGGAAAGATATTGTGTAAATTTGGTTTTGTTATGAAATATCTTGGTTTCACCATCTATGGTAATTGACAGTTTTGCTGGTTATTGCAGTCTGGTCTGGCAATTGTGTTCTCGTAGAGTCTGTATGAGATCTGTCCAGTATCTTCTAGCTTTCATGGTCTCTAGTTAGAAATCTGGTATAATTCTGATAGGTCTGCCTTTATATGTTACATGACCTTTTTCCCTTACTGCTTTTAGTATTCTTTCCTTGTTTTGTGCATTGGTGTTTTGACTATTATGTGACAGGAGGAATTTCTTTTTTGGCCCAGTCTATTTGAAGTTCTGTAGGCTTCTTGAATGTTTATGTTCATCTCTTTCATTAGGGTTAGAGAAGTTTTCTTCTATAATTTTGTTGAAGATATTTACTGGTCCTTTAAGTTGGGAATCTTCTCTTTCTTCTATTCCTATTATCCTTAGGTTTGGTCTTCTCATTGTGTCCTGGATTTCCTACTGTTTTGAGCTAGGAGCTTTTTGTATTTTGCATTTTCTTTGAATGTTGTGTCAGTGTTTTCTATGGTATCTTCTGCACCTGAGATTCTCTCTTCTATCCCTTGTATTCTGTTGGTGATGCTTGCATCTATGACTCCTGATCTCTTTCCTAGGTTTTCTAACTCCAGGGTTGTCTCCCTTTGTAATTTCTTTATTGGTTCTATTTTCATTTTTTTAGATCTTGGATGGTTTTGTTCATTTCCTTCGCCTGTTTGATTGTGTTTTCCTGTAGTTCCTCTGTAAGGGCTTCTAGCTGTTTACCTGTGTTCTCTTGTATTTCTTTATGGGAGTTATTTATGCCCTTCTTAAAATCTTCAATCACCATCACGAGACATGATTTTAAATCTGAGTCTTGCTTTTCTGGTGTGTTGGGGTATCCAGGGCTCACTGCGGTGGGAGAACTGGGTTCTGATGATACCAAGTTGTCTTGGTTTCTGTTTTTTATGTTCTTTCCCCTGCCTTTCACCATCTGGTTATCTCTGGTATTAGCTCGTCTTGTATTCTCTGACTGTGGCTTGTCCCTCCTGCAAGCCTTTGAGTCAGTACTCCTTGGAGACCAGCTCTCTCTGAGAGGAATTTGGGTTTGGAGAGCTGTGGTATAGGGTCAGCTCTGGGGTGCAGTCAGAAACCAGCAGGATCCTGTCCCCAGCTCTTCCTTGGTTCCTTTGTCCTGATAGCTCTGAGAGGGTCCCTCTTGATTGAGGAACTTGAACAGAAGTGGTGGTCTTCCTGTGCTTGAAGGTGTGTTGGCACTTTTGGGAGACCAGCTTTCTCCTAGAACTGAGTATGGAGCCCTGTGTCACAGGATCAGTTTCTGGATGTAGAAGGAAACTGGAAGGTCACTCCTCAGTCCCTGTGTCCTGTGGGTTATGGTCAGGTATTGCTGAGCAGAGGTGCTGGCCTTACCCCCTAGCTCATAGGCTTGTCCTCACTCCTAGGAGGGTAGCTCTTTCTCTGTGCTATTTGGCTATGGAGCTCTGTGGCACAGACTGTGGTCCCTGGCCACAGATGGAACTCCTTTCTTTGTTTCAGTGTAAGGCTAAGATGTATTCAGTGGAAAGTGGTGATCAAGATTGTGTCATTGCTATAGAAATCACCAATTAAAAATTGATGTACAGGTTTGAACTCAGTAAACTAGAAGGCCCTCATGGTAATCACTGTATCATGATAATCAAAGCAGTTTGTATGACCACAGAACAGGGAACTTACCATGAAAATACTAAATAAGCTTAATGATTTGGTACTTAAATAGCTTATCTAAGCTAGAATAATACATAGGAAGAAAAGTGTGTTGACTATGTAATCATGAACCTGGAGAAACTCCTTGGTACTGCCAGGTAATCATATTCTATCTCCCTGTTTGCTATTTTATTTTCTACTCAGTGCCCAATCCTAGATGTGTGTTTCAGATTTTGCCACCAGTCCTTAATTCTTCTGTCTATTCCTCCTTCATGCTTTCTTTACCAGCTTCTACATGCTTCCTGTCAAGATATGATACATGGTTCTCCTTGTATTTGGAATGAACTGGTTATACACTTGAGGCAGTGAACCCATCCACTTTCAAGGCATCCTGTCCTCTCATGCCAGCACAAGCACAATTATCCCTGTCATGATTCTACTTGTTGTTTTCTGAATCCAATGTTTTTCCTCTCTGTCATATTCATCAATGGGCCAACATTGGATTGTTTCCCACATTTTACAAAGAATGTGAAAAATTGATCCTGACTGAAACTGTTCTTGCTCTGACTGCAACTCTATACTATTTCTTCAGACCAGGTCTGTCAGGCCTCCTGTCTTATTATCATATCTACTCTTATCAAAGTCTCCAATGATCTTCCTTACTAAGATGTTATCAATGTATCCAGTCTCCATACTCCAGAACAACAAAAACAAAACAAAACAAAGACTTTTGTCCCTAAGACCTAGGAAAACAAATCAGTTTTGACCAAATTTGAGTTAGATCCTAAAAATAAAAGAATAATAAAGTGGAAAATATGCCAATACATATAACAGCCACCTAGTAAATAGAAATTCCATCCTACTTTGTTATCAGCATTTTGTGGCATGTGTATATGCTCTCTGTGAGAGGACATCTGTGAGTGTACCAGCAGAGGACAGAAGTCAACATCAGCTGTCTTCAACTGTAGAACCCTATCTTAGTTTTTGGTGTGTGTGTATGTAGATATTATGTGTGCGTGTTAATGAGAACCCATCTGTGCATATACTTGTGGAGGCCAAAGATCAACATCAGCTGGGTTGCACTGAAACTCCTCATCTTACTTTTTGAGACAAATCCTTCTCAATGAGCATGGAGCTTTCTGATTGGCTAGATTGGATGGCTAGTGAGGGTCCCAGTCTCCAAGAATTCTCCTGTCTTTGCTCCCCATGCTGGAATCATATGCAGATGCCACCACATCTGGATTTTTATGTGGTTCCTGGAGATCTGAGTTTGTGCTTGTACAATAAACACTATATACAGTGACACCCCCCCCACATAGTTAGTCCCTTGAAATTTTGTTTTCTAGAGCAGATTTCCCTTTCTTTTTTATTTAACTAAAATGTAAATATATCATTTCTCTGCTCCCTCTTTTCTCTCTTGCCTATCACATGTCTGAACCACTTCCTAAACTTACAACCTCCTCTTCTTTAATTATTCTTATATATGTCCTATTGAATATATTTACTGTTGCCCACATATATGCATTTCTAGACCTGACCACTTGGTATTGGATAGCCAGAGGACTCAACCCTGGGGAAGGCTAATTCCTCTTCATAGTAGGTGTTAGTTGACTGTAGATCTTTTTCCATGGATAGGACCCTGTAGATACACCCCGTCTTCATTGGGAGGTACAACTGTTGTTAGAATTGTTTGAGTCTTGTTTAGGCAGCCATGTTGTTGAGATTTCATGGTCTTAGCTTTTCTATTATATTTAGAAGGTACAATATCACAGCCGACTTCCTGAAACTCTAGCTCTTAAGATCTTTCTATCTCCTCTCCCCTGATGTCCCTTAATCCTTGTGTTTGTTCAGTTATTGTGTTGCAGATGTATCCACGGAGTCTGGACACTCTGTTGGGTGGACTAGTTGTAGCTATCTGTAACTTAGACTGTGTATTTGTACCTTATACTGTATATCTCCTGAACTGTGAAAAGAAGCTTCTTTGATGAGGAGTAAGATCTACCTTTATTTGTGAATACAAAGTATTTAAAATGTAGTTAGGAATTATACTGGCTTAGGACTATCATAGTTATAGGTCCTTCTCTAAAATCTACAAGCTCTCTAGTCCATGTGAAACTGACTATATTTGTAATGCCTGCCTTGATTCTCCTATTAGTAAAAGGAATCTAATTAGACAGTGGTTGGTTACCACCAAGACATAAAGGTCACAATTGTGCTTTAGGGATATCTTGCCATGCTAGTCATTGTTCATAGACGTCATAGCTGGGTAGGACTAACTGCCTTCAGTTAGCAGCTTGTATAGCAGCATTTAGAACAATGAAAGCTAGTCTTCAGAGAGGAGTCAGTTCTACTCCAAATCCTCTAAATCCTGTACCCAAAGTATAGGGTCTCTTCAGCAATAGGAACTTACCTTCAGCTTCTGAAAGGAAATCAAGGGCATTAGCAATGGGCTATATTTTGAGAAAGTCTCTTTTACTACCTTGACCAACAACTAGAAAAAGAGATTTTTACATGCACATTGATGGGATTTTTGTAAGATAGTCTAAAGCTCTCAGAGTGTCCGTCTCATCATGTATCATGCCAAGTGGTATAATTCCATCTATAAGGCATTTGTTTATAATTTACCATCCAAACAACTTATGACGTCAGAGCTACTATATTTTCTAAGTAATTTATAAATGTCTTCCTAATTATATGCCCCTTTCCCTCAAAAGAATTCAAGTTACTAAGTAATTAAAACAACGTTTTACAATAAATTATCATTTCTTATGGAAGAATTGCTAATTAGTGCTTTCAAGAATTGTATTATGTAATTCTGTATTATATAACTATTGTACGTGCCTAATATTTAAAATATGAAGAGTGGCTCAGGATGATCTTTTCTAGTTCCAATTATTTCCTACCAAATCTCATGGTGTTTTTGTTTTTAACATGAGAGCTAAGAGTCAGAGTCCTGATGGCTCAAAGACCTAGGATAGAACCAGACAAGACTGACCAAAAAAAAAAATGTGCCAACGAAATGATTACTCCTGCTATCCTCATACACTGGTACCTAGCACAATTGTCAATCAATGAGGATTCACCCAGCCACTGATGAAAACAGATGCAGAAACACACAGCCAAACACTAGGCAAAGCTTGGGGAATCTTGTGGAAAAGGAGAGGAAGGATTGTGGGAACCAGGAAGGTCTAGTATTCCACTAAAACAAAAAAACCCACAATCAACTAACCTGGAATCATAGGGTGTCACAGAGACTAACACACCAACCAGGGAGTTTGAATGGGGCTGATGTAGGCCCTATGCACATAAGGTACAGTTGTGGACTTAGCTTGGTGTTCTTGTGAGACTCCTAACAGTGGGATCAGGGGCAGATTCTGACTCTGTTGACTGCTTTTGGGAACATTTCCTCTTACTGGGTTGCCTTGACCAGACTTAATATGAGAGGAAGTACCTAGTCTTACTGTACCTTTATATGCCATGGCTGGCTGATATCCCTGGGAGGCCTGCCCTTTTCTGAAGAGAAATAGAGGAGTGGATAAGGGTGGAAGATCAGAGATGAGGAAAGAAATTGGAGACTAGGAAAGACAAAAAAACAGTGGTCTGGGTGTAAAATTAATTAATTAATTAATTAAAAAAATAAAATATGAAGTCTTAGAAGTAACAATAATAACCCAAATAAGCATTAAATTTAATTTTTAAAGTTAAGGATGGAGAGAGGGATTAGTAGCATCTCATCATACAATGTTGGATTTTTAAATTATCATAATTATCTGTGTTGAGGGAAGCTATCAGACCACCTTCTGATGATTTCTTAGCTGGCAGGAAAGTGCCTGAAGGTGTGTTGTGGAGAACAAATTTATCACTGTCTGCACAGATTTAGGAAAGCAAAAAGAGTTTTATGAAACTCTGAAATTAGTCCCTAATGCAGAGCCCTCAGTCTCTTCTGGTTCTAGTGAGCTCTTCAACCTTCTAAAAATGAGGATTACTGGTTGAAATTTGGGGAAAAGAGAAAGTAATCTGGTAGCTGTCTATTTTAATGATTTGCTATTCTCTGGGCATTACTTTACATTCCTTCAAAGATACTGCCAAATCTCTTGTCTAGAAGCCTACTTTTCATTTACCCACCAAACACCCACCATCCTTCACTTCAGAGCTGCTCCAGGAGTGTCTGTAAATAGATGGGCATCTACCGGAAGATGAAAAAAGAAGAAAAAGAATGTAAAGCGAATGGCCACAGGTATTGTAGCACATGCTTACAGTCCTTGCACTCACAAAATTACACTATGGCTCCCTTGGCTCCAGGAGTGTCAGTCCATCCTGGCAAACATAAAGGGATCTAAAAGGGATGTGTGTGTGTGTGTGTGTGTGTGTGTGTGTGTGTGTGTGTGTACAAACTCTTAAACTCCTCAGTGCAGAGGGAGAGTTATGAATATGTGTTGAATTGTAATCATAACTTCCTTCCCAGAGCAGAATTTTTTAATTGAAAATGGATTTTTACAATATATTCTAATCACAGTTTCCTCTCTCCAGCTCCTCTCGGATCTTCTGCAACCTCCTTATTCACCCAAACCCATGCCTTTTCTTTTTCTCTCCCATTAGAAAACAAATAAGCATCTAAAAACCATAAAATAAAATTAAAAATAAAACAAGAATAGGACCAAACAGACAAAAAAATAGCAAAGGAAAAGCTCAAGAAATACATACAGACCCAGAGACACACACATTCACACACAGAGGAAACCCATAAAAACAAAATAAGAAACCACAATATATAAACAAAATACAAAAATTAATGAGTCTGTTTTGTATTGGCCTGTGCTAGGCATGGGGCCTTTCCTTAAATGTGATTTGTATACCCAGTGAGACTCCATTGGAGAAAACTAATTTTTCCTTTGCAAGTGGTTATCAATTGGAGATAGTCAAGTAGAATTTTCAAAGACAGAATAGATAAGAGATGATTCTAAATGAAAAAAAAAAAATAGAAATCTTGAGATCCAAATTTGCCAAGTGTGATAGCATAGTCTTCAATTCTAATAATTTAGAAGCCGAGGATGGACAGCAATGAGTTTGAAGCCAATCTGAGCTGTAGATCAAGTTTCTGTCTCAAAATGCCACCTTTTTAACTTTCTAATAAACAGTCATCTTTGGCAAATCCAGGGGAAGATTCGGATGCCAGTGCCAGGGAGTTGTAAGGAGATCCAACACAGCCCATCCTGCAGAGATCACAAAGAAATAATAACATGGTCTCCAAGGGCACATTGTAATGTCAGAGCAAGAATGTTTGAATCATCATCATGTAATATGTAGGAAAGTGTATGGAGCTGCCAATTATCATGTTAAGTGAGATAAACCAGATTCATAGTTTCCTTCAGATTCAGATTCGAGAGTTTAGAGAATATGCAAATAGTAGAGGGGAGACAGGAAAGAGAAAAAAAAAGCAGAAAAGTTAACAGGATGAAATAAAGGGAGTTAAAATGATCAGATTATTTAATATGCATTTGTGAAAATGTTACAATGTAACCTCTTAGTTTGTATAATTAATATGCACTGTTTTGGGAGGCTGGGGGAGGGAGGCTTGAAACAAGATCCTACATAGCTCAAGCTAACTGGAAATCTTTGTGTAGCTGAAGATGACCTTGAACTTCTGGTAATCCTGCTTCCATCTCCTGAGTGCTGGAAGTGCTGGAATTACAGGCACGTATCATTATGTGTTTTCTTAACAGTCCTGTTATTACTCATTCAAGGAACACTCTCATTCTGCACTGCTTACCTTCAGAAATTGTACTAAATTTTATTAAAGCAAAGGCCTGTGCTGTTCAATAGATGTAATGAATCCTCTAGGAGCATGCCCACATATGATTTTTATTTTGTTGCAACATATTACTCTTGAGTTCATATATCAACAAATTGAACAGCAACATATTCTTAGTTTCTTCTTATTGAAATATGTCAAGAAGGAAAGCCATACCTTGATGCATATAAAACCACACAGGAATCATGTGTCCCAAGTCAAACACATTGTGAAGCCCAAGACCAATGATATTGGCTACTTTGTAAATGAATTACAACTCTTAATTCTGCTTCAGTTTACAAAGCTGATAATCCTAAGGCTTGTAAGAAATCAGCTCAAATCCGCTTTTAAATGTTACTCAACAGGTTCTTTCCCAGTACATGAGGAGCAAGTGAATTTTTCTCATCACATCCTCAACTAATTCACTTTCCTTTCACAGGAATTTCTCAGAAATAATTTAAGACCGGATTCTGAGAATGATTCTCACCTTGAATAAGATATGTTTGAAGGCACGTTGTTTCTCCAGCCAGCAAATCACTTGTGAATCATGACTCAAAGGTAGAGTTTCTTGTTACTCTCTGTGAAAATTAAACATGAAAAATAGCTGACATGCAGTGTCCGTATCTGTTCTTCTTGTACTACAACGTTGGCTTAAACGGAATTTTAAAATTTAAGCCTTGTCTATGCTAATAAAAACAAAACTTCTCTGATTATCCAATCACAGGCTGTGATGCAAACAGCTGGAGAATGTAATTAAAGTTTCACACTCGTCATAAAAGCTAGAGAAGATGGAGGACACCAGGAGAATGAGGCTGTCCGAATAAACTGAATAGAGTCCATATGATTCACAGAGACTGAAGCAGCAAACACAGAGCCTGCATGGGTCTGCACCAGGTCCTCGATGCGTATATTGCAGGTTTCAGGTTAGTATTTTTATGGGACTCCTGAGTGTGTGAATGAATGGATCTCTGATTCTTGTGCTTTCTCTTTGGCTCTTTTCCTTCTGTTGGTTTGCCTTGCCCAAATTTGGTGCAATGCCTTTTGTATTATCTTATTATATTTTGTTTTATTGTGTTTTGTTGTTACCTCTTAGAAGTCTGTCCTTTTCTAGTGAGAGACAGAAAGTGTATCTGAATAGGAGGGAGAGGAGAAGAGGAAGGAGAAACTGCAATAAGCATATATTATGGAAAAAAACTGACTTTCAATAAAAGAGGAAAAAACATTTCACATTATAGGAAAAGCACAGAATCATTACTACCCTTTCAAGCAAACCAAAAATAAATACTTGAAACAAAGTCAGGGGCTACTCTAAAATTTATGGGATAAGATAAGATGAACTATTCCTTAATAAATTCTAGTTCAGGGATGGAGAGATGGCTCGGCGGTTAAGAGCACTAACTGCTCTTCCAGAGGTCCTGAGTTCAATTCCCAGTAACCACATGGTGGCTCACAACCATCTGTAATGGGATCTGATGACTTCTTCTGATGTGTATAAGACAGGGACACTATACTCATATACATACAATAAATAAAATACATGTTAAAAAATCAATTCAAGTTGAAAATAAATGAAATTTTGTTGGCATACTCATAATTTGGCCCTCCTGAGAAATTAAATTGACATTTAAAAAAAATGTGACTTTCAACAGGATGAAATATGTAATCCATATGATCTAAAACCCAATGCTTATACTGTTGGTTAAATCCATGATTTGGAGATCTGAAATAAATTTGAAGGCTTTTTAAACGAACTATGGTACTTGAGCTCTAAGTCTGGATGCTATTTTTCCTCTTTTCTTCTTGTAAGTATTAAATTATTGCATTTGCCCCTCACATGCATTACCTTTCTTTTACTTTCTGAATGAGTTACCTGGCCATTGACAGACCAATATTACATTTAGAGCTGGAGGAACTCAGTAGCTGTCACCGACTCCTGTACGTAAGAGCTGGTCTTTCTTCACCACACTATATAGGTATAAATATACCTGAGATATTCATGTACAGTGGGAGATTAATGTGTGAGACTCCAAGTTTTGATCAGAGTAGAGATTTTGTTTTTCAGGAATCCCTCACTTTGAGAAGGTGGCTTAGCAACTGGTGGTGTGTACTGCTCTTTCAAAGCCCCTAATTCAATTCCTAACACCCAGGTAAGATGGTGTACATCTCTGTAATTGCAGCTGCAAGGTATCTGATACTCTCATCTGGCTTCCCAATACACATGTGAATCTACATACGAATACAGAGAGACACGTGATTAAAACGGAAATAAATCTTTTGTAAAATCAAAAAGGAATCTCTCACCTTTTGTAAGTCTTACTAGAAAGAAGAACTTATGTTCCACTATGGAGGGAAAAAAAACCCTAGCTACTGACCCTCCCTTCATGACACATTAACCGGGATCACAAATTAAGCATAGAGTCATAAGATTTCATTTCAGGAGCTCCAAGGACAAAAGCAGAACTGCTGGAGGACCTCAGAAGGACCCTGCAGGCTCTGCATACCAGCCAAGACTGACTGAGCAGAAAGTAGCTTGTAATCAGCAGAACTCTTCTGAAGAGTGATTCTATGCCTGACAATTTTTTTTTTTTTTTGCCTCTTTAGCAGATTAGTCATCCAAGAGAATGTCTCACCTTGTGACTATTTCATAAGCCACTCAAAATATTTTACCAGCTCTACTCTTTTAGTAATCGGTCAAATCAGTTGCTTGTAATTTTGACTAAGCACATCATTGTGAATAATGGAAAATTGAGAGTTTGTAAGACATGATCATCTTTGATGCAACTTTCACAGATTACCTCCTAGTGAGAATTACTCTGATACATTCTTGATAGTTGGTCACATAAAAATTAAATATGGGGCAAATTTCTTTCACTGTGAAAATTAACTAACAACCCTAAGTTCTCATCTTCTTCAGTAGTAAGTTTAGATTTTATATAAAATTAACAGATTTAAAATAGATTTCTCAAATAAGAAATAACATTCATCTACTTACACATACAGTTTCTCGATCACTCACACCATCTATGTATACTCTATCTACCTTGATAGGAATAGGATATAAACTATAAATCTGCAAATTTTATCATCAGCTTCCTGTGAGAAAAGAAGACATTTTCCAAATTTTTGTGCTTTAATGTCTCAGAAGAATTACTACAGATTTAACCATTTGGACTCCTTGCCAATTGTCCTCTTGACTCATCAATGGATGACAACGCTGTCATAATTTCTTTGATGTCCTCACCTTGACCACAGCTCCTAGTGAGTATGAGTAGTCCTGCTGTGTATAAAAGAGCAATGTGATGTCAATAACCTTGCTTGTTGAATATGCTATGATTGTTCTTATCCCTTTTTTGTCAAAGCTGGTTACTACTTATATGAATGGGAAATGAAGTTATCCAAAAGCACATGAGTGCCTTTAAATGAAGGCATAGAATTTCCCACATCAATTCCACTCATATTCACTTGCAAAGAAATCATGGGGCCACAGCTAGCAGCCAGTGAGGCTGGAAATGAGGACTCCAGCGGGATAACCATATGCAGCATCAATATACAACTATGAGATAAGGGATGATGCATATGAAGGAACATCGTAAAAGATGCCCTGAGGATAATTAAAAGGCAATACACAAAGAATGACTTGTACTAAGTAACAAATAAATATTGGTTTCCTGCCTCATCATGTCTGTTTTCTCATAATGCTAGAGAATCCCTGGCATAAAAAGTTACAAACAGTTCTCCGCTTACAGGACGGAAGACTCCTGTATTATTTCCTGAGTCTAATGTATGCCATTTAATCACAGACAGCTATCTGCTCCTCTCTCTTTTTCAAAATTGCTCATTGCCAGGTATAAGAATCAAGAACTTTGTGACTATGGTTTATGTCATACTTCCATTGTATTAAAAACAGCTAAAAAATAGAGCTGCATATTGAAATTATAAATTCTACGATTCTAGCCCTATCCTGATATTGATAACAAAAACAAGCACTCTAAAATACATTTTATGTTCTGGGTTGAATTCACCCTTACAAAAAAACAAAACAAAACAAAAAACCTTTTCTATCAACTATAGAGTTGATACATGAACCCTCCTCCACATCTCCTGAATAGTTTCTCCTCTTACTCTGATTTTATAATAGATTGGAGTATTTGTTACAATGGGTAGACTATTAGTAACAGCGATTTCTCTCTGTTAGATACTATTGTAGGCTTGGGTAAACACGGAGACTCTTTAATATATTATAGGAATAGTTCCTTTGTCCTAAGAATGACCAGTACTCTTCTTATTCATCACATCTTCTCCCTCCAGAATAATAGCTAGCAACCACTGACATTTTTATAACCCTCAAAACCTTACCTCTAAACCATACAGTTTTGAATTATTTTCTGGAATGTCACATTGTTAGAATGCTACAATATATAGCCTTTCAATATTTGGGTTTTTTACTTAGAAATATATATTTTTTCATATCCAATTATTCTACGTTTCTGTTTGTTTAATGTTGTATTTTCCTTTCTGTCAAACAGGAACTCTTGTATCCTAGACTACCTTCAAATTTACTCTGCAACTAAGCAGATAAATCTTCTTGTCTCTTACTCCTAAGTGCTGAGATTACAGGTATGTGCCACCATATTGGGTTTCTTTGGGGTACTGATAATTGAACTCCAGGAATCATGCATGCTAAGAAAGCACTCTACTAACTGAGCTATATCCTCTGCCCATAATAGTTATTGATTTGTGAATACAAATTATATGTATTTATGCTGCCCAATATGGTAAAATAGTCAGATATTTTACTCTTTATTATGTTTTACTTACTCTTTTATTTTGTATGTGTGCATGTGTGTGTGTGTGTGTGTGTGTGTGTGTGCGTGTGTGTGTGTATGTTTGTATATCCATGCCATGGGGTTCAGGTGGAGGTCATGTGACACCTTGCAGAAGTCACTTCTTTCCTTCTACCATGTAGGTTCCAATGCTCAATCAGGTTGTCAGACTTGGCAGCAAGCTGGTTTATCTGATGATCCATCTCCTGGCCCCTGATAATGTTTTCACAAACCTTTTGGACATTTGTATATTTTCTTATGATAAAAATATATCCAAGTCCTTTGTCATTTTTAACTGGGTTGTTTGTTCTCTTTCTTTTGTGGTCTGTGAGAGTTTTATGGTTTTGTTGTAAAATTATTATCAGATAAGTGTGCAAACAAATTCTTAAGTGTTTTCATAAGTCAATGAATTGTTTTCCAAGTATGGTCACTTTTTTTAATGTAAGCTTCATATGGCTCTGCACAGTAGCTAATGTCTGTAATCCAAGCACTTGATAATTTGAGGCATAAGGGCAAAAGTGAAAGCCTGCTTCACCAATACATTAAATAAATGATAGATAGATACATACATACATACATACATACATACATACATTCATACATACATAGAAAATAGATGGATAAATTGATGGACAGACAGAAAGTATATGGATACTATAAAATGATTAAGATTTAATTCTGGCCAGGCCTGGTGTTTTAGGTTTACAATCTAGCAATTCACATGACAGTAATGTCACAGGTTGAGCAACTTGAGTAACTTAAGACCCTGTGTCAAAATAAAAACCCAAGACATGATTAGAGATATAGCTCAATGACAGAGGAGACGGATCTATAAGACCCAGTCTACAGAAAATAAACATATTTGCTTTTGCAGTCAGGCTGTAAATATTTAAACATTAATGCTCACCCCTAAACATTTTAACCATTCTCCTGCCTTCTCACAAATAGTCTGCCTTCTGCTTCCATATTATATATGTGTGTGTTTCAACCTAGATTCTTCAAATGAGAAAAACATGCATCATTTTATCTTTATTATTAATCCAGTTACCCACAATTTTCTTCTTACCTAAAACAATTTTTTTAATTTAATTAAAGCAATCAGTGCAAATGAAAGGTAATGAATAAAGTTAAGATACCAAGTGTCAATAGGTTATGAATTTTCCTGTCATTAGTATTTGCCCTGGCCTCCCTAAGTAATAGGATATTGCCTGAAGGTTGTAAACTAAATTCCTCTTCTCCAAGTTGCTGTTGCTCATGGTCTTTATCACAGTAACAAAAACCATAATTGAGATACCTAATTTAGGTTTAATTGAGATAAACTTAAAGTTATCATCTGTTCTTCTTTTAGATATTGTCCCAAATCTAATGAGCAAGAATCAAAACTCTCCATCTTTTCTCATAGGATAATGTGCAGCAAACAGGAGAGGAATCATCTTACATCCGAGGTGCCCCAAGCAGATGAGAGTATGAGTCACAGACAGTATTGCCTTTCAGAAATCTCCAGGCATGGGCTCTGTATGAGAAGGGAATGAGGAAGAAATAGGGGAAAAAGAGGGAACAGCCTGCCCTGATAAACTGCTATAATTGCCTCTGGTGGGACCTGAAAGTCATGCACTGTGTTGTGGCCTGAATTCAGTGAATACAGCAAAGTTTGGAAAGAATATCTTTTAAAATCTGAAATTTCAGGCAAGCTGACTTATGGACATTGAATTATTTTTGGTAATAAGTCTGTTGCACCAATCCTTTGCTGAAGACCATTCGTCAATGTCATGGTCTCACAGATAACTTCACATCCTCAAAATCTAGCTCCTGTCCCTTTATCCATCTGTACTTCATTTGTAAGGAGGCAAGTCTGCTTTCTAGCCTTGCTAAAATAGCTTGCTTTTATCAAATGCTCTGTAATATCTATCAGTTGTGAGATTTCTCTCCCATTTTTCTTTAAGTGTATTCACTCTTTTCTAATGCATAATCTTGCAGTTCTTAAATATTTAACTCAAGTATTACCTCCTCTAGGAAGTTTTCACTTGGGCTCAAGAGAAAGAAAGTTCCACACCTTCATTTCAGACTAATCTACAAACATGTGTTATTGCAATTTTATTACTGTATTTTGGGAAGCACAGAAAAAGTTAGTTGATGTTTTCATAGTCAAGCATCCTATGTTAGCTATCTTTCTAATGTACATTCTCTTCCTCATTATAGCAACAAAATTTTAATTTTATTTAAAAATTTTATTTAAGTCTTAATAAAATTTTGGTATCATGGTTTAACCAAATGAAAGCACACTTTTCATCCTCCCTTGAAGCTGGATATCTTCATTTTCTGTGGTTTTGGCAAATGATGTGGGAGCAGAATACAGTATACACTTTCCTAGTGCCAGCTTAAGAGGTACAATAGCATCATTTCTTTGTCTTTTCCATGAGTGGATATACAAATGTAAAGGATTTTCATTGTCCATTTAAGATTGAGTGTATTTTGAAAACTGCATTGTATGATTAAAAAAAAAAAAACCCTCTTCACATTAAAGGAATTAACATAGTGTCTGATATATAGTATATGCTAAATGAACATGCACTGAAAACTGCATATCTGTGAGGCCTAAATGAAGTACAGCTAGTCTAGTGATATCTCCAGAAAGGAAAGTGACATAGTATAGTGGTTACTACCTTCCCAGCTAGTGTATCAATAGCTAAAATGTATTAAACCTTTTGAAAGTACACATATTCTTTGGTGCATGGTCACTTACACTAAAGGGTAAATAGGAACTTAATGAGATCCTATGGAATGGATCAAAAGAAAGGCAGAGATACAAAATGTAAAAAGTAGGAAAAGATGTAACAACCACCTTGTTCGACTTTAAACTTTCACCTAGAGAATACTATTTAACCATTTACCAATCAGGCAGTATTTCAAAGATTTTAGAAAACTCTGGGATTTCTTTAGTTTTTTCTTTGTTTGTTTGCTTGCTTGTTTAAATATTGCAACCCACACCTAGTTGTGGAGCTACTGACAGCTGATAGCTACTAGAAGAGGGAGAGTTAGTTTTCATTTAGGATGTGGCTCTGGTAGGTCAATTATGCTCTTAATTAGATGTGGATGGCTTCGTATTCATGAACATATGGAAAGCACAAAATGAACAAAATGCATTATAAGAAAAGGGGGCAGGCTGGAGGGTAAATCTGGGAGGAGTCATGTACAGGAATAAGGGATGAATATGATCAAAATATATTATACACATGTATGAAATTCTACAGAAATTAATAAAATATGATATTTTAAAATATGAACTGAAGAAGTAACTCAGAAGTTCAGACCACATACTGCTATTGAAGAGAACCAGAGCTCTATTTCCTGAAGCAACATCCTGTGGCTCACTACTGCCTGTAACTTCAGTTCCACCGACATCTAATGCCTCCACACAATGCTCATGTGCACATACCTATGACTAGACACATACACATATTTATAACTAATTGTAACTAAATAACTCAATTTCTGAATATTCCAAATCAGGCATGTCGGTATGCATCTTTAATATCACCATCAAGGAGACAAAGGCAGGTAAGTTTCTGTGAGTTTGAGTTCATCCTGGTCTACATAATGAATTTCAGGTTAACTAGGGCTACATACTGACACTATAACTTTCTTTAAGAAAATTATGGATATCTTATTTATGCTTCATTTTAAAACATTGTTTTCGACAAGCTAACAGCAATCAGAAAATAAAACAGAGTTGAACAGCAGCTTGTGGGCCAAGGGCACCATAAACAACAGAAAAATGAAATTTTCTACCAAGTATTTCAAATCCACAATTTTATGGAAGGGCACTTAGGAAAGTGGCTGTCTACATATAAACTCTTGAAAAAAAATAAAACATTTCATGTAGTACTTTTTCCCCTTTCCCATCTCATCCCAGGTCCTCATCACCTGCCCACCCACCCAACTCCACACCCTTTCTTTCTCTAGAAATCAAAATATACAATCAAAAGACAAATAAGACAAAAATGCCCAAACAAAGCAAAATGAGACAAAAAACTACAATAACATTTATTTCATTTTGTATTGGCTAACCATTCCTGGGCACCATACCTAGCCTTGAATTTGTGCTTAATATGCCCAGTAATTGAGTTAGAGTTACCATTGCTGTGATGAAATACCATGAACAAATGCTAGTTAGGGAGGAAGAGAGTTTATCTGGCTTATACTTCCCTACTACTGTTAATAGTAGAAGGAAGTCAGGACAGGAACTCACGCAGGGCAGGAACCTGGAATCAGGAGCTGGTGCAGAGGTCACAGGGATAGAGGTGGGGTGAGTAATGCAGTTTATTGGTTTCCTTCCATTAGCTTTCCAAGCCTGCTTTCTTATAGAACCTAGGACCATCATCCCAGGGATGGAACATGTCACAGTGAAAGGGACTGTATCCCATCAATCAAGAAACCACCTTAGAGCCATCTCTCAGTTAGGGTTTTCTCCTTTCAGATAACTCTACTTTGTGTTTCAAGTTGACATAAGATGAGCCAACACACACAATGAGACTCCACTGAAGATAACTAATTTGTCCTCTGCTGAGGAATATCAATTGAAGATAGTCTCTCTCCCACTCTTGGTCCTGGGACCTTGTCTGTCTTAAACCTGTGTTGATCTTGTGCATGCGGCCACAGACTCTGTGAGATCATGAGCACATCAGTCCTGTTCACTCTGGAAAACACAGTTTCTTTGGAGTCTTCCACCACTCCTGACTCTTAAATCTTCCCACCTTCTCTTCCATATCGTTCCCTGAGCTCTGGGAGACAGGTTTTCATGGAGATACCGCAATGAAAAAAAACTCTACAAAACACACACATACACAAACTGCTGCAAACATTAATATCCCCCATTTATTAAAAATGCATTTTAAATTCTTAGAAGCCATTCAGTATCCTGTTTATGGAACTGTGTGCTTAAAAGGAATCAAGATAATTCTCAAATTATGCTTGATAAATATTCTCACATACACATTTGGAATTGACTAAAGGATTTTGAAGACAAGCTTTACCTGATGTACTATTTTAATCTAAGCAGAGGATAAGTGGGAAGAGACAGAAACAGTGAGCACCACATAGCTAAGATTGAAATTCAAATATTGTTAAGCAAGCTGTTACATATAATATATATATATGTGTGTGTGTGTGTGTGTGTGTTACATTCCTTTTTAAATGTTTTTTAATAATAAAATTTAATTGTTAGAGAATTTTAGAAAAAATGTTCCATATAACAGTACAAATCAATACAGTACTTCTAATGAGCAGTTTACCAACAAGTACCAAAGTATAAATTGTGCATAAAATTTTATCTAGTAAACTAATTTCTAGGAATTTATGTTGACAAAAATATGTATGTACTGTGGGATATCTATCATGGTATTATAAACAATGGTGAATTATGGGAAACATGTCAAAATTAAGTACAGAATTGATAAATTATGAAATTTTTTTAGACATTTCTATAATAATTAGAATGTTATTTTTTGGATAAAACTTTAGAAACCATTATTATCATCATTTTATAATTTTACATTATAAATATTAAAATAAATCATTTTGTAAATACATGAAATTGGAAATTATTTCTGACAGATCAACTTTTATAGTTTGACTGTAAAAACTGTACAAGTTTTTTTCATTTTTGTTTTCAGTAGGCTTTGAAAACATTACTACTGTCATACTCAACTAGAAATAAGTTGACAACTCCTGACTAAATTCAGAGAAAATAAATACTAGTCTTCTAAAATATACAGGACTCACCTCCCTAATGTGAACATAAAATAAAAATACATTCAATTTTCTCCCTTGAAGATATGTTAGCTTCACTCTGAGCAAAGAGCAACATTTCTTTGCATTTCTCAAGGCCATTACACTGAGATTCATCAGATACTTACAACACTTGCTGACAGCACCTCTTAAATATTTCTACTTGACTAGTATAAAATGTCATTCCTTAACTTTTTTGATAACTTTTAGTTGAAAGTTCATTTTATTTGATATTAGAACAGCTACTCTAGTTTGTTTCTTGGCACCATTTGCTTGAAAACTTGTTTTCAAACCTTATACTCTAAGGTAGTGTCTGTCTTTGTCACTGAGGTGCGTTTCCTGTATGCAGCAAAATGCAGGGTCCTGTTTATGTACCCAGTCTGTTAGTCTATGGCTTTTTATTGGGGAATTAATGTTAAGAGATATTAAGGAAAAATGATTGCTACTTCTGGTTATTTTTGTTGTTAGAGGTGGTACTATGTTTGTGTGGCTATCTTCCTTTGTGTTTGTTGAAAGATTACTTTTTTGCTTTTTCTAGAGTGTAGTTTCCCTCCTTGTTTATGTTTTCCATCTGTCATCCATTGTAGGGCTGGATTTGTGGAAAGATATTGTGTAAATTTGGTTTTGACAAGGAATATCTTGTTTTCTCCATCTGTGGTAATTGAGAGTTTTGCTGGGTATAGTAGCCTGGGCTGGCATTTATGTTCTCTTAAGGTCTGTATGACGTCTGCCAGGATATTCTAGCTTTCATAGTCTCTGGTGAGAAGTCTGGTGTGATTCTGATAGGTCTGCTTTTATATGTTACTTGATCTTTTTCCCTTACTGCTTTTAATATGCTTTGTTTAGTGCATTTGGTGTTTTGATTATTATGTGACAGGGGGAATTTCTTTTCTGGTCCGGTCTATTTGGAGTTCTGTAGGTTTCTTGCATGTTTATGGGCATCTCTTTCTTTAGGTTAGGGAAGTTTTCTTCTATAATTTTGTTGAAAATATTTACTGGCTCTTTAAGTTGGGAATCTTCACTCTCTTCTATAACTATCATCCTTAGGTTTCATCTTTTCATTGAGTCCTGCATTTCCTGGACGTTTTGGGTTAGGAGCTTTTTGCCCTTTGCATTTTCTTTGACTGTTGTGTCAATGTTTTCTATGGTATCTTCTGCATCTGAGATTCTCTCTTCTCTCTCTTATATTCTGTTGGTGATGCTTGCATCTATGACTCCTGATCTCTTTCCTAGGTTTTCTAACTCCTGGGTTGTCTCCCTTTGTGATTTCTTTATTGTTTCTGTTTCCATTTTTAGATCCTGGATGGTTTTGTTCAATTCCTTCACCTGTTTGGTTGTGTTTTCCTGTAATTCTTTACAGGATTTTTGTGTTTCCTCTTCATGAGCTTCTAGCTGTTTATCTGTTTTCTCCTGTATTTCTTTAAGGTAGTTATTTACATCCTTCTTAAAGTCCTCTATCATCATCATGAGAAGTGATTTTAGAAACAAATTTTGCTTTTCTGGTGTGATGGTTTATTCAGGACTTGATATGGTGGGAGAATTGTTTTCTGATTATGCCAGGTAACCTTGGTTTCTGTTGCTTGTGTTCTTGTGCTTGTCTCCTGCCATCTGGTTATCTCTAGTGCTACCTGCCCTCTCTTCATCTGACTGGAGCCTGTCCTTCCTCTGATCCTGGTTGTACCAGATGTCCTCAGAGACCAGATGTCTCTGGGATCCTGTGATTCTGTGATCCAGAGACCCTGGTTGTGACAGAGCTCCTAGGAGTCAAGCTGCCTCTAGGACCTTGAGATCCTGGTATGACCAAGCTCCTGGAATCTTGGGAACCTGGGTTTCTGGGCATGTTAGAGTACCTGGGAGTGGAGCTTCCTTTGGGTGTTGTGGGACTGGCTGAGGAGTTTGTACCCAAGGTCTGTTCACAGCACTGGCCCAGACCGGAAGGAACCCATGCCACTTGTCTGGTGGTGTTCCTGAGTCCCTGCAGCCCACTGGTCCCAGTTACTCCTGGTGTGGGGACAGATATTGTGTCCTTCTCATCTCTGATCTTATGATTCTGGTCGTGTTAGAGCACCTGGGAGTGGAGCTTTCTCTAGATGTTGTATATGTTACATTCTTAACATAAATTTCCCTTTTAAAGTTTGCAAATATGCTTAAAATCTAACAGAATTTATTAGCCAAAAAAAAAAAAAATGTGTTTGGCATGAGTAACTCTCTCAAAACAATTGTTAAAAATACAAATTAGATATAAATACACCATGTTATTTTCATAGAATGCAGATAATATTAAGTGAGCTTATAGATTTATTTGCCCTAAGCCTCCCTGCTTACAGTTACTAATGCATTAGAATTGACTACTATTTTATGGATCACATATTTTAATTGCACTTACAGAAATTTTACCCAATTTATTTCTGAGCATGTCTAGTTTATCAGTCTGCACCTATTCTAGATTACTTTAAAGTATACCCAATTTACTGTTCACTGGCTAGAAAATTATCCTTCTATAGGAAAGCCTTAAATGGTCTGATACAAACAATATCCTCCAAACTTGACTCTAGCTTCATGCTTTTTTGGTTTGATACGCTCTGACCCACACTTCTGCCCTAATGTAACTCTCTCATCTGGTTCCATCCAAGTCGTCCCGTGGGAAGATCAGCTTTATGCTTTGAGTGTGTCATTTCCTTCTTTAGAGCAGAGAAAACATAAGAGGTCCAGGGGGCGGGGAGTGGGGCGTTTTATAAAGAACAAAGTGTATAGGACATCCTGGTAGAAAAGTAAGAGGAAAGAAAATTTATCTATGGCAGAGTTAGATTTTGAAACTGTGAATAAATTGTTATGATTCCAAAACTTTGATTTTTAATGCCACACAGTAGTCACTAGGCTAAGATTGTGCTGTTTTAGACTGTTCCTTTTAACCATGTCCCCAAAAACACAACCTATGCCATTGTCCACTTCACTCCAGGAAGTCATATTTTGTTACCATATTTTGCATTTCATCATAGTTTGATTTTGCATTTTTTAACTTGCATCTTATATGTGAGCTCTGTTCTCAGCTAAAAATATTCAATTCCCTTTAAAAATTGCCAATAAAACTTCAATATTTTTAACATATCTCTCTCTCTCTCTCTCTCTCTCTCTCTCTCTCTCTCTCTCTCTGTGTGCCACTTGTATGTAGGTGCCACTGGAAGCCACAAGAAGCACACATAGGGTTAGAGGTACAGGTAATTGTGAGCCATCTGACATGGAAACTAGTTCTCCAGAAGTATGAAAAATGCTAACCACTGAGCTATCTCCCCAAGCCCCATCCAATTTCACTCTACACTTTAAATGTGTAATGTCTTCATGACTTTCCATAACAGTATTTGCTATAAGTTCAGTGATCATTTAATTGCTTTTATATCACTTAATTTAAATTATAGAAAACTAACATTCTTTATAAACCTCTAAAGAATAGTAGAATTCACTAATAGTGAGTATTAGGATAAGTTTAATCCTATATAAACAGTTTCTTTGGGATAAAATAGCAAATCATTTGTAATAAATCAACTCATCAACTGGTTGAATATTAAGTAATAATGTTTATGTTTTGACAAAATTTCACGATAATACAACAGGAAAGAAGTTTGGTAGAAATAAAAATAGCAAACAAACTCAGTATTTTTTTTAAGATTTATTTATTTTATGTAAGAGTGCTCTATCTGTATGTACACCTCCATGCCAGAAGAGAGCATCAGATCCCGTAATAGATGATTGTGAGACACCATGAGGTTGCTGAGATTGAACTCAGGACCTCTGGAAGAGCAGACATTGCTCTTAACTGCTAAGTTATCTCTCCAGCCCCCGACTCTGTATTTTTATATTGAGAAATTATAAAGTAATTCTCATGATTTCATGTTTGTTTCATACCTAAAATTTTCTCACAGCTCGTCATTACAAAGAAGCACACTGATAATCATTGACTCAAGGAATTTAACTTACATAAAGATGACACTGAAGAATAGGGAATGAAACCTTCAGGCATAGATTAAAATCATAGGAAGTTAAAATAGTATGAAACTTAGAAATGCCCAGTGTAATTTGAGATCCTTCCTATGTGAGAGAGCCAACCTCTGACACTATTAATGATACTTTGCTACGGTTACCGACAGGACCTTACCATAACTGTCTTCTGAGAGACTTCATCCAGCAGCAGATGGAGACAGATCACAGAGACCCACAGCCAAACATCAGGCAGAGCTCAGAGAGTCTTGTGGAAGAGGAGGGGGTAGAACTGAGGAGCACAGAGGAGTCAAGGACTCCGCAGAAGACCTTAGAGACAACTAACCTGGACTCCTGGGGGCTCAGAGAGACTAGGTGACTGACCAGAGAGCATGCAGGGACTGAATCTAGGCTCCATATACAAATGTAGCAAATGTGCAGCTTGGTCTTCATGTAGGACCCCTAACAAGTAGAGCTAGGGTTGTCTTGGTTGTCTGTTCCCTGCCATTGTATCCCCTTCCCCCTACCTGGACTGCCTGGTTGAGCCTCAATGGAAGAAAATGTGCCTAGTCCTGCTGAGACCAGATGTCTAATGGTGGAGTGATATCCAAGGGGGACTCCTCCTTCTGTGAGAAGAAAGTGAGGTCTCAGTGGGATGAGGGGTAAGGGGGAGACTAGGAGGAGAAGAGAGAAGAGGACTATGATTGGGATGAGTAAAAACAAATCATTGAAGAAAAAATCCTGAACAAAAGTAAAAAAAAGAAGAAAGAAACAAAGGAAGAAAGAAAGGAAGGAAGGGAAGAGAAAGAGAGACAGAGATACAGAGACAAACAGAGAGAGAGAGAGAGAGACCCAGTGAAGCAATTCAATATGAAACTAGGTGGCCAAAAGTGACTATGGATATGAAAATTAGTGACTAAACCATAAATGGACTTAAAATTGTAAGGGTATTTCCCAATCCCCCTTTCCTTACAGTATAAAAGTATCCACCCACCTGCGAGAAGTAGCAATATAGGTTTGTTCATTTGTAAACACTGTTAACTTGAATTCCCCCAACTCTTTTTAACTTTCAAGAAATTATGAGGAGCTAGGAAGGTAGCTACTGTGTAAGAGCACTGGCTTCTCAACTATGAGGAGCTAAGTTCAAATATCCATCATTCATGTAAAAGACTAGATGTGGCCAGGCACTCCTA
This sequence comes from Rhynchomys soricoides, assembly GCA_019843965.1. NCBI lineage: Eukaryota > Metazoa > Chordata > Mammalia > Rodentia > Muridae > Rhynchomys > Rhynchomys soricoides. The sequence goes on along the minus strand of JADRCH010000153.1, from coordinate 1,780,161 downwards.
AAACCCCTGCACCAGATGGGGTTCTGGAAGCAGTTATGAAGACTTGCGGGCTGTAAGCCCAGCTTCAGACTTAGTGGCATACCTCATGTTGACGACATTAGGGGAACAATAGATCAAGACACCCACTTTGTCTTCTTCATATAGTGCAGATACCACCTTCATACTTCATATACATGAAGCAAGCATGTACCACACACACACACATGCACACACACACACACACAACATTACAATGAGTGTTTGAAATAGTCTATTAATTTTTTACCACCTGCAGAACATGTTGGTATAGTCCTGGTTGTTATCCAGCCTGGTTGCTGGAGGAAATCAATGTGAAGTTGTAACACCAAGAGTCATGTTAAGGAGAAGCCTGGAGAAGAAGGAACTCTTTGTTTGTATAATGTTATTCTTCCTCATAGAATAAAGTATAGAAAACCAACTCTCTATTTCCTTAAAATACCTCTTCTAGAATGGACAGGTCTCTTTATTATAAAAAATCTATTTGAATTTGTTGGCTTAAATTTCCTGATATTCTGGCCAAAAGAGGTAAGAACTGATGCCAGAATCCCTCATTGATCTGTGATACATCCTAAGTATGTAATCAATAAGTGAGTTGAGAAAATACACTACAAGAAAACCCAGTAGAAAACATTCATAAGATAATAATCATTAAGCATAATATTCATGAATAAACTCATTTTTTAAAGATAGCATTGAGAACCTGTTCACTCTTTGCACAAAAGTCATCCTTGAAGATTTAAACATCATACCCAAAATTAAATAGGTGAACCAAACTGTAAATTACCTAGGCCAGATGCAGGTAGATAATACACACAACATGTTCTAGTAACTCACTAATGGAAGAAATGGTTGCACTGGGGGTTGGGGTGTGCAAGGTGTGGCTCCTAACTAGACTGATCATCACTTCTACAAAGGAACCTCTTCATAAGAAAATAAGAATGAGTCTGCAATTAAGTCCTTTGAAGGATCGTCTCACTGTTGCTGTATTGACAGTTTTTGAATGTAATATGTAGGACACCATATCTATCTGAAGTGTGAAGCTTCCTTTTCAAAAAAAAAGCACTTTCCTTATTACCTTAGGATATAATAATAATAATAATAATAATAATAATAATAAATGCAGTTTGAGGAGGAAAAAGCCACACTCCCATTTATTCTCCTTTTTTGTGTTTTCACCTTAAAAGAAGCTTTGATAGTTTGATACTTCAGTCGGCATCCGGCTTATTTCCGTGCTGGCGTGTTAACCTTCTCCCTCTGGATACTTGGGATATTAATATTATCCTCTGTAACAATCAGCAGACGAAATGAAGCATTTAGGCAAATACTGCAAATTAGATTAAACTGCAGTTCTGATGTAACCCTGTGACATACAGTTTCTTGCGCATTAAGCCAAATGTACAAGCATTTAATGACTAATCCTTTTAGGTATTTTAATGCCCACATGAAGATTTATTGAGGAGAAAGGGAAAGCATATGTGCTTTTCCATTAGAGCTGCCTGCGGGCGGAGGATTGAACAGATTGGCTTTTTTTTTTTTTTTTTAATATTTCAGTTCTTTGTGTTTTGGCGGGCAGGCTGCACGTGGCCCTAGTACTGAACGGACAGCTCCTTTCTGTTAGGCTCAGCGCTGAGGGCTCTCAGACTCTGAGGGTACGGCAGACCCTGGAGACAAGAGAAGAGGAAAGGAGGGGGTGGGAGAGTGAGATCAGGTGTTGCACCTCCCCCTCTTTCTTCTACCGCACACAGCCATAGGCTTACCTCCTCTAGAAATTAACCTACTGATCGATATTGGTAGAATTAGTCATACTAGCAGCTTCTCAGTTCAGCCACAGAAGGGGAGGAGAAAGCTTGTCAGGCCCTCCTTCCTCCCTTGGGCTTACTACAAACAACTTTTCTGATGCTAGAAGGAGACCTTTGAAGATGAGAGAGGCAAGTTCGCCTGCATTTTAGGCTCGCCTGCTGATCGGAAGGTTTTAACTAGTTAAATCTCCAGGATCACGATTTGTTTTTAGCATCATGAAACCTTGGTGAATACACTAATACCACCACACAACACCACCCATTGGAGGGACAGCAGGGTAAAGAGAGATGAAGATTGAAAAGAAGAGAGAGAGAGAGAGAGAGAGAGAGAGAGAGAGAGAGAGAGAGAGATTCACATTTTTATATGTGAATATATGACATATAAAGTATGTGGCCTCATTAAGTACTCTAAAATATCAGACATTCTTAATAGTTTTCTTGATATGGTACTGTTTTCAATGCATGTTGGAACTGTGTTTCAAAGTTATTTTTTAAAATGTTGAAAGGTTTAAAGAGTTAGGAATTATGGGTAACCATATCTCACCTTTAAGTAGCTGGACACATTGAGTTCTTATCATAGAGAGATAGATATCTCAGCAGGTAAAAGCACATGCTGCTCATGAAGAAGATCCTAGTTCAGATTCCATCATTCCAGCACCTGTGTAGTTCCCAACCACCAGTAACTCCAGCTTTAGGGCATCCAGTGCTTTCTTTTAGCCAAAGCAGGCACTAACACATTCTCATGAGCACACACACACACACACACACACACACACACACAGTTTAAAAAACAATGAATAATCTGTTACATCCTATCATAGAAATACTGACTAAAATACAAAAGTATCTATTTTTAATTAAATTTTCTCTTATATATTACATCCAAACTGTGGTTTCTCCTCCCTCCCTCCTCTCCTCCCAGTCCTATCACCCCCAAGTCCCTCCCTATCTGTTCCTCCTCCATAACTCTTCAGAAATGGGCAAGCCTCCTAGGGATATCAACCAAACATAGCATATCAAGTTGCTATCAGTCAAGGCCCTTCCCCTCATATTAAGGCTGGAAGAGGTAACACAGTGGAAGAAAAAGGGTCCCAAAAGTAGGCAAAAGAGTGAAAGGTAGCCCAGGCTCCCACTGTCCCAAAAAACAACAAGCTACACAAGCATAACTTTTATGTAGGCCTAGATCAGACCTATACCTCCCTGGTTGTCAGTTTAGTCTCTGTGGTCTCCCTTGAGCCCAGATAGGTTGATTCTACGGGTTTTCTTGTGAAGTCCTTAACCCCTTTTGCTCCTACATCACACCCCTTCCAGAGGATTCTACATGCTCTACTTAATGTTTGGCTGTGGGTCCCTGAATCTGCTCCCATGAAGCCTCCCTGATGACAACTGTGGTAGGCTCTTGTCTACAAGTTAGCAAAATATTATTAGGAATCATTTTATTGGATTTTTTTCTAGTTGTATTTGATGATATTGTAGGTCTCTGGGTTATCCACCCTCTGGTTCCTGGACCTCCAGACAATGTGGGAAGTGGGCTTCCTCTCCTGGCATGAGCCTCAAGCTGGATCAGTCATTAATTGGTCACTTCTCCAATTTCTCAGCCACTTTACCACAGAGCACAATTTGTAGGCAGGACAAATTGTAAGTCAACAGTTTTGAGGCTGGGTTGATGTCTCAACTTCTCCACTGGAAGTTATGAGAATTTTTTTAATGTTGCAAAATTACTTTTGTCCTGAGTCTACTCCTCAATGGATGATATATGTGGAATCCCTGACATATATACCAAATGTATCCCCATATTTGGGTTTAAGTAGACCTAGCTAGGCATTTCTTGTTTATTATTTTTAAGTTTTTCATTTAAGTGTATGAGTGCTTTGTCTGCATGTATGTCTGTTTACCACTAGTGTGTCTCGTGCTTGTGGAGGCTAAAGAGAGCATCAGATCCCCTGGGACTGAACTGTAAATAATAGTGAACCAACATGTAGATGCTAGAAATTGAAACTGGATTCTCTGAAAGGTTAGCCAGAAATCTTAAGTGATAAGCCATCTTTCCAAATCCAACATTGTATTATTTGTTAGTTTGTGTTTGTCTGTCTGCATGCATGTATGCATGCACAGGTGAGTGGAGAATGGTGGAGTATCTGCATGTGTGTGCAAGAACTATTGAAGGTCAAAAGCACCAAAGCTCCAGGAGCTGAAGTTAGAGGTGGTTTTGAGCTGCCAGGTAGTTGCTGGTCCTCTGGAAAAGCATCCAGTTATCATCTCATTCCTGAGCTATCTCTCCAGCACCTATGTGCGTTTTGATCTTTAGTCCAGGTGTCACTCCTACGAGTTCTTTTCAGTTCCCTCTCCTAAGAACAAAGGAATAATCCACTCTCCAGTTAAACAAAGCTACATGACTAGCTCTAGCCAATGTGCTTTGGAAATCTACCCCACCTTTGTCTTGAAATTAGAAGACATAAAGATTTCTCTAGTGTTATATTTTACCAGGTAGAGGATCACTACCTGCCAAGGTCTAAACCCACAATGGTTCAAGCCAAAGAGACGTATATGTAATCCACAATGGTGTGCCCTCTAATATGCTTTTAAAAGTCTCTTAACAGAAAAATAAATGAAATGCAAACTATCTGGGATTGGTTGTTATGGAAGATTTATATACCAATGTCATCCAATAGAAATGAAATGCAAAAGACAAACAGAATTTAAGTTCTTTAATGTTCATACCTAAAAATGAAGAATACAAAAGCAAAATGATTTCTCACTGTATATTTTATTATCAACACCTTCAAAATATTATTGCTATTATCATAATAGAAATTTTGAAATGTTTTTATATTCTTTTATACAAAAATATAGAAACCAAGTAGGAATTGTATACTTACAATACATTATGGTTTCAAGTAATTTTATTTCAAATTGCCAGCACTTTCTAGCCAAAAATCACCAAATATATGCCTAGAGTTGAAATGCTTAGAATTGTTTTGTTTTGGTTTGGTTTTGGTTTTGTACTCTTAAGAGATGTTATACACTCTTGGAAATCAGGAACCACTTCATGGAAGGTATTAGTAAGGACTGTTCTGGATGGATATAGTGGTGCATGCCATTAATAGTAGCACCCAAGAAGTAGAGGGAAGTAGTCCTATGTGAGTTTAAGACAAATTTGATCTACATGAATAGTTCCAGGATAGCCAGGGATATGCAGTGAGACTTTGTCTTACAGAACAAACTAAAAAGGTGTTTCTATAATTTAAAATTTCATTGAGTGATCTGAGGGAAGAATCTAGGAAGAAGTGGTTCATGTTTTGCTGAGTGGTCACACAAAACAAGAGAGATGTGATTGGAGATCTCAGGAAACATTAAAGAGATAGAATAGTGTGAGAATAAATCTATGATTGATCTAGAAGCATTGATTTTTCCTATTAGCAGACGAGGAGCACAACTGGTATTTTGTGGCTCTTACAACAAAAATCTTATGTCCTTTGCACACAGAATGGGCTTGCCTAAATGGGATGTTCTGCAAGAATGTTCAACAGGGTATCACTACAATGTGACTGTGAATACCAGGCAAGAGTGTAGCAAGACAGAGGCATAGTTTACAGTAGCAGGCTAACCCTCTGACATCGGGGTCTGGTGTTACTACTGCTTTTCTCAAAAAGATTGTGACAGTTTGTGTGATTGTCCTTACTGAATGCCATAGATAAAGTGAGCTGACAGAAATTCACCATAATTACAAGATTAAGGTGACATTAGGCTTGTTTCTCAAGTGCTTCTTTCCTTGACTTGTCAGTAGCCACCCTATTATGCTGGCCTGTCATGAATTTTTCTCTAGTGTCATGTCCATATCTTAAGAGTGGACTAGAATCCACTCCTACCACCTCAATCTACCTAAACTAGCACTTTCAAGGCCCCATCTCAAGAAGGACTATATTGGAAATTAGTGTTTCAATGCATGAATGGACCAGCAATTGTCATCAATATAGAGTTATATACAACCTAATATTGATTTTCTGTGTTTACATAGTATAGAGAAACTCTTCGATAGAATTAACTTTGTATAGGTTGCAATACCAATGAACAAGCTGTGAATATCTTCAGTTTCTATTTTTATTATCTTCTTCCTCCATAGTATACTGCCTTCATGAAAAAAAAGAAAAGGGAAGGGAAGGGAGGGGAAGAGAGACGAGAAGAGAAGAGAAGAGAAGAGAAGAGAAGAGAAGAGAAGAGACAAGGCTGGCATTTGGTATAAGACAGCCCATTGTTCTTCATTATGTTGATCCATTTCTTATGTCTAGTCAATGAATTGCTTCTTCAAAAAAAGATGTTTGTGGGTTGTGGAGTTGACTGAGTGGGTACACACTTGCCATACAAATGTGAGAACATGACTACAGATGTCCAGAACACAAGTGAAACTTAACACGGTAGTTCATATCTGTAACCTCAGAACTTCTACTGCAAGTTAGAAGGTGGAAAAGGAAAATTCTTGCCTACAGGGCCTTTAGCTGGGTGTATGTCTGCCTCGTAGAGAAAGAGAAAAGGGGATAACATACAACATACAACATTGTGCTCTGACTGCTACATTCTACAATGGTACACCTGTGCATACATACTCACACACACATACACATAAATTATACATAGGGGGAGGGAAGAAGAGGGTGAGAGAGAGAGAGAGATTAAAATAAAAACAGAGGCTTAAGAGATGGCTCAACAGTTAAGGGTACCAGCTGCTCTTCAAAAGGACCTGGGTTCAGTTCCCAACCCACACATGGCAACTCATAGTAACTCCAATCCCAGGGCATCTGACACCTTCATCTGGCCTGCACATGTACCAGAAATGTATATACATTCATGCAAAACACACATATACAAAAAAGAAAATAGTAAAATAAGTAAATTTTAAGGTAAAATAAATAAATGAAAAGAATAGATTTTCTTGTTGTTGTTTTCTTGAAGCATTGTCTTTTGTAACCCTGGCTAGCCTTAAACTCCTGATCCTCTTGTCTCCACATTTTAAAATCAGAGAGCATACCACACCCATCTAAGAAGAGATGGAGGGAGGGTTTAAGGCACTTTCCTGTTGCTCAAAGTCATCAAGTTGCATCATCCCAATCTAACAGCCTTTACCTCTATGTGAAATATTTCTCACTTAGTTTGGGTTTCTATTATGAAAAGGCACCATGACCACCACAATTCTTATAAAAGAAAACATTTAACTGGAACTAGCTTACAGTTCAGAGGTTTGGTCCATTTTCATCATGGTGAGAAGCATGGTGGCTTGCAGGTGCTGGGGAAGGAGCTGAAGGCAGCAGAAGCAACTGTGAGCTAAACTGGGAGTAGCTTTAGCATATGAGACCTCAAAGCCTGCCTGCACTGTGACACACTACCTCCAACAAGGCCACACCTACTCCAACAAGGCTCCACCTCCTAATAATGTCACACCTTATGGGCCATGCATTCAAACATGTGAGTCTATGGCGAGAAGAGATCATTCCTAAATAAACCACCATGATCCAATAGTTGGAGAAATAAGTTTTCAATGCTGATATCAGAATAAGACAATAGACTTTATTATCTGTAAAACTGTGAATGGATGCAATGTCTTTGGCGGGGGGGGGGACCATCTTTAAGAGAATCTTTCCTTTTCCAACTTTTGAAAATCATGGAAAATTGGAGTAAAATATTTGAAATCCTCATTTCAGAGACTGAATAATTTGAGGCCATTGCTCTTTGAGTCTTGAAATCAATGAACATATCCTGAGATAAATAAGTTCTACATCTCAATGTTTTGAAATTTGCTATCAACTGGATCTGAGTTTCACCTGACCTTGTCTTCTCAAAGTACATGGCAGTGGTATATTTCTAATACTCCACAGTGACTCGCCTGTCGATACCACAAAAGTCCAGTAAGCAATAGAGGACCTTTCTCCTCTAAGCTGCATTTGCAAGTGTCAGGGCAGCACACACATATTTGCTTAGCTTTGTTACCATAGAATTCTTAGCATTCAGATTACAGCACACCCAGAAAGATTCTTTCCACCTATTTAATTAAGGAAAGGACCTGTTCTCTCTAACTGCTTGCATATGAATATGTGTGAAGTAGATAATGTTCAATCATACAAAGAATCTTACATTGTATTATTTATCAGAATGTCAGCATTCATTAGAGGTATTTCTAATATATTGTGCATATTTAATTCATCAGTCTCTATGCATTGCCTGTATCTTGAACTAGAGAAAAGTTCCAAAAATATATTTAGTTTCTAATTTCTCAGGTCTCAAGAGACGATTTTTTTTTTCTTGTGAAGAGAAGAAAGTAGCAGCCGGAACTGTCCATTTACTGAACTTCTAAAAGTGGACCTTCCAGGGAAGGTCCATTTGAGCCAGGTGCCTAAGATGGGCTGAGTGCCAATATTTCCTCAATCTCTAGAGTATAGCATCCTCTGCTTTTCTCCCCAAGTAATTTCTTAGGAATGGCTCAATATCTGAAAACAAGGAGAGAAAAAAAATGCATGAGTGGTTAAGAGTGAAAGGGAAAATTTATGCAGAGAGAATGTCACAATGGGAAGAGTAACAATCGACTGTTTCTGGGTTTGTAGTTCCAATCACTGTACAAAAACATTAACAGACAAGGCATGTGGAAGAGCATTGTTGGTCCCTTCAAGCCATGTATAAGAATGTAGAAAGGTGTTAGGATAAAGACATCCTGACCTATCTGAGTTTAGACCTTTGGTACAAAATCTTCTGACATGGAAATATCTAAAGGCAAACAGTGTTGTCAAAGGTGGATTATGACCAAAAAGTGACCGAACCCAATGAGGTCAGCCCACTGGAATGATTGCAGCTCTAAAACTGAAGATGAGTTACAGAAAGAAAACATGAGTGGTTGTATGGAGGGAGATCTAGTGTGGGTCTTTGCCCATGCTAAGCAAAAATTCTGTCACCATGCTACACCCCAACCTCCAGATCCCAAGTAATTTAGAGCGCTTTACAAATAGGGGCAAAAGTGTTTCCTAAAGAATGCTGTCCCCATATTCACTTAATACAGCCTGGCTATCAGGCAAAAACAGAGTGATTAAACAATGGGTGACAGAGGGTACTTCACCTTCTTTCACTTACCCAGACAGAACTCAAGAGAGAGGAATCAGTCCCCCAAACTGCTTAATTATAACAGAGACTACCAGAACTGACTTCAGAGAAAGGGACAGTTTGAAATACAGCCCACCAGAACAGGAAATACTTTTAAATATAAGGTCCTACTGGACAAGATATGTCGGAAAGCAGAATCTTGGCAGATTTCTGGACAAATACGTATCCTTGAGTACAAAAGTCAGGGGGAAAAAAGATAGCAAGAAACAAAGAAATAAGGTAAACATGGATGGGCCAGGAGTTTCAAAACAGAAACTATTGAAGGGTAAATAAAAGACAGACGTGAGGTCTAAACAGCGTGCACAGAGCACAGAGATCCGGCAAGATTACATAATGAAGTCAAGAGAGTGTAAAGGCAAATACTAACACAGTCAAGTTGGAGTATAAAAGGAAGAGTGCACCAGAGATTAAGATAAATAAAATAATAAGGCATTGTTCCAGTACATAAGGAAGGAAAGGTCAATGGAAAAATAAACAGGGCCTCTGAGAGGCTACTGGAGTAATTGACAGAAGATGCAGACAAAGCTCTTCAAGGAAAAAGAAGTAACTGGAGGCTGCGGCTGCCTCAAAGCTCCCCAAGGCTACTAGAAGGGAGAAGAGGCAAAGACTCACAATCTGTAGCTAGATGAGGGAGGGAGGGGTGGGGTGGAGGTGGGGGAGGGGGGTGTTGCAAGGTAGGAAAGGATCTATGAAACCGGATGACCAGAGCATGAAGTAGTGAAGCCAGAGAAGTGCCTCTTACACACACACACACACACACACACACACACACACACACACACACAGTCGCATTGTCTCTGGGACAGTGGGACAGTGCCCAGGATACTGAGGCAGAAGTGAAGGAAATCTTCAGAGTTTAGCAGAGGGGCAATCCTAGGGAAACAGAATAAGGTCTTGCCACAGGGTGTGAACTGAAGGTAGAGAGGGGGAGGGAAGGAAGGAGAAGAGGAAGTTGGAGGGAAGGAAGAAGAAGGGGGAAGTGAATGGGGAAACAAGGAGAGGGCATTTAAAAATATTTTGAGCAAAATGTTAAGGAAAGAGAAAAAAGAAAACACTAATTTACCATAAAAGAAAAGGCATGGAGGAAATGAGGGATGGCTGAGCTCTCCATTCTACAGATCCCGCGTGGGGCTGAATGAATGCAGACAGCAGAGTTCCAACTCCAAAGCAAGCGTTGACCGTGTAACCTTGTATCTGGATAAAGGATTTATTTATTTATTTATTTATTTGCTTTGGTGCCATTTGTCTGAAACCCTGTACAGAAACAAGTAGCAATGCAAAGTTCCTGCTACTAGGATATCTTCTTCAATAGCTTCCTTTATCCAGTTCCTAGTACAATAACAACCAACTTTCGTCCAAGTCCTAAGTCATCTTCATCATCCACACTGATCTAATGCCACCCCCTGCACACATATACAGGCACACATTCACACAGAGGCACACACAGAGACACACAAGCCCAAACATAGGCACAGACACAGAGGCACACACAGAGACACAAAACAAACACGGGCACACACAAGCTCACACACACACAAAACAGGCATACACACACACAAGCGCACATATTGGCATACACTCATACACACACAGGCAGAGACACACACAGGTATACACACAGATACACATACAGGCACAAACAGAGAAGCGCACACAGACACACACACACACAATCTCACGAGTGTACACACAGACACACACAGAGGCACATAGGCCTGGCACAGAAACAGACGCAGACACACACACACACAGACATACACACAGAGAGACACACACATACACAGAAACACACAAGTAGGCTTTCTCCTACACACTGATACTGAATAGACTTCTCACTGTTGGGCCCTGCTTCTAACCACTAAGAATAGCGACCTTAAGTTTTTCAACAGCTGGAAGATAGTTACTTAGTATTTAGGTTTTTGGTAGTTGTTTTATTTTGTTTCCTTCCATTTTGCAAGTAAAATAAGCTATGTCACATAGAGTCCATCTTGGCAACTGGCTTCTGGTCTCCATTGGTCCTGGAACTCTCCTGTGGCCTTTACATTTGAAATCCCAGTTCCTAGGTGCTCCCAGAGGCCATTGTGGGGTTCCAAAGCTTCCCCCTTCCCAGGGTGGAAAGCAGGTACTAGAGGGCACTCTCAGAGGCTGCTGACCACTGGAGACCAAGCTCTCCCTGGGTTCCTGCAGCAACCCAGGAAGACCTGGAAGACCTGCTGAAGCCTCTAACAGGTAGTAAATTAACCAGGGGATGGGAGAACCCAAAAGCAAAAGGTAAGACCCAATTGGAAAGCTGAGGGCTGAGTTTTTTTCAAAATTCACAGGACTTCCAACAGAAGTCTCCACAGTGGCTTGTCCTTTGCTGTAAAGAAACTGCAAACAGCACTCAGGAGTTTTGTCATAAATGTTTGGAAAAGAATGGAGAAGAAAATCAAGAAGAAAAAAAATTTAATTTTGGGGAAGTTTATTACAGGGAGGGGTCAGTCTCTGGAGATAAAGTCACAATCTTAAGTTCAAACTCCTCCAACATAGCCTGGGTGATTTTGCAAGTCCTCTCCCTCACTCTTGTGAGCTTGCCTAGCTGAAGGGTTGGGGTGGGGTGAAGGTCGAGTCTTTGTTTCTTTATCAACCTCTGATTGTTCTGACCCCACCTATGTTTGTTGTGAGGATGAAAAAGTATAAAGATTGTAAAAGACTGGTAACCTGGCTGGCCACATGATATCTCTCAATAAAATTTATCAGTACAGTCAGCTTGTGTTATTTTTTCGTCTACGCAAAGGTGATAAAAATGACAGCAACTTCTCTACTCCGGCAGCGACTTGTTCTTGGTATCAAATGAGCCAATACATACATTTTTGTTTTTGTTTTTGTTTTTGTTTTGTTTCAGGCAAGCATAAAACTTTTTAAAGTGTTTGGAAAACAGAGGTGATTTAGTCAATCATGAGGCTGTCAAACGGACTTTCAAAACCTCGTAAGCGAATGGAGTAGATAAAGTGCAAGCTCTTTTGGAACGCACGCATTTTTTGGCCCAAAGGAGTAAATTTCTCCTGGAAAAAAAAAAAAAAAATAAGGCATTGAGCGGAGAGAACTGGCTTCCTGCCTAAATGAGGGTAGCCAGCCGGGAGGCCTGCGGGGCATCACGCCCTAGGGGACCGAGCCCTGCTGCCTGCGTGTGCTCACTCAGGACAAGGTGGGCAGACCAGACTGCTCCGGAGAGACACTCAGGGGGTTATGGAGTTTGGCTGTGTCTGAGCTCTAGCCTTGGCTAGACAGCTGTTTGAGAAGAGCCAGAAATCGCTCAGACAAGAAGAGCCTGGGCTCCTAGCTTCACAGTTATCAAAGAGAAGACTTCAGACGAAGAGTCCTCCTATTTAATTTTCGACTACTACGTTCGCAGGGCTTTCTAATTGCTTGCAAATGCATTTTCTCTGTACGATTATGGAATCCGTGTTGCCTGTCGGCTGTAAGGCTGAGGCAGAATACAGATCCGTGCTAGGCTTTTGACAAACAGCTCGCGGAGCGAGGGGGCAGGTGGGAGGGCCAGGCTGGAGGAGGGAGAAAAGAGAAGGAAAAGAAAATTTTAAAAATCAGTGACAGCCCTTAAACTGAAATGACTCGAAAGCCTGACAGAAATGTCAATTTCCCCTACGTTTTGTAAAGTCATCTTTTTTTTTAAATGTCCTGCCTTTTCTCCTCTGCAATCGGGAAACATTTTTATGTAAAGTGGCCATTGGTTTGCTGAAGGAGCAGTGTTGAAACACAAGGAAGGAGTAGCTAGACAGTTTCAAAACACATACACAAAAAAAAAAAACCAGAAGCGCACAACTCACTAGAAAGAGGCAGGGGCGGGATAGAGTGGAGAGACCCAATGAAATGGGGGCGGGGTCATGTAAATGAGACAAGAAATGAGAATGTATTTAAATGAGCCAAGAGATCCGGATCCATTTAACTAGTCATTTTAAAGCACGTTTTGAACTGCTTGGAGCACTTTTCTCTCCAACTTTCCAGTAGAGAAAAATGGGGATCCAGCAGAGGTTTCAGGCACTGGATGGGAAGTCCAATGTATTTGTCTGTTCACCCCGTGAAGGAATGGTCTGTTCACTAGTCCATGAGGGAAGTAGAGAAGAAAAGCACCATTTTAAACCCATGGGCCAAAAGAGGTTCAAGGTCATGAAAATCTTGAGTAATTGAAAGTTAATACTCCCTGAGCAGAAATACTAAGAAGAACCTCTTAATGCTCTGGTTAGAAACCTACTCAGGAAGAATTCCTCAAAGGACTGGGAATCATGGAAGAGTGATCCCTATGGAGAAACAGTCAGAGCAAGTCCAAAATAGGGCATTGAGGTCTTTCAGCTGCTCTTTGCTCTAAAATTGTCGTTTTTATATTCATCACAAATAAGTCATCACAGAGGTGAAGGGCAATAGGGGATCCACAGATTTCAAACAAGTATTTCTTGCTAGTAGTTGTGTAATAGACATTTCAACTACTGAGTATTCTTCTGCTCTGTATGCTAAGCATCTCATTTACCTTTAGGGTGTACAGTGTTCTATTGTTGTTCCCAACAAGAACAATTTAGAATCCAGGACCTCTGTGAAAATGGAAAATGTCTCCTATTGTGCATAATCATGCCTGGGTTGTGTGTCTACATGCATCAGTGGAGTAGAATACACTGAATCCCATTCTTAGACAATGTACACAGATACTTGCTTAAGGCATAACATTAATGGATCAATCTTCCCTCTACTTTCCTCTAAAAAAAAAAAAAAAACAATGAAGGAAGAGAGAAAGGAAAGGAAAAAGAGGGAGGGAGGGAGTGAAGGCAAATGCAAATAGAGGAGACAGACTGGGAAAGAAAAGACGATGCATTTGTTAATTCCTTTTGGTAAATGTATCTAAGTGTGAGGGGGTGGTAGAAATTGCCCAAATAGAAGCCAGTACTGTGGCTCAGTAGTAGACAGTGTACTTAGTTTAAAGCCATAGTTTGAGTTCAAGACACACACGCACACACACACACACAATAAATGATGTTAAATAATTGCAATCATTACTCTATTTAATATGACACAGACAAATTGCTAAGAGGAAGCCCCAAGTAGGGGAAAGAGAGGAAGAGGAAGAGGAAGAGGAAGAGGAAGAGGAAGAGGAGGAGGAGGAGGAGAAGGAGGAAGAGGAGGAAGAGAAAAAGAAAGACAAAAAACTTATTAAAATTAAGGATAAGGGAACGTCAAGTTTCTAAACTATTCTTCCAGCTCTGATTCCTAACCAGGGTAATAATGGTGTGTGTGTGTGTGTGTGTGTGTGTGTGTGTGTGTAAACTTTTCTTAGAAGATTTTGTAGGGTAAGGTAATCCTCTCTGTGACCTCTGTGACATGGGACAGGAGAACCAGACAGGGGAACAAAATCATGGCTGTTTACAGAGACCTCTCCTTCTCAGTAGGTGTCAACAAGCAAGGTTGTCTCATGCTCTTGTGTGCTATTTTGAGTAGGTATGCAACTGGCCTCTAGCTGAGGCCAGGATGTGTACCACCAGTTTCCCTTTAGAAGGGGCCCCAGGCAGCCTGTCACCATAAATCCAACATGCTGTGGCCAGTTAATTCAATTATAACACCCCCTGGAGAATGTGTAGCCAATCACTCTCCAAGAAAGGAGCAAAAAAAAGGGGGGGGGGAATTAACCCTGCTGAAAGGCCCAGTCTTTGGGTCAAGAAAGATGTCACTTATTAATTGCTCAAGACTATTAATTGGATGAGAGGGGAACAGGAGGGGGAGATGTCTGGCAGAAACAAATCCAATGGCTGCACGTCACACACATCAAACACACCTGCCTCGATGAATTTAATTATAAAAGGGGCACACTGAGCAACCCCAGAGCAGATGGGAGGGAATGCTGACCAGTTAGTGCATATGGCACAGATGATTCCCCCAACTATTCTTTCAGGGTGAACCGGCCTTTTGTATTTAAAGTTGATAGAGGTGGGACAAAGCAGTTGACCAACTGAAGTTCCCATTGTCTAAGATGCCGATGGAGAGTCAGAACTTGGGGGTGGGGGGAGATGAACAAGCGCCAACAGAGCTCTACAAAGTAGATCCTATAGCAAAAAGGTGTAGATGTTCTCTGTCCTGTTTCATCTCCATTGGGTGTACTTAAATCTCTCCCACTCTATGAGCTTCAGTTTCCTCCTAAGCCCAAGAGTATTCAGCAACTAACATAAAGAAACCCTGCATTTCCTTTATTTGCTCATTTAAATCCACTCAGGGACGCAGTGTAGGTATTGGGAAAACAACAGAGAGATACAACTGCCAGAGATTCAGTAATGTCACGAAGTACTCAGACAGAAGAAGCAGCTAGAAGGTACCCTGTGATAAGTTGTAAACTTCATCATCAAGAGCATCATGAGACTCATTGTGAAGAGAGGTGCTGTTGATTTCTGTCTCTGGAAGTAGGAATGAGTATGGTGATCAGCATTACTCCACAGCAAGCTGAGGCAAGCTTCCCTGAGCCTCCCGTTGTCCTAGAAGAGAAGGCTGTGCATCCATCCTCTCCTTAGACCTAAGTGAAAAGTAAAAAGCCCTTCACCTTAACTGAAAGACATTCTTGACAGTTGGGAGTGTGGGGGACAGATGGGTTTTACTTCTCTGAGAAGGTATTATCCTTTCTTATTTGAGTGCAGATTCCTTGTGAAATTAACGTTATACACCAGCCAAAGTGTCTTATTCACAAGGTAGGGAGAATGTCTTCTATATTCTTCTACTGGTGATGAAGCTGAACTTTCTCAGGGGCAAGAATTCTGAGATAAGGTCACAGAATCAGGCTCCAGATCCTGTGGACTACTGTGTATGATCATATTATCTATGTTCACTGTGAAGAAGCTATGAGAACTGGGCACAGATCTAGCAAACAAAGACTCTAATGCATGCATTTGGGGGCACAGGCTCTAAGCACCAACTATGTTCCTCTTCCCCTCCTACTTAAAGACCAAGACCTATATTCTTCATTTTCATCCTCATTGGCCTTGCTTGAAAAGCCTTCCGATTTCAACAGACTGGAGTGGAATTTCAGAGTGGGGAGTGGAGATAAGTCTATCTTGACATGGGGAGCAAATATTGGCTGCTGATCCTGTGTGGAAGTAAGGCATCTCGGATCTCTATTGCAGACAATGCATTTTAATTCTTGTCATGTGTCCTTGTCCATTTGTATAGAGCCAAAAGCTCTGAGTGACAGCCCTAGCTACCCTGCGTGAGCATGCCCTAATAAACCCTCCCAAACCCCCAACCAAAAAAAAAAAAAAAGCCACATGTCTGTTTGCCTGCGGCTTGTTATTAAGACACCTTCTCAGCTTAAACACTTAAAAGCTCACCAAATGAAATAGCAATTAAGACTGAATTACCCTGTCTATCTCTGAGATGAGCCAGTGGGGCCAGCCAGCCTGTCAGGTTTTTGTGTTATTTTTTTCCCCTTTCATAGGCAAGTTTGCTGATAAAACCTTGCAGAGCTTCTATATTTTGAGCTTGTTGCTAACACACACACACACACACACACACACCCCTTCAAGACACTAGATAACTCAGTGGATCAACCTAAATTTTGGATGAAGTATAACTCTAAAACTGTTTGAAAGTTGAGAAACCTACCAAGAAATGGATATAGGTGTGTGTGTGTGTGTGTGTGTGTGTGTGTGTGTGTGTGTGTGTGTTGCTATCTCTTTCCAGCACCCTCTTTGTAAATGTAATGTCTAAGTATTTAGGGGTTCCTTAGGGGTAATGGTGTTAAAGTAACTGCTTCCGTTGTGGAATGGCCTACACTCCACCTTCCAAAATAGAAATAAGGAAGAAAGGAGAAAGAGAGAGAGAGAGAGAGAGAGAGAGAGAGAGAGAGAGAACAAAACAAGAAACCCACTGTTTAAAGACGAACATGAAAGGAGAAACAGGGCTGGCTTGAGCGTGTAAGGCCGTCACCTAAGTGTGTAATATCCTCACACATCTTCATTCTCTTACATTTTTCCTGTTGTCCCACTTCTTTGCCACAGAAACTTAGAACTGTCTATCATGGTTATTTATCTTACAAACTGCTAAAAGAAAATGTTAGCCACCTCCTGGTGTTGCCTTTCAAAAAGGAACAAGAACAGAAATTCAATGTAAATGTGAGGAAAAAAGGTATTGTTTTCACTTGGAAGAAGGCAAACATCCCAACTGGGAAAGACTGATTCCAATGCCTGTTGGAAAAAAAAAAAAAAAAAAATCAGCTTTCAGCATCCAGGGAGTGGAACCAATAAGAACAAATGCCCAGTCATGTAAAAGAAAGGTTTAATTAATATATATTTCTGTCTGTAAGCTGCATATATTGGGGGTAGATTTCTATCTTCACAATAAAAATGTGTAAATGATCTCTGCAGAGATGTGTCCCCAGCTCAGTCGGTATAGAAAAGCATGATAAAGGTTGTGGAAAATGGGTAAAAATGTTGAAAGAACCCCCAGTTCCTTATTAGGCGAAGATACAATATTTATTCCTTGTCTCATGGGATAAATCTCTTCTGCCTATTGTCCTCCCCGTTCTCACTGCTGATGCTTAATTTTCAAAACTTCTATATTACCAAGGGACCTACGACATCAGCCAAAGAAATTCTCAGCAAGTACAAAATCTGTTCCAGGGAGCTGCTTTTGTGCAGAGGGAAAATTTTGTTCCTACAGGTTTTTAAGTGGGTACGAGGCAAGGAGCTATCTGATCCGGGCAAAACCATTACAGTTTAGATCTCTATCTACGGAACATTTTTTTTTTTCTTCCTTTAAAAAAATTGGAAAATACAAGAAGTTTGGATTTTTTTCCTGATTCTTTTTTTGGAGAGGGAAATTGCATCGTAAGCTTTTGGAGAAGCCCAACATGTCAACTACCTTTCCCGGACTAGTCCACGATGCGGAGGTATTATTACTTTTTTTTTTTTTTTTGTGAGCGCGCGCGCGTGAGTGTGTGAGTGTGTGTGAGTGTGTGAGTGTGTGACGGCGGCGGTGGTGGCGGCGGTGGTGGCAGCTTCCCCTGCCTCTAATCTATATTGGACCGTTACGTTTAATTATAATCTGGCTTTCGGGAGAAGTTACGGAAGGGAACGGGAGAAAGTTCGTTATGACATCTGTCGCCAGGGAGGGCAACTCTCCTCCACGTTAAGCACCATTTGCCGTAATGAGGGAGAAACATAATCCTAACAATAAGGGGGGAAGAGGAGAAAGCTAGAGACACAGAAAGGATTCTCCGAAAAGCAAAGAAAGGGGACTGATGGGGGACCGGTAGGTGGATGGGGGATGCAGAAGAACGCAACGCGTCCCTTTCGGAAGGGGTTTATTCAAGGAATGGTACACAAGGGACTATGGAGGCGAGCAAGTTGAACAATTTGGACAGACTGGGATTTTTAATATATATGTATACACACATTTATATATGTGGACGATGATCTTTTTTGAGCAGCCCAGGATGACCACCTCCGTCTGGCCAGGAGGCATTTCGGTGCTCGAGTCTGGTAGAGCAGCGAGGTGAATCCTAGCGTTCTTGGCTCCCCGAGGCCCCCAGTCACCTGCAAACCTGCCTCCAACGCTTAGCTCCAGGCACAAGTTGGGAATTAAAGGGTGTGAGTGTGTATGAGTGTGTGTCTGTGTCTGTCTGTCTGTCTATCTGTGTGTGAGTGTGTGTGCATGTGTAATGTCGCCCGTACCTATATAGGGTGGGGGATTCCCCCACCCCACCCTGCTCTCTCCACTATGAAGACGAGGCCGCCCACCCCCAGTTCAACTGTTAGCGAAGTCTGCTTGGTGAAGGCACTCACTGAGTCCGGCTGCTCTCCGGAGCCCAGCGTGCGTGCTTTCCTACTCCTAGGGAGAGCCAGAGAAAGCTCCCGACTCCGGGAGAGTGGCGCTTTGGTTGCAAAATGACAAACCTCAAGTTTTTCTGCTCTCCCCTTTCCCCCTCTTCCTTCCAGATACGTCACGACGGATCAAACAGCTACCGTTTGATGCAGCTTGGCTGTCTGGAGTCCGTAGCCAATTCCACCGTTGCCTATTCCTCCTCCTCTCCTTTAACTTACTCTACCACCGGCACCGAGTTTGCGTCCCCCTACTTCTCCACTAACCACCAGTACACCCCGCTCCACCACCAGTCCTTCCATTACGAGTTCCAGCACAGCCACCCGGCGGTCACTCCCGACGCCTACTCTCTGAACTCGCTCCACCACTCACAACAGTACTACCAGCAGATTCACCACGGGGAGCCCACCGACTTTATTAACCTGCACAATGCGCGGGCTCTCAAGTCCTCCTGCCTGGACGAGCAGAGGCGGGAGCTGGGCTGCCTCGATGCCTACCGCCGCCACGACCTGTCCCTCATGAGCCATGGCTCTCAGTATGGAATGCACCCAGATCAAAGACTCCTGCCAGGGCCCAGCCTGGGGCTGGCCGCCGCGGGAGCCGACGACTTGCAGGTAAATAAGCGTGCAGCGGATTTGTCTGCGCCCTCCCCTTGCCCTCCCCCTCCTGAGCTCCGTTAATGCTCTAGCTGTAACTCTCTCTCTCTCTCTCTCTCTCTCTCTCTCTCTCTCACACACACACACACACACACACACACACACACACACACACACACACACTCACTTGCACACGACTTAGGGAAAGTCATGAAGTTACAGGAGGACTGTGCCCACTCGGTTCCTCTCATTGGATCAATAGCTGAGGCCCCTTCTTGGAACCAGTCATCAGAAGTCTTTTGTGAATCTACATTTCTGACACTGAGAGGATAGGTGTGTGAGATCAGTGGAGCTAGGTTTGAATCTAGAGGTCTCAGAACAAGATTCCTGAAAGCTGACTACCAATCAACTTTATCCTCAGTTTCCATAATTTGTAGGGTCTCCAGCGTTGGCCTAGACAGAACATTTAAGGGAGTCTCGTGATGGGGGTGGGGGGGGAGAGGTTGTTTGTTCTCAGGAAATTGTTGCAATCACAAGCTAAAGTCCAAGTTTCACAAACATTTCAGATTGCTGTGTCAAGCAAGGAACCGCAAATGACAGCCTCAAAGGAGCCCCAATAAAATAATCTGCACAATGCACTTCGCCAAGGTATAGCTGTGTTCCTCTGTGCCTGAGCATACACGAGGTAGCCCAGCAGGATGCTTTATTCTTTCCCTTCAGATCTTATGTAAGATGCAATTCATTATACTGTCAAAAAAAGAGTAAACAAAGGAAGCAGGACAAAGCAAGAAAAAGCAGGAAGGAGGAAAGAAAAGACAGGAGGATGAGAAGAAAGGATGGAAAGGAAGGAGAGGAAGGAGAGAGGGCAGAAACAAATTCAGACACCACAGAGGCCACCACTTAATTAAAGCTCCTACTTTCTTTACACCAGTTTCACATTTGTTGTTAAAAACAGAATTTTTAATTAAGTGGTCCCGTTGTCTTAGACACATTTCAAATCAATAAACCCCTAGATCTAGAGTAAGAACCAAGAAAGGTCAAACTGAGACTTTCTTTTAGAGGAAAGCACATCTCTGCCTGTGACCAGTCCTTCCTTTTTCTGTCCGCACAAAATCTGCCACCTCCACTTTCTGCTGAATATTGGGAAGATAATTCAGGAGCACAACTTGGAGACAGAAGAGATCTCTTGTTGCGCACGGAATATCTTACCCCCTCCTCTACCCCTGAGCAAGAGATTAATTTTAAATTAAAGTGGAAGCCCTTACAGTTCCAAAAAGAGCCAGAACTACAAGATTCATGCACATGAAACAAGATTTTACTCCTAAAATGTTGACCTTATACACTTACGTTCACAGGCGTTTTTTTGTTTTTTTTTTACATTTTCCACAGGATCTCCTTATGTCTCAGGAGGGGGAAAATCTGCCATTCAATGCTTAGCTCAACTAAAACCTATTTACTCCTTTTAATAGCCACGTCTGTTGCTGATTTTTTTGTATCTGTACAAATTTTTTTTCTGTGCTAGGCACAAAGCTGGGCATTTTTCAAAAGAGAGGATTAGAACATTTGCAAGCACCAGACAAAGGCAGAATCCTGTGCAAAAGGACACCGTAGTTTATCCAATTTTCGACTTAGTGCCATTCAACTGGTCATTTATGCAATGTCATCTGACCAAACAACATGTTTTACTTATGAGGGGCGAAGGTTTGTTAAGTGATGAGACCAAGATTTGTTTCTTCTAAGAAAATAAGCATCTCAACGGTGCGGTGCGCCAGAGAGAGGGAAATTAGTCCGCTTTCTTGGAGAGCTGGATTTTCTTTACCTTTTACACTTGAAATCTCTTTTTAAAACCTTTATTTCAGCCCATCTCTTATATATTTATTATTTCTTTTCTTTTTACGACTGTTGTTGTAGTAACATTACTCATAAGGAGGAAAAAAACCACTTTAAACTACTAGATGAGATAGGGGGGCGTGTATGCCTGCACGGATGGTCATAACGACTTCTGTAGGTATACGTCAGTGTGTGAATGATAATATGTATGACTACTAGGACAAGCTTATAAATCTATAAAGTTATTCTACTCCTCTGGATACACTTGGCAGAATGAGAAAGAAAGAACCATCGCTACATTTAAAACAAGAAGTGAGGCGGGAGTGTGGTGTGGGGAAAACCTGCCTCTCTCCTTTTATTTCTTCCTTTTTAAAACATTCATCAGCATATGCCTCATTTCGAATGCAACAAATGTAAATATACTTTTCCCTGCACAGAATTTTAAGTGAAAGTCCAATGGTTTGGAGGGCGGTCTAAGTCTGCCTAACAGATGCAAACGGTCCTGTGGCTTCGGTTCCATCTTTGAGTCCCCTAAAAAGATTTGCTATGGCCAACAAAGGAAACTGTCACACCTTTTCCCATCACCGCTCTAATTTATGCTTAGGCTCCAAGTTTTTTTTTTTTTTTCATATTGATTTGATAATCACTTTAAGGCAGAACATTTAAAATAAGAAAGAGCTGGTGAGTAGGTTGAAAAGGGGGGTCTTACAGGCCTGCCTCAATATGGTGAAAATGGGGAGGCAAAAAGGAGCCAGGGCTGTAAAGGTTGTTTTGTAAAGTGGGTTTTTATTATGCACCGACTCTCTCCGCATTTACTTAACTCTTCACGGGCTGTTGGGTAGGTTAACACCCTTCAAGGCCTCTTTCATGTCCAATACCTCGTTTGTTTGTAAAGGAAAATGAGCTTTTAACACATTTTGATTCTGATGGGGAAAAAAGACAGACACAGGGAGAAATTTTTATTTTCTTAATAAAAAATCAGTAAACCCTTTCCAGTTTTCTAGTGCAAATGATCACTCAGCACCTTGAGAACCTAGGGATTGGTAGGGAGTGAGCCTGAAGGTGTTTCCTCCCCCGGGCCCATTTTGGATAAGGTTAGATGTAGCTCCTGTTTTGGAGGTAAACAGAACCCTTATAAACCAGTCTGATCCCTCCATGTGAATTCTTCCTCTTAGCCTCCAATCTCAGACTTGACACTTAAGCTATAATTTTCTTCACCCAGAAAGTGGTGAACACAAGCCTGTGTATATGCTGTCTCTGAGACTCAAAGTGCTTCTCCTTCTCCTTATGCCCAAATGCAAGCCTCTTAAGCCCTCTAAAGTGTAATATTCGGGAAGGATGTGAAATGCATACCTTAAGATGAAAAGAGCTTTTAGATTGTAGGATATATATATATATGAATAAATATATATATATATATATATTCTGTTTGCTGTAAGCTTGTCCCAGCTCTGTGGTGCTTTGAATGGTCTCCTGAGATGGGGTCAGGGATACACTAGTCAGAAATACTTCACTCACATGGTCATGCCTATGATATTTGAATGCTCCTATTTCTTCTTTCATTTCTAAAGGGTTCTGTGGAAGCCCAGTGTGGGATTGTTCTCAACGGCCAAGGGGGAGTGATCAGAAGAGGTGAGTAGGAATACCCTGGCCTCAAATACTAGTCCTTAATGTGTTGATTTGTTTTGAAGATCTAGGGAGACTTGTAAACACCAGAGTCTTTGTCTGATGATTAAGGAAAAAAAATTTATCAGTCATTTATTCTAGGTCCATACAGGCATATCTACATTAAACAACCTCCTTTCTTCCACTGACACTTGAGTGCTGGGTGAGTCTTCCTTAAGCTGGGAACCCTCAACTACTCACAGCATGGGGGCAGCATCAAAGTTAGGGAGAAAATTACTGGGATTTAAAAAAAAAAAAGTTTTCACACTTTTTTCCCTTCACCCATACCACATCCTGGAGCAGGATTTCTGGTTTCTTTTAGCCCTAATGTGCCAGCCACAGCCTGGGTATTTGGGGTGATGGTGTTAGCTTTGGGCATTAAGGGATTCTGTGAAAGGCTGTATCTTTGAGGCTTTCCAGGAGGCTAATGAGTCACCAATATTGTAGCTGCCTTATTATTTTTTTGAAACGTCCAGAACATTTCTTTCTTTAAGGGAGGGTGGGAGGAGGAGGTAGTGTTAGTGTTAAAGCTTTCTTGTTCCCATCTGTTGAGGAAAACATCTGAATCCAGAGAGTTACCCATAGCGTTGGAAAGGGGGGTGAGGCGAGAGGAGAGAGCGGTTGCATTCAGCTGAGGCATTGAAGGGGGCTGTATCTCAGATGTTCCATTTTGACAAAAGGTTTTGAACTATGACATTCACAGGGCCTCAAGGCAGTACACATTTTTACTGGCTTTGCTGCTTAACTGTACCCAGAGCCTCTGAAGTTTATTTTTCTAGCATGCCCAGTAACCCGAGGAGTGCGTGAGGCAAGAGGGACCAGCTGTTATCCCAACTTCATACGAATTAATAAGACAGCCTATTCACCAAAACTAATTCCTGCTTCAGGGCCACAGTTGTCTCTAGTAACCAAACTGCTAAAGTTCTGATGGTCCCAAATAACTGTCCCTTAGTCCATCTCCATTTCTTTCAGAGTTAGCTGAATGATTTGCTTTTGGGGGTGGGAGAAATGCACTCTTTGAAAACAAAGGAATATCTTGTGTTGAAACACAGATTCCATGACCCAGAATCCACTATAAACACTAAAAGAGAAAACAAAGACATTTGTCTTTTGGAACTTGGCTGCTCCAAAAGTGTGTGCCTGCACTGTATGTCGAATTTAAAAGAATTACTCGAATCTGTTATTCCTCATTTTTGAGATTTCAAAATTGATTTCTAGAGTATAGATATCACCTCTTATAGATATTTAGAAAGGATGCTATTAAGCTTTCCAGTCAGGTCTGTATTTAGCCATATTGGAATTACATAAAACAGAGACAAGTTTATATATGTTAAATTTAACTATTCGTAACTTTTGGACAAATAAAACTTACACCGTGCTAGGCGAGCCTGGGTAACTCTTGCTGATTGGGGTCGATTGGGAAGGAAAAACAGTAAAGGTGAGGCCGAGCGCTCAGGGCGCACAGGCACCGTGGTGCTGAAGGACAGCGCCACTAATTAAGGAACGAAGCGGGCTGCTAGGAGAGAGAGCTCTCCTGCCGCGGTTAGTAGATTCTGTTCCGTACTTGCTAAAATACCTCTTCCAACGCTGGACTATCACATCCAAATGGTTGTAGCACAGCTGACAGGATGAATTCCAGGTTGGGCGCTGGAATTGTAGATTCTATGAAGTCAATTAAGTTTCCAAGGATGGCCTTTCATCTGGCCATCCAAGAGGAGCTAAGCTTTGAGGTGTCTAAAAGATGGAAGTGCGCATTTCTTCCCTTTTCATAACTACCGAAGGGAAGTTCCTCGGGTGATCTTTTCTTGTTCTCGTACAATTCAGTACCTATTTGTTTCATCTTTAAAAATCCTTCTCTTAGTCTGCTATTTTAAACCAAGCATTGATTGTGTAGGAGAAAAGTGCAATTCTCAAGGGAAAGGAAGGACCTGGAACTTCTGAGTTACTCACCAACAAAATCTGTACACCGCACCCCCACCCCCAGTAATTCAAATACAAGCATCTGAGTTTGTCTATTTTCTCGTCTTACAGGACAGGAGCAATCTGGGCTCTAGAGAGATGAGTGGGGATCAGGGGACCAGGGGGAGTGTTGCTTGACACTGTGGCTATCAGAGTTCACAATTTCCAAATGGATAGCAAGGACTTTTATATTTTGTAAGTGCTGGCAAATCCCCTTATGTCAAAATACCCAGAAAACCCCTTCTCTTTTTTGGCATGGTTGCACGCAGAGAACTCTTAAATCAATAACTCAGCTCCTCTCGGGTTCATCAGAAATGGAACATTTAAGTGTTAGGCTATATACCCTTCCCATCCCTCCTATGGTGACAATATCTGTTACTTGTCCAATCTACACTTTACAGTCTGTTCTCTCTTAAAGTAGCTTTTTTGTTCCCTCATTTTCTCTCTTTTAGTAAGTTCTTGGATATATTTACATTCCTGATGGTATCCAGCATGTACAATATTAGGAAAAATATATTTACTTCTCAACACACTCCCTCTCAGGGTCTGCCTTGAGTAAAGATACCTGCCTAGTGCTACCTGAAGAGGGTGGAAAGAGGCTGGCCTGTCTTGCAGAAGGGTGGAGGGATGGGGAGTCATTGGTTCCTAAATTTGTAGTTAAAAACAAAATGTCATTCTCAGACTCACTTTGTTAAGTGTCAATTACATTTTTTTTTTCTCCTTGTAAACGAAGGCCTGATAGCCAAAAGATAATGTAGACAGACCAGGGAGGCAGCAGCGAGGTAATTACCACCTAGATAAAATATTTGCGGCCGCCTCAGAGGCCCAGCTCCCTGCGTGCTCACTCCCGGTTAATGGTGTGCGTGATTTCGCCCGCAGCTCCGCCGCTCTGACCATCAGAACCAATAATCTTTACTTTACCCTGCACTCGCGTATCGATAGCTTCTTTCGCCTCGGGCGTTGGCTTTGATATGTTAATATTTCTGAGTAACAAATTCTGCAGAGATCATATTAATGTTGTTCGTACAGAGTGGAGCTTTGCCTTCGTTGAATATTCAGACAGTGGGTTTCAAAAGGCATCTCTCGAAGAAACGGGGCTTCTATTTACAGGAGTCGCCTATGTTTTTAATCATTAAAAAAAAGAAAGAAAAAAAAAAAGAAAGAAGAAAGAAAGAAAAAAGAAAGACCCACTCCTCTTTTTCTGGTGACTCTTCTGAGGCGTCATCGGCCCCTCCCTTCTGTCATACTCCCAGGCCCTTTTATTTCTCTCAGAGTATTCAATAATAAAATAATGATGAGGACCAAGACGGTGACTAAGCTAATCATGAATGGAGTCAGGGTGGAATCGCAATATGAGGTTCACTTGGATAAAGGGCTTCGAGCCTTCACATACTTGAGGAAGATAAGAGCACTCAGAATTCCTGTATGTGGGTGGAAAGTGACATTCTGGCCCGATCTCTTTTGTGAAATCGGAATGGCAAACTAAAAAAAAAAAAGGTGTGGGGGGTGGTGGTGAAGAAAAAAGTGTAGAGGGGCAGCGCCCTTGTTTCGCTTTGTGATCATCTAGACTTGCAGCCCCAGGCTAATTTCCAAAGCTTAAATACCGCTATAGCCTCTGGGCCACGCAGACAGAGAACACACCGGCCACTTGCAGTCAGGAGCACTTTCCCAATTGCCCTTGGCTACACAAAATGCAAACTACTTTCAATCAAAACATTTGGGGGGAATTAATATGAGTTGAACTCTGCACGTTTTAAGGGAGCTGGAGTGTATCCTATCGCTGAGGTGAGTGCCTAGCCAAGACTGAGGCGTTTATACTGACGTGCACACTTTGTCCAATCTGATTTAATTCTTTTTCAAAATGCAGCTTTAGCTTCAGCTGCCCTTTCTACCAATAATGGATAGGACAGAACTGGCACTTCTTGTTTTTTGTTTTTTGTTTTTTTTTTGAGGCCCTCAAGACGACGGG
>JADRCH010000153.1:1719698-1753326 GCA_019843965.1 Rhynchomys soricoides | reverse complement strand
CCTCCTCCTCCTCCTCCTCCTCCTCCTCCTCCTCCTCCTCCTCCTCCTCCTCCTCCTTGCAAGGACACGCTCCTTGCTTTGGTTTTTAGTACTCTCCTGGGCCTTTGGTTGAACCCTGGAATCACTCCTTCTAGCAGCTTCCAGAAGGAGCAAAACAGAAGGTTGCTTACTCTCTCCCTTCCCTTGTCAACATCCCATCAGTAGCGGCTACCTTGCATGTTTTGTAGTTAAGCTGGCTCAAACTCATCCATCTCTTTGCTTCTTCAACCCTTTCGAATGAAAATAGAGCAGGTGACACACTGGAAACTTCATGTGCATCCTTAGCGCTAAAATGCACATACATAAGACTTGAATTCAACTTCTTTTCCGTGACCTCCAAAAAAAATACCTGCACCAAAGAATCTAGAAGCTTGGTTGGTTTGTTAGATAGTTATTTTTCACGAGGAAAGAAGATGATTTGCTACCTCTTCCTCCTCCTCTTCCTCCTCCTTGTTCTTTTCTGCTTGGGGGGGGGGGGGAGGTGTAACACCAGAACCCAAAGTACTTTATGTTTTATGCTTTTTATGAATCCCTGAATCCCTAAGCACACACCAGGACACACTATGAGACAGCAGCTGTCTATCTGGTACCCAGTTCCCTTCCTTTTGTTTTGCTGGAATATAGCACTGGCTCCGGGAATAAGCTACAGCTATTTGATATAGTAACATCTGTAATAGCACAGCCTTCCTTCAGAACTGCATAATTCGCTGCTGACACACCCTCAAAGGCCTGCGTGATGGGAGCTAAGTCCCCACCTCTTTGCTGTTTGAATACAATTAATACCTGCTGCCATAAGGGGAGGGGCTACCCACAGGCAAGGGTAGTGAGTTGGTAAAGGAAGAAAGCCTAGAGGGGGAAAACAGCCCAAAAAGATCTTGCCCCACCTGTCGGACAGGAGAACCTTGCGGAAATGAAACTGAAAAGCAAACAGGGACAGGAAAACTCTTGTAACCGCTTACACGTTTTAATGTGTCGAGGAAAAAAAAAAAGAGCGATCACTGGAGATGAAGAAGGGGAGGAAAAAATCCCTACCGTTTGTATTTCTTTAATTTGAATTGTAAACATCTGGTATCTCAGTCATACCACCTCAGAGCTGCACGCTGAGGCCTAGGGAGCTGAAGCAGGCTAGGAAATATTGATCATACCTGCAGGGAGCCTCTTGGCACAACTGGGTGTGTTGTTAGGGGTGGTGGTGGCCTGGAAACTCCTTGGAGATAACCACTGCCTTTCGCTCTGCTCTACAAGTCTGGGGTGAGACGAGGTTTATAGCGCTCAGCTTCCCGTTAGGTTGTGGTACAAACTATGAGTAGGTGAAGGTATACATCTTCATAGTGCTGATCCTGTGATGTGGCAGCTGCTCACCACAGAGTTGATGTTAGGTACCATTATTCAGGCTGCTGAGTATGCATCTGTCTACATCCTGTAACACCTCATCAGCTAGAGAGGGAATGTGTGTGAACATCTTCCGTTTTTAAAGAGACAGATTAAGGAAGAAAAGAGTGTTCTCCAAGCTAATAGACCAAGTTCTTCCTCATCACCAATTTTTTTTTCCCCATCAACCTATGGTCTGAAAGCAGAAGGACCAATCCCCCAGGCTAACCAAGAGAAATGCAGCTCCAGTCTTCTTCAGGCTATTCAGGATTCTCCAGAGGATGAAGGACAGTCTAAACCTGTTATTCTGTGCCAGGTGTGCTTATAGCTTCAGGATTTGACTAGCTTCTTTTTGTTACTTGGGCAGAACCAAGTCTTTTATTTATTCATTCATTTTTAAAAGCAGATCCTAGACAAGTGTTCTTGAGATAATTCTTGACTGCTTATGTAGAATTTACAGATGCATAAGAAATAGGTCTCTCCAAATTTACAAGCACTGGCCTCTGTAGAGTACTTCTCTGTACTTCTTTGTACTTTTTTTCCTCTATGTGCATTGCTTCTCTGTGCGGAGGACGAGAACTCTTGAGAAGTTCTGCATGACCTATGTGGCTCTGTCAACAAAGTCATCCCCAACTGGATTGCTGAACAGAAAATCAGTATTTCCCAATATCTGTAAGAGCTGGGGGGCCACAGAGGCATGTGGATGACCTTGAGGGGGAACACAGAATGACTACTGTTGATGGCTTGGGGAGATCCACTTCCGATTGTCCTCTGAGCTCTTATCAACACTGTTGGTCTCAGGTCCCTTGGCAAAGTTCTATCATGTCACTATTTCCCTTACAGATACAACACCCTGGATACCATGACTTTATTTTTGTCTGCTCTCCTGAAAAGTAACCCACTGGGAAGAAAGATGTCAGGTTCCCCAAGTTGACGTAAACTCTACAAGTTGCCCAATCTTTAGCCAGAAAAAGAGAGTTCCCCAAGGCTGCAACGATGCCACGTATCAAAGCACCAGAAATTCCCTTTAAAGATTCTGTGACATAAAAAATAAAAGAGTCTAGAGTTGATGGATAATCCTGAATACAAAATAAATCCTTGAGGCAATTTGTGTGTGAATAAAGCATATTCTTAATATGCAGCCTGTAACTTACCTAGTACATGTCAATTTTAGCATAAAACAGAAGCCCAATATGGATGGAAGAGCAAAAGCATTCAGGGTCTGTAGAGTCCACAGATGGGTAGGTAGCTTACCCAGAGGATGTGCTGTGTATGAATAGCTTGCATTCAACCAAGCCTAAGGGTGATAGATTCTGAATGCAGGCAAACTAGATTTAACTCAATTTTCAAATTTTGTAACCATTTTTTTCTCTCTAAATTGGGTTTCTAACCAACAGATTGCTAAGTATAGTAAAGGTCTAAAATTGTGTGGTCCCTGCACTTGCCTAGCAGGAAACAAAGGTGCTCAGACCCTTAAGACCAATTCTTTAAGATTCCTCTTTCCAAAATACTGCCTGTTGTACAAGGAGAGATGCTGGATGTTAACATATTTGACTGATTCATAGTGACTGGTGGTAGAGGCCTCTTTTAGGAGAAGAGTAGATGGATATTGTATATTCACATTTATTTTTATTGAAATTATCTTGAGTTAATTTCAGGAGCCTTCAGTTCATTCAACTTTTGAGAAGTGACTCATTTCTTTTTAAAGTCACTTTGTATCTCTAAGTACAAAGCACAATAATCAATGAAAGTAAGTGGCTAGCTACGAATCTGTAAAATTTTATTAACATTTTTTGCTATTACTATTACTTTTGAAACCCTATAGAAATTCAAAGTGGGGAAAAATTAGTAAATTTGCATGTTTCTAGCTGCTAAACAAGATAGTTTACGGGGTTTTTTTGATTTTGTTTTTGTTTTTGTTTTTGTTTCTCTAAGACAGGGATGGTTTAACAATCGACAGACCTTCGGACCTCTTAGTCATTAAAACCACAGGGCTTGTGTCCAGAAAGTGGTGCTAGGAATTTGTTGGAATGGATAGAAGACTTAGCTAAGGATGGCTTGACATTGTGTCCTCCTCTCTTTTATATCGGGAAACGCTAGGGCTTGTGGACTCGTTCAGAATCATTAAGACCTTTGACTATTGGCAGTTTCAAATGGAACTTAGGTAGGAGGTTATTTACTGGAGTACAGGTAACTTATCAGTGGCTACGCTACTGAAAGGACTATAGTCCATTTCCCAGCATCCATTAGTAAACAGTTGCAACAGCTTCTTGGAGACAGGTGAGGCCCCGTGAACTCCTCCCTTGCCCATACTTTGGTAAATAACACCCTATCCATGCTCAAGAAAGCAACTATAACTATTAAATTAAATGGGTAACACAGAGTGAGTAGAGGAGGGAAAAAGAGCAGGAGGATGAGTGAAGGTAACAGGGGCGAGATTAACTAAAATTCATTATGAATGAGGGTGCAACTGTCAAAGAAAAAATATTAGAAAGAGAGAGAGAAAGATGGGTCCTTGTAAAACAGCTAGGAAGAATTCTAAACATCACAGGGATGGAAATATTTTCATAGTCTTTCTTTCAGGTAGGGATCCTTTTACATATTTTTGTGTCCTCCCCGGTTCTTTTAGGTGACATGTCCAGGGGATGCCCCTGAGGCTGAAGATCAGAGAGAGGTTCCTTGCTGTAACTTCTCTGTATTTCTTGGTAGAAGATGTTAGGGGCATATTCTAGCCCAGTACTTCTCAGACTTTAATGGATATGAGCACCATCTGGTTTTCTTTGAAATATAGATTGGCGATCAGGAACCAAGATGGGATCTAAGATCCCATACTTGGTACAAGTTTCTTCTTAGAAATCTGATATGGATCTCACTCTTAGGAAATGGATTTTGGACAACACTCATCTGCATTTGTCGTTCTCCAGTTGTGTATTCTTCATTTCCTTTCCCTCATAGTCCTGTTTCTGGGCAAGTAACTTAAGCTTAACTACAACTAAAGTGAGAAAATTTAAAAATGCATTCTCAGAAAAGACAGCTGTGAAGGGATAGAGAGATGGCTTAACACTCCCGCAAAGGACCTGGATTCTTTTCCAGCATCCACAGCAACCGGCTCATGACTACCCCAACGCCAGTTCCATAGCATCTGACACCCTCTTCTGGTCCCCTCAGAAGACTTTGTGGAAAATCAGAAAAGCCTTTTTTTTTTTTTTTTTTCCTTGAGAAAACACAGAGTCAGGAGGTGGTGGTGCAAGCCTTTAATCCCAGCACTTGGGAGGCAGAGGCAGGCAGATCAAGGCCAGCCTGGTCTAAAGAGTGAGGTCCAGGACAACCAAGGCTACACAGAGAAACCCTGTCTCAAAAGAAAACCTCACAAAACCAAACCAACCAAAAAGAAAAGAAAAACGTATGGGAAAAAAAAAAACAGTTCTGAATGTGAATTTGGCAATGAACCCTGATAACTCTGCCCTCAGAGGTCTTGAAGCATATGAAAGCAGCCTTACACCCCATGATGTAAGCAGATAGGCTTCAGCTGAGGATTTTTTTTGCAGCAAGTTAGCAATTGAGCATTAAGAAACTGTGACCAGTGATGCTCCCCCTTGAGTCTCCAAGTCTGTTTTAGTCAGTGGGAGCTGCCTTAGGATAGGGAATGAAGTATGCTATTTCTGTGAGAATGTAAGGCTCAAGAGGCTCTGATAAATTTGGAGATAGAAATCTACTGCTCCAGGAACTCCATCATGGCAAAATTACTCTGGTGGTGCTGCCCTTAGTGGTTACTGTTGCCCTCCATCTTAGTAGCAGTGATGAAGGATATCATCACTTCATAACTATATTAGTCATATTTAAGACAGATAGCTAGGTAGCACTGGACCTTATACTGTGTTTGATACCTGTGCTGACAGTGTAGATTGAAGTCTGAAGTCCATATTTTACGGGTTTGTCACCTGCCTTTTGGCGGATGAGCAAGTGATTTTGTTAGTGTGCATAAAGGTTGGTGACTTTAGTTCATGGACAGGTGAAAGAAGAAGGCAATTTATAAACATTTTGGAAAAAGAAAAGCATATGTCACAAGTTTCCGTCTATTCTATGTATTGCACAATCATATGTAAAACGTGAACCAACAGTAACTACTTTTCTGAGGTTAAGTCTTAATTTGGAGACATTAATATATTGATGCCTTCCTTAATGTAACAATGTCAAGAATAACACTGTAGAGGAGACCTAGGTTCTAGAAGGTGCTGATTCTGTCTGGAATACAACGGTACACACGGATTCGTTTTCTGTGTGATACACAAAATCCTAGTTACTACCTGCAAGGATATCTTCTGAGTAGCTTGACATAAGTGGTGGATAAACACAACTGTTTCCATGCATCTCTTGATCTGACCTGCCTCTCATAGAGCTGTTCGCTTTCACTATTACTAACATACACATTTTTCCCTCCCAAGGTGGCACCTGTGTGGTCAACCCCACAGACTTGTTTTGCTCAGTTCCTGGTCGTTTGTCTCTTCTCAGTTCTACTTCCAAATACAAGGTGACCATTGCTGAGGTAAAGAGGCGTCTCTCACCACCTGAGTGCCTCAATGCTTCACTTCTGGGAGGCATTCTGCGGAGGTAAGCTGGAGCTGTGTTCTGCCACCATGTCCCTGTTAACTGACCTGATATCACTCGATCTTTTTATCTTCTATCAAATGCGGTCAAGTCTTCTCTCAATTTCTTCTAAGTGTTGTCTAACCAAACTTAATTTTTATTTGATTTTTGGACAGAGCAAAATCCAAGAATGGTGGTCGTTGCCTGAGAGAGAAACTGGACAGGCTTGGCCTAAACTTGCCAGCTGGAAGACGGAAAGCAGCCAATGTTACCTTGCTCACTTCTTTAGTTGAAGGTATGACTTTCACATTCCTTGAGGAAATAATGAAACACTGGTTACAGTGCTACTACAAGCTTTGGTTAATTTTACTGCTTTACTGTCATTTTGTTAAGGGTAATAGTTAATCATTGTAGGAGAATGTCCTGATTAATTTTGACAATGATAAACTTTGCCTCAATAGGAAATATAGCTAACTCATGGAATCGATCAATTACCTTACTAATCTTGGCAATCATAGGGAAGATAGAATAAGACAGTGGAAGATGTGTGGTACTTTTCCAAACATTTCTTGGATAACAGTAGCAAAAACCTGGCCAAAGTCTTCTCATCTCATTATTAGCTTAGGGTTTCAATGAACTTAGGGTTCCATTGCAACTTGGATCTTGTACAAGATCCATGGGATAAACAACCTTAGGAGGTTGATAATGTTATTGGGCCTGAAAGCAGATTGTACTAAATGTTATAGACAATTTTGACAGGGCCTCACTATGTAGCTCTAAGGACCTACTATGTAGCTCTAGCTGATTTGGAATCCAATAAAGACCTGCCTGCCTCTAACTCCCAAATGCTGGCACTAAAGGCGTGGATCATCATTCCCAGAAGCTTGTAGACATTATTAAAGCATATTGAAGTTCATACCTCTGAATGGATAAACTGAGTCAGACAGAGTTTGAGATTAAGAAGTACTACATACAGGGAAATGGGAACATACTGCCCAGAGTTTCTGTTTCTCTCATAGTTTCTCCTTTGTCTTTTCTGAATGGATTAAATTGTACATTTTCATAAAATCCTTTTCTAAGGAACAGCTTCATGGAGTTTTGAATGTCAGGGGAAATCTCTTCAAAAATCCCAGAATATTATTGTTTTAAATATAAATGGTGAATTGCTTCCTTTCCTTGACGAGTGTTCTAAGAACACACCTGCGAGATTTTTGGTACATCAGTTAACTTCTGTGTATGAGGCTTTGGAGCATGGGGAGTGAAAAGTATAAGTTATCATACTGACCCCATATTATGCATGCGTAGCATCTATTTGTGTAACATTAAGAATTTCTATGATCTTAGCCAGACATTGAGCAAACAATAGTAATCTAACATAGGGGAGACTGGTAGGAGGCCAGCCTGGACTACATAGTAAATTCCAGTATGTCTTTGGTTACTGAGCAAAATATTTTTAACCAAAACAAAACAAAACATAAATAAAAACACAAAAACAAACAAAACAAAACATAAAGGAAAGTATATTGATTATATTTTTAACATTTGTCCTGACAAAAATGGCTTTGTTAATTCTGTTATCATAATTGTCTTTGTTTTTGTTTCATTAGCTGGTTTTGGTTGTGTTTGGTTCAGTGTTTTAAGACAAGGTCTCTTGGTATAGGAAACATTAGCCAGAAACATCAATCTTTCTGCTTCGATGTATTGAATGATTAGATTATAGGTATCCATCAGTCAGCTCAGCTTCCTAGCAGTTATTTTTGCTTCCTGCCTTAGCAATAATAACAACAGCAACCACGGCAATAAGACTTTGGCAGCTAACATTTCAAATCAATCAGTTACTCTTAAAGAGTGATCATCGCTGACCATAATTATGAACTCTGAAGTGGTCCAAAATCTAGACTTTTTAAAAATTCTAACACAATACTTCTGAATTATTTTGTGTTTAGAATTTTATTTTAGAGATGTTCAATTAGTAATTTCATGCAAGTGTTTTAAAATCTGAAAAGGAGCCTCCAACATTCACAACACTGTGAATCTGAGCATTGTGGGTAAAGGAGAGTAGGCCTGTGCCTTATTCTGATTCTTGCTTTATGTTTGCTGCTTCAGAATGCTGATCTGTGATAGAGACATCTTACTTATTATCCACCTATATGTGCTGGTGAGAGTAGAGCAAGATTAAAAAAAAAAAAAAAGCAGAAAGAAGGGGACTAACTATGAACTAAAATGGATGTAGCTTCCTGTTCATTTTAATAAAAATGTTTTTTAAACTATTAATTTATTGTTTTGGTTGGTGGATTTTTGTTTTTGTTTGTTGAGACAGTGTTTCTCTGTGTAGCCCTGGCTGTTCTAGAACTAATTCTGTAGGCCAGGCTGGCCTCAAACTCAGAGATCTGTCTGCCTCTGTCTCCAGAGTGCTGGGATTAAAGGAGTGCGCCACCTCCACCTGGCTTCAGGGTTGTTTTTAAAGGAGAAAAGACTTAGAAGTAACACCGCATATCTGAGAATGCATAAATGATAGACTATAAGTCTATCATTCCCCTCCCAGAAATCCGCAAGCTATTTTCATATCTTAAAATTGTCTATTCACTTTCTCTTTTTAATTTTAAGATTTATTTCTTTTT
The DNA here is from genome assembly GCA_019843965.1 of Rhynchomys soricoides. Taxonomy (NCBI): domain Eukaryota; kingdom Metazoa; phylum Chordata; class Mammalia; order Rodentia; family Muridae; genus Rhynchomys; species Rhynchomys soricoides. The sequence goes on along the minus strand of JADRCH010000153.1, from coordinate 1,744,708 downwards.
ATTTAATGCGTATGAGTGTCTTCCCCGAATGTATATGTACATTCTCTGTGTGTGTGGCTTTGTACCTGGTGAGATTATAAACAGGTATTGGATCCTCTGGAACTGGAGTTACAGAAGGTCATGAATAATTGTCGAGAGTGCTAAGAGTCAACACTGGGCTCTCTGGAAGAGCAGTCATTTCTCTCAACTATTGACCCACCTCTTTATAGCCTCTATTGGCTTTCTTTTCAACCTATAATTTTGTGGAAAAGATTACTCTATTTTTCCACCATTTTTTAAATTTCCATCTGTCCTTTATCCTCTTGATTTTCTACATTATCCAGGTATACGTCTTAATGACCAGGGGTTACCCATCAGCCTTTGCAGAGCTAGTTATTTAAAAGTATAGAAGGAGTTGGTGATGTAGTCACTGCTGACAATCACTTTTTTCTTACCTACAGTTTCTTACACTCATCAGCATTTAGCATGGGAGGGAAGTTCTGTTTACCAGAGTGGAAGGCTTTATGGATCAGTGTTGCTACCTCTGCAAAGCCTCATATAGCTTTGTCGGGCAGCCTGGTGTTCTGAAAGACCACTGATTTAAGTTGCTTGATATAAATGCCTAGAAGAGCAGTGGTTAAGGAGGCCAAGTTCTCCTCTTTCCCTCTCCTTCTTCCTCCTCTTCATCTTTCTGCGTACCCACCTCTCTCAACAGTGTGGAGCTTCAGCAAAAGAACTGTTTCATTTTCAAAGACTGTACATGACTTCTCCTCAGCCTCTGTTAACTGGAACTCTGTGTTACTGTTGTTGACTTCTTTAGCTTCAAATCTGTAAATTCCTAGACCTGCCCTGTTTCCTACCTAATGGGAACTAGTGTTCCACATATACGACCTGTTAAAATTTAGCACTAAATCCTTGAGTTTCTAAGAATCTCATTATTAAAACTGATATTAAAGTCTAGAAAGTCAGATTACCTGACTGGGCTCCATTTTTGCTCATTTATAAACAAAAGACCACAGTGCCCATGATAACTAGGGGAATTCTAGTTGTTATACCTCATATTCCTCCTTGGTGGTTAGCAATGGCGTATTGCTTTGTCTTGGCTACAGACTGACACATTACTCATTAGCAGAACCCCTTTCTATCAGAGTCTCATCAGGGACCAAGAACCCAGAGTTCTTTTCTGTCTATAATTGCACATTTCCCTAGGTCCTAAGAGTTTTGTTAATATATCCTTAAAAGAGGAAAGAAGTGGAATCCTCTGTCTTCTCCTGTCTCCTGTTTATTACTGCTAAATTTGTGAAAATACATCACTTGGTTACACCTGAGTGTACGGATAAGCTCAGGCTGTGCTTGTAAATGTTGTCTCTCTGAGATATCTCCACAACACCTCAAGAAATATGAAGAAAAGAGCTTAGCAAGCAAGGATTGGTAACATGGCAGGAGTTGCCTTCGTTCCACTGAGACTCGTGACCTGATCCCCTGGCTTGCAGAACTATGCTATGGCACATCTTCTCCTTGCTCTCCCACACAAAATTAAAAAAAAATAAATGTAATAAATTTCTTTACTAAAAATATACTCAAAAGACCATGTTTCGATAGTTGAACCCAATATTTATTCAACACTGTATTGTATGGCATTTGTATAATTAATGATGTTAGCATCAGTTAAAAAGTTGTCGCCAGGATGGCACAAGAGAACCTAAAGAAGATTAAATATTGCACTCTAATTTTTCTTCATCCACACCTCAGAAAGTATGAAGAGTGTGGCTTTTAGGGATGAATAAGCCAGTGCAAACTCACATCTACCTATCACCTACGACAGGAAGGCATATCAGTTCTCATAAGTGTTCTTATGTATGAAGCAGCAGCAGTGGCAGCATCGTACTCATGAGGTCACGGTGAAGAGTCATCACAATACCTTCAAACCCATGAGAATGATGAGCAGCCCTAGCTAGAAAACTAAAGCTAAGAGATTAACTGTTCTGTATAGGATCAGTCAGTTGTAGACCACAAGGATACGGGTCCAGTTCTTCAGCCTTGCAAACCCAAAGTCTGTTTTCCATTTTGACTTGCTTTTGTGACATGGTGAACTGCCACAAACTTGTTTCTTAACTTGAAAGAAAGAACAAGATAGAGGGTGCAGTTCATTTTTACCTTGCACAGTGCCTCTGCTATTCCTGTGAACTGTTAGCAGGCATTTCGGCCTCTCTTTTACCCATTACTAATTAGAAGCTTGTAAAAATCTTGATAAATCTTCTGCTTAATTCCCTCAAGTGAGAATATCATTAATGTTGATTTGTCCTTATAATTTGTAGTGATCAAAAGCATTATTTAGAGTTACTGAGGAAGTTTACAAAATTCTTTCACTCAAAATGTAATAAAACTGAATCTTTAAAATAAGTGAAAAAAATTGAGTGTGTGTGTGTTTGCGCGCGCGTGCACTCACGCACGCAAGCACGTGCATGCATTTGAGCACATATGCAGAGTTCAGAGAATAACCTCATGCTGGTCCTCATGCTCCAGCTTGTTTGCAACCTGGTCACTGAACTTCTAGATATTCTCCTATTTCAATCTCCCTTCTGGCCATAGGAATGTTGGGATTACAGACATGTGCTGCACTGTCTGCCTCTTTTCCTTTCTGGGTATCCGAGCTCATATCTGTTCTCTCCCACGGTGATCCCTATACGAACTGAGGCATTGCCACAGCCTAATAGAATTAACTTATCATCGATATCTTGTCTACTCTGTCTTTGATCCTGAGCCTATGTGACTGCATTTCCACTAACGAAGGAAACATAATTTACACAGCAGAAAATGCTTTCCTGTAGGCAAGAAAGCTGGCCAGGAAACTCTCTAGGTGTTCTTGTCTATGATGTTTTACTTTAGAGAGAACTATTGCCCATTCTTTGTGACTTTAAGAAAGAAAAATAAACCCTCTAGAATCATTGTGCCTGTGTATTAGTGATAACATTTGTTCAATTCACACTCAACACTGATCGTATACCTAAGGAGTTTAAGAGTAATCATCACACAGGCATAGACAATAGGGGCTTATTTTGATAAACAAGGCTAAAGGCTAGCCTTGAATGATCGCTGCATATGTGTATGTCTAAAAGGGTGACCATCCACCAGACAACGCCTTCACAGGCCATTCAAACATCGCCATTAGTCCCACCCTGTGATACATGTGGTCACCTTCATTCAGAAGCTGCCACGGGATGTAGAAAGTGAGGCTGTGATAGTTCTGATTGATGTGCACTCTAGTTACACAACCACCGGGAAGACCAGTAAGTAAGGGATCCTAGTTTTCCCTTTTGCACATAGAGAATCTGGCACTGCCATGTCTTTGGGGGCATAATTTTGCATTTCAAAGCCAACAATGGAATTGACCTCAATATATTTAATTATAACAGAACTTAGGTTAGTCACTTATTGTAAGGCTTCGTTTTTTTTCCAGACCAATGAGAATTACAGATAAATTTCTTCATAGCACAAGAGCAATTCTAAAAACGAGACTCTTCTTTAATAACTGGTAATTAGGTAACAATTAAATATTGTTATATAATATCTCAGGACTTTTTTGCTGGATTCATTAATTGTTCTCAGTAAACTTGTCGATCCATGGGATATCATGAGCACATGGATATCATTGGAGATTGTATCCTTAAATGTCTCCTTACTTGCTACTCCCCTGGTTTCTCTTTTTAAACCTCTTCATTTCAATATTTTAACAGTTTTGTAGTAAGGGAAGGTATTTGCTTATAGATGAGGAGAAACAGGATGCTATATAATTTCATCTGTGCTTGAAATTTGTGCATAGAGAATGTCAGTGTATGTATGAAGCTCTTGGCCTCAGTCTTTGTTCCGTTGGTTATTATCACTCTTGTAAATAGTGAAGCTTACTAAAAAATTCACATCTTTACAATTGTCTTATTTAGGGTTTTACTGCTGTGAGCAGATACTGTGACCAAGGCAACTCTTATTAGGACAACATTTAATTGGAGCTGGCTTACAGGTTCAGAGGCTCAGTCCATTATCATCAAGTCAAGAACATGGCAGCATCCAGGCAGGCATGGTGCAGGTAGAGCTGAGAGCTCTACCTCTCCATCTGAAGGCTGGTAGTGGAAGACTGACTTCCAGGCAGCTAGGGTGAGGGTTTTGTTGCCCACATCCACAGTGACATACCTACTCCAACAAGGCCATACCTACTCCAACAGGGCCACACCTTCTAATAGTGCCACTCCCTGGGCCAAGCATATACAAACCATCACAACAATGTTTTCTTGTTTTTTCTTTCATTCTTTTAAAAATTCTGCTTTTCAAAGGCTGTATCTCTGATATTGGGCTGTTCAAACACTTAATTTTTAATTATTTTCTATTCCTTACACTTATCAAAAGTCATAAGTATTTAATCAAACCATAGATCATATTGAAATATCAGAATCTTATAATTTAATTATAACAAAAATCATTGAGTTAAAAATGAAATCTTTCTAAGAACAGGATTTTGCTCCTTAATTAATATGCTTTAAAATAGACAACACATGTACATGATATAAAATTCAAATGTTACAAGGGGATATATACTCCGTTTCAAGGCAACCACTTCATTTCACAGAAGAAAAGAAACAACTTGTCCCTCTGTTTCATTCCTAGGATATAAGTTTGTACATATTTACTTCATTTTTAAATGAAATTATAGTATTCCATGACATAAAGTTGTGCTTTATGTTTTAGTACTAGTCTTAATGGTCATTCTTTTTCCTAATACATATGAGTTGTTGGTTCTTTCAACCACTGATGACATAACATTGAGTAAACACATTACAATTTATCATTATTTTTAATTATTTCTTTGATTTTTGAGTTTATAGTATCATTGCAGCAGTTTCCTCTTTCCTTTATACCTTCCAAATACTGCTCCTTGCTGTCTTTCAAATCCATTCCCTCATTTGTCATTAACTGGTTTTACATACAAGTCACTTTATATAGATTAAGGTTGTTGTACTTATGTATTTAGGAACACACACAACAATTTAACGAGTCTTCTACTTAATACGTCTAAAGAAATTTTAGTTTTGAATAGTGCTACAATGAATAGCCTCCTGTTTGTATGCTTACACAGACACCCAAGAACATTTATGATAAGTTCTTAGGAACAATGTTTCAGAGTCAAAGGATAGTGCGCCTGCAGTTTTGATAAACTATAAGCACTTTATTCTCAGTCACTGTTGTAAATGTGTAGTCTTAACACAATGGGGGTAAGACATTTGCATGGTTAAAATTTAGGTTCAATACAAGCTTAGACTTATGAGCTGCACTTTCTACATACTGACATTTTACAGTCAGTATATAGGATAACTTTTCCATATTTTTAAAAATATAGTGAAGTTGATTGTTGCAAACTTCCTTATTGCCCGCCCTCCAGATTTCATTTATTCGCTGTTACAGGGCCGTTTTGTTTGTTTATACCTTTCATTAAAATTAATTACTGTCTGGTAATTTCAGGCATATATATACATAGTGTTCTTTAATCATAATCCCTATCCCAGTATCTTCTTTTTTTTCTAACCCTGTTCAGGCATTTGGCATGCCCAATGACATGATCATATTTCTTATGTAATTTTTGAAATTCCAGTTTTGACTTTAGTACATTAAAAAGCCCCTCTAGTCTCAAAAATCACAAAGCATCATCCTATTTTTTTAAAAAATTACTTCGTGGTTTTACTTTTTATACTTAAATCATTGATCCATCTGGGATTTGTTTTGTTGTTGGATCTATGGTATAGATCCAACTTTAATTCTTTCCAGATGGTCACCCAGTTGTCCCAACACCTTTTATTGATAATCCATCATTTCTCTACTAATTTGAAAAATGAGCTACATCTTCCAATTACATTTCTTAAGATGAGTATACTTTTTGAGTAGAGTAATGTCTTTGTTTCCATGATGATGCTACTTTTGTTCCCATTTCCATTTTTTCGCTTCTTTCCAGAACTGATATTATATTAGCCAAGTATGTCAGTTCCTTGTGAACACATAGCTAGACAGAACTCATAATTTATTAGTACTTCGGTGGCTACTGCCTTCCCCTGATGTAACCCACAGACTCCTTATATGGAAGAATATGTGTAATCCATCTGCATAATGCTTTCCCATCCTCTTAGGAGAGAGATGTTTGTTTTGTTTTGTTTGTTTTTACAGTTTTGTTTATGTATGTCTGTACATTGTAGCTGTCTTCAGACACACCAGAAGAGGGCATCAGATCCCATTACAGATGGTTGTGAGCCACCCTGTGGTTGCTGGGGATTGAACTCAGGACTTCCGGAAGAGTAGTCAGTGCTCTTAATGGCTGAGCCATCTCTCCAGCCCAAGGAGAGAGATGTACAACCACAGTTGAAGAGAACTACTTCAGGAGCTTTTGCAAAAAGCTCAATCCATAATCCTAGAGATGAAATAATATTTGTGAAATCTAGTGGTTTTAGGTTTTTGTCCCCCTTTCTTTTTGTTTTAGGCAAAAATGTAAATTAGAAAGATAGTGAGGGTTCAGAAACTACGCTTTCAAGTGTACCTTGTTTTATTAAATGGCCCCGATGACATAATGATACTCTTATTTACATTAGTTTGTAGTATGTAGCCAATGTTTCTAGCAAGTTTCTCTTGTTTGTCCGTGTGCTCTATTTGTTGGACTACCACGCAAGACTGCTGTGGTTAACTAGTAAAATGTTTGAGTGACTGGTTTTCATAGATCAGATATTCTGATAATGATGGGGCATTGAAGAAGGTGCAGACCTACTGCTATGGGAAACACAATGTAGATATTTGAAAACAATCAAAATTTTCCTAGGGAAATTGCCAGATTATGAGACATGTAGCTAAGCCAGTGAGGTCGTGTTGTAGACTGTCTCCTTTCAGAAAAAGCTTGAACACATCCTAGACATGTTTGCTTGGTGCTTCAGCTCTAGGACTGAATTGTAATTTCAAATTATAAGAAAATTTATTTGTATAGCCTTGTAGTGCAGATGGGTGATCATAGCCACTTAAGAGTCTGAGGCAGGAGAATGACAAAACTCAGGGCCTGCCTTGGCTACAGAAAGAATTCAAGGCCAGCTTGGGCGATTCAGTGAGAGCCTATCTTAAAAAGAAAAAGCAAAGAGGGCTGGGGATGGAACTCAGTGTTAGAATACTTTCTTAGAATACAGAAGGTCTTAGGTTGGAACTTCAGTACTGCATAAGAGAGTGAGGAATTTGTTAATGGAAAGATTTGGATCTTCTTAAATTTACTAATAGATGACATTAGATGTTGCAATAGCAAATTAAATCTAATATTGAGGGAATAGTATTACAATGACAACTGGTGAAGATGTTTTACGGAATTATAAGACAAAAGCACTACTTCACACATACTATTGCTCAAGATTTAGTTCTAAAATGTACATTTTCCCGAGGATACAATTATTTTAAAGAAAAATTCCTCACAAGTACACACATTTGAAAAATCAGCTGTATTTACTTCTAATTTAAAAGTAACTCCAGGAGCTGGAGAGACAGATGTGCAATCAAGAGTACACGCTCCTTTTCCAGAAGATGAGAGCTCTGTTTCCAGCACTCACATCAAACATCATCAAACTGTCCATAACTGCAGCTGCAGGCCATCCCATGCCTTCTTCTGACCTCCTGTTGCCCAGAAACACATGGCATCCCCTCACAAAGGCATACACATGTACAAGAGTTTGAAAATTAATCTTTGAAACCAATAAATTTAGACCCATTCCTTTTGAAATACCAAATCTCAGTACAACAGCCATCATCAGAAAATACCTTGCCATTAACTTTCCACTCTTTTTCTAATGTTTCCTCCTAAATTTTACTTCTTCTGTGGTGCATGCAAAACTGGATCCCCAGAGACTTGTGAGCAAGATGCATGTTGATGTTCTTGCCATGCTTTGGAATTCATTTGTGCCTGCCTTTTAAGGCCATCATTTAATAAGCTGTGAGCAACAACATTGAATCATCGCTCTGTAGTTTCACATTTAAAAGATGGACATGGGTTAACGGTTGGCAATACTTCCTAAAGCCTTTTTTGCAAACATTAATCTCATCAGCATGGGCTTCTAAAGTGAGAGGTTCTTGACATGCAATAAAATTAATCTAGGTTTAAAGTTAGCATGTTGCTGTTTGCACTTAAAGGGTTGATGTCTGAGTGACACAGTAAATTAAAATAAACAGAAAATTTAAACCATCTCAGAACTACAATACCTTATTTTATTCTTTGGAGGAGGAAGGCGTCCCCAGTCACTTCTGAGACTAGGAGGGGAAATGTTCTCAGTCCTTAGGATTCTCTTTACATCACCGATAACTGCCCATTACTTAGAGTCAGAGAAACACATATATCACTATTTGCACAAATCAATCAAAACTCGTAGAAGCTTACCCATACACTTTTCCTACCTTACATTTGTTTTTTTCTCAAGCCCATTGACATGAAGGCATCCACTAGAAAGAATTGCACTTTATAGATTTTGTAGGGTTTTGAAGACTGTGTGTTTTAATCTAGGGATCCATTATTTGTTGATTCTTGGATTGTCACACACAAAGCTTTTGTGCAGTGATACACTACATTTTAACTACATATCAGAATGGCTTCACTTGCCACTTCTTTGATGTAGCATCACTATACATCCTGTGACAATGTTATACTGTGAGCCATGGAAAGCAGTAAACAGAAGTAGGGGAAGGGAGGATCCGGCTGTCAGTGTAAATGTAAATAGCAGCTGTTCTCCTCAAACTGTTTTTAAAACTACCACAGGGCAGAGCTTTGCATAAAATGGGATAAATCATCACAGAATCAGGTCTCAGCACAAAACTCAAGAGGCATGCTGCACTCTTCCTATTTACACTGGTTAGCTATGTAAAGGGTGCTCAACCTATGGGTCATGACCCCTTTTAACGACTTTCACGGGATTTGCTTAAGACCTTCAGAAAACAAAGATATTTACATTATAATTCAAAACGGTAGTGCAATTACAGTTGTGAGGTAGCAACAAAAATAATTCCATGGTTGGGGGTCACCACAAACACCAGGAACTGTGTTAAAGGGTCAGAGCATTAGGAAGGTTGAGAGCCACTGATGAATGTAATTATGTATTAAAACATTACATAAGTATCTGCTTCTGTGTGAGTGATGGACTGTGCAGCTAATCTGACCTATGCAACCTTGCTTGCTATATAGAGCTGGAAGGTGGCCTACTCACACTGTCTTTGTGCTGGATTGAAATGACCTTTGCATCTTTCTTAAAAACTGCAAGGTTTGTTGTCTGGTCAGGTACAATAGCCTTATTTGTTGGCTCCAACTTTGACATTTCTCTTCAAGTGTGAAATTTCACAAGTAATCCATTTTGTCATTTTTCTAGTAAAAGTAAGCACTCTACATGGCATTGCTATGTTCTTTAAAAAAATCTTTGTTTCATTTCTTCCAAATATGCAGGTATCTTCTTCCTGAATCAGTTAGAGTGATAAAGTGTTGGGAATCAACATTTTTTAAATGCTGCTTATTCATTATGGCACTACTCAAAATAATTATTAACTAAATTAATTGATTAACAATTAATTGAATGAATGTTAATTAAATATAAAGTAAATTAAATACTCAAAATATTAAATATTGATTATAAAGAGATCCTTTATATTTAGTCATAGCATCTCTGTTTTAAATGGAGGAAAAGATATTCTCTAATATACAAATAAAAATATACACACAAGTCCCAGCTTTTCTCATTTGCAGAGTGTAGGGAATGTCTTAGTCAGCTAATTCACAAAACGCTATCTGTTACTTCAATTATATGCTTATACTTCATTGAGATGGGTTTTGTTCCTACTGAGTTAGGGTCTTTTGGAAAGTCTTATATTGCAGGAAGGAGAGAAATATTTATGAAATTCAAGATTAGAGGAGAAAATCACTAGTAATATTAGCATTTATTGATAAATAAAATTTAAGTATATTTACACCAGTGAAACCGCCTACATGGTTTTTTTGAAAAAACAACGTTGATTGATATTCATTCACATTGAAAATTCCATGAAGGTTCCCAACTACATCTGGGAATCAGATACAGCGGGTTACCTTCTTACTTAAACGCTCCTTTCTTAAATAGACAAAAGCAATCCCCCCCAAACCCCCAAAAGACACTTTTTTAAAAAATATGTATTTTTAGCTTGAATTGTGTGTGTCTGGGGGAGGGGGGGGAGATGCAAAAGAATACTGGTGTCTGAAGAGAGCAGAGGAGGGAGTGGAATCTCTGAGGGCTGGAGTTACAAGCAGTTGTGAACCACTCCATGTAGGTGCTGGGAAAAAAACAGCATCCTCTGTGAGAGCAACGCACACGCACATGCTCAACTACTCAGCACGCCCCCCAGAACTCTGCCCTGGTTCATGGCTAGCCAGTAGATGCGGAAGTATGTAAATAAGGACGAATGCTTGCCTAGCTTGTGCCCAAACCTGATTGATATTCTCTCTCTCTCTCTCTCTCTCTCTCTCTCTCTCTCTCTCTCTCCCTCTCCCTCTCCCACACCCAACATATAAACATGTCATACCAAAAAGTCATGATTAAAGTGTCCTTAGTCTTGTGTCTCTTATTTAACATAGTTTGGGGGGAAGCTCAAGAGACTAAATATAGAACGCCAGTAAGTTATATACAAGCTGATTCTTTTGAGAAACGCAGGAAATTTAGAATTTCCTCTGAAACTAGAATGGATAAAGTTGTAGTATAATTAATCGACTGCGCTAGAGTACACCTAGTGTATGAAGAATAGGTATAAGGGTTTTTTATTATAAAATTCTTTCAACTTTTCTATATACTTTTTAAAAACGTTTCTGAGAAAAGAAGTCGACTGGAATTTTTTAGTTGTAAGAAAGGTTTAGAGAACTTGGGGGGTGGGGAACTACTTCCTGAACACTAGTTCCTCAGCTTCCTGCAATCTTAAATGGCCTTGCCGCGTTTTCTAGCTGTTAACTTTGCTAGTTTTCTCAAATTAAAAGCCTTGCTTTTTGAATACAAAAAAACAAACAAACCTGTATTTTACTTAGAATGTTTAATCGATGTCACCTAATCTATTTGTGTACACATCATCATATCTATGACTGCTTCTCCTCTTAACCTTTCTTATTATCTATTTTCATGCACTCTAGTGCTCACCCATTAACAAGTTCTGCTGTCCTCTGAGCACACAAGCTCAAGTCCATAAATTCTTTGAGTGTTACATTGGCCAGTTTTTAAACAAGGATCACATGATACTGTCATCAAGCCTGATTCATTTTCACTTGTACATGGAAACATTTGATTAACTATGTGGCCATTGGGTCACCCTTGCCCCATGATTCCCACCTTCTTTTACTTGTATAAAACATGTTAACAAGCATTTGATATTTGTAATACCACATGTCCTATCTCTAAAACACCAATACACGTGGGTAGGTATTGTATTCAGTACTTATAAAAATGTAATGAAAATCACAAATTGCAGTCGGGCAGTGATGGGGCACGCCTTTAATCCCAGCACTTGGGAGGCAGAGGCAGGTGGATTTCTGAGTTCGAGGCCAGCCTGGTCTACAGAGTGAGTTCCAGGACAGCCAGGGCTACACAGAGAAACCCTGTCTCGAAAAAAAAAAAAAGAAAGAAAGAAAAAAGAAAAAAAGAAAAAGAAAATCATAAATTGCTATTGTAGTATTTAATTTCTTCCTGTTGTTATGGCTGTGCCATGACTATTCCTGTGTGCGTGTGTGTGTGTGTGTGTCTGTGTGTCTGTGTGTCTGTGTGTGTCTGTGTGTGTGCACATGTGAATATGTGCTAGATAGAGGTCAGAGGAGGATCTTGGAAATCTGTTCCTCCTTCCACCTCGATGCTGGTACAGTGATTGACTTCAGCGCTCAGGTTTACGTGGCAGGAACTTTACCAGGCAGTCATCTTGCCACCTGCTCCACCCCTTGTTTTTAGACAGGGTCTCATGTAGTCTAGTTGGCCTCAAACTTGTTCTGGAGCTTCCTGATTTTGTGTCAAGATGATGATCAAATCCAGGGCCTCATACAAGCTAGGCCAAGCTCTTTAACTACATCCCCAGGCCAGAGATACCAGTATTTTAAGTCCTATTCTGTCTTCCAATTACATCTGATTAAGTGTGCCCTGAAAATGTCTCAGTGGTTAAGAGTACTGGCTGCTCTTCCAGAGGACTCAGGTTCAATTCCCAGCATCCATTTGGCAGCTCATAACTGTCTGTAATTCTAGTTCTAGGGAGTATTGTACTCTCACACAGACATCTAATCAAGCTAAACACCAATGCAAATATAACAATAAAACAAAAAGTTAAAAAAAATGTGCTGAATAAAGTCATCACTAAGTACATATATAGCAAGGTTTAATTTATATATTTGTATATATACTTCTACATTTTATATTTTATATATTTGTGTGTGCAAGCACTTGCTCACAATGGCATGCATGTTTCTAGAGATTAAATCTCATGCCTTCTAGGCAAGCAGCTTACCACTAAACTGTATTCTGACTCAGAAATTTGGATTTTTAAATAAATTTTACCTGTCAGGTAAGACTTTTGATTGAGCAATTTCAAAAACATTGACCATTATACTCTAGAGTGATTTTCTTCACTAAATACTACTTTCTTAGTAAGATATTTTTATCCCACCTATTAAAATTTTACTTGCATTCAATCTTTTATGGACAAGCAGAAGTTGTTTATGATTCTGCTGTGTTCTGAATTTTCCAAAGCAGTACAGTACATCAGAGCCTTCTGGAAGACCTGATGTTGATAATATTAGAATCATATAATAAACTATCTCCAACACTGTAGTGGGGAATTCATGAAAGTATTTCATTTTATAAGTGAATTTATGATTTTCATTGCATCTTTACAAGCACTGTATACAATACCTATCCATGTGTATTGGTGTTGTAAAGATAGGAGATGTGGCATTGCAAATATAGAACTTTCAAAGTCTTTTGAGCCTATTGTTGTATATTTTGATCAGTCTCATGGAAAAGTAATCAGAATGGCTTGTCTATAGATTATAGACATCGGCCTGAGCAGCAACAAATATATACACATTGATTTACATATTTGCATGTGTGTGTGTGTGTGTGTGTGTGTGTGTGTGTATCCATATCTCCAAGGAGCTTTTTAATTGGTGGTTGTGAGTAGAATTGTGGTAGAGTGAGACATTCAAAGAAAAGAGGCAAAATTGCTGAGTCTTGGATTTGTCCTCTGTTTTACCTGCAAAGTTCCGGTTCCTTTGTCTTCATTGCCATTCCTCACAGATGCCATCCCTGCCAACTTTGTTAATATTAGATAGAAACATTGTTTAAATTAGATAGATGCAAAATGTTGTATGTGACCTCAGCCATGTCTGAGAGTTGGAGAAAACTCACAGCGTTGCCCTTGCAAGGTCAGATATAAATAAGCCAGTGACTTGTGTTTTCTGCCAACAGGTGAGGCATTGCACTTGGCTCGGGATTTTGGCTACACATGTGAAACGGAGTTTCCAGCCAAGGCAGTAGGAGAACATCTCGCCAGACAGCATATGGAACAGAAAGAACAGACAGCACGAAAAAAGATGATCCTAGCGACCAAGTAAGTGCTTTGGAGATGCTTCCGTGCTCCTTCATGCCCTTCTTTGAAAGGCAATCTAGAAAGTACTCATTCTCTAAAAACAAGGGGGTTCACATTCCAGCAATGAAATTGATTCACCCAGAATTCTACCATCTGCACCAAGGCATCAAGGTTTACATGATTAGAAATTGGACTATCAAGACAATTCTTAGAATATACGAAATTGGACCAGCTAAAGGGCTCAACAGCTAAAAACAATTACCACCAAATGCTCACAAACCTGGGTTCAATACCAACATCTCATATGATGGAAAGAAATCCTGCAATTTTCCATCTGACTTCCACTTGTATGTTATGACATGTACATGTGAGCATGTGTGTGTGCGCACACAAACACACACATACAAGAGAGAAAGTAAAATATAGTAAAAGTTCCAAATATACATGAAATACAAAATTATTTCAGTGATATAACCAATCAATGATTTCCATCTTTGATAGAAAAATCTATTTCACTGTATTTCAGAATATTTGTAAAATACAGTTACAGAAAAAATTGGTTATGTGTAGTTACCCTCCTAAAGCATCCTTATTTCTAGCGTTTGGTAATTAACCAAAAATTTTTATATAATTAGGATAATTGTTTAGGCAGAAGGATAGAAACTAGACTCATCTTGAACCAGACATGGTATCTATTATTTGGTGGATAGAAAACTCAGAAATGCCTCTTTACTGGACTAGAAATAAATATACTTAACAGTTCATCCATATTAAGGTAAGTCAGAACAGCCAGTGATCTTAATTAAATGTTGTTACTTTAATAGCAATCATCAGTAGAAACACCAAACTTTAAATCCATAAATCCACAAAAATTTTTAACCTCCTTAAGGACAATGACGTAAGTGACAAAGTTAGAATGTTGTGAGTCACTGAAGATCATCTTTGTTACATAATTCGTAATGTGACATTTTGTCTTGAGACAAAAGAGTCTTTTCATATCTCTGCTTCAGAAAGAAGAATTTAAATAAGAATGGAAGTAGTCCGAATAATAATTCCCTAACTGTCCTGTGGAGAGGGTGGTAATTACCGCTGAATCCTACAAGATTGTCATCTATATTTAAGGACATAAGCTGTCCTGTGTCCTTGAAATAAGGGATAAGACTACAAAATTCACTGTATAACTAGAGAGTGATGTCCTTCGCTGAATTATCAAGCTTGGCTTTCCCCGTTATTCGCTCACCAATGTGACTATATTTTGCAATGCTGTTTGGACAAGAACGAGGTTGTTCTGTAAAACTGTAAATTAATTTTTTCAATGATCTAAATAAATATTGGTGTTTATTTGTTTAAAATTGGTTTCAATTTGAGAGAAAAATGAAAACTTGACTTGAATCCAGTCTAGTCTTTGTGGGGAATAAAAAGACTGTAATGATGAAGTACTGCATCAGAGTCCATATCATTTGCCCAAAAATCTGGAGTGTACGGCTATATTTATGTTTTTAGTTAGAAATCTAAAACAAATGTAACAATGTATCGCTCTTATGTAACCTGGAACCCTGGGGATGGCAGCACCACAAAATGCTACTAAATATATAAGTTGAACTCAACTACTAAAACTTATTTACCATCCTGAAAGCTATCCAGTTTCACTTCAGCGAGAAGAGTTCCATAAAAATGAATACCGTAAATTCATAGCAACACACTTGGCAAAAGTTTGAGTCTCAATATTCATAGAAAAGGTTTCTAAGAGCAGACAAAGGAGTCAGAGACATACCAGCTCCCATTGTTAGGAGTCCCACAAAACACCAAGCTAGCAGTCATAGCATACACAAAGGATCTGGTGCAGTCCCATGCAGGCCCCGTGCTTGATGATTCAGTCTTTGTGAGCCCATAAGAGCCTGCATAGTTGATTCAGTGGACCATGCTTTCCTTTTGTCCTCCATCACCTCTGATTCCTATCATCTTTCCTCCCCTTTTCCACTGGGTGCCCAAGCTCCAAGGGGAGGAACCCAATAGAGTTCTACAATTTAGACTCTTTCTCCAAATAATGTCTGGCTGTGTGTCTCTGCACCTACTCCAATCTACTGCAAGAAGAAGCACATCTGATGATAACTTATCCTATAAGTCTAGGATAAGACAAGGTACTTATCCTAGATCTCTGGGCTATCCAAGTTCCTGGCAATCCAGGCAGTGTCGGGCATAAGTTTCATCTTGTGGTATCAGCCTCAAGTTAAACCTGACATTGGCTGGCAGTTTCCACGAGTTCTGCACCATCATTTCTCCAGCATAGCTTGCAGACAGGACAGACTGTAGGTCAAAGGTTTTATTGCTGGGTTGGTATCCAGGTTTCACTTTCCTTAGCCTGCAGAGTACCTGCCCACACCAAAGAGACTAGAACATGGGGGTGAAGGCTCCATGAAGGCACCTGGTCTACCTCTCTATGTTCAGTAAGCTGTTTGGATGTTGTAATCAACAATGGGGCCTTGACAGTTTTCTGTTTGTTGTTTGTCCTAGCATCAACCTGAGTTGTTTTGGGATCTCTACAAAACCTCCTCAGCCAACAACTCAATCTAATGCAACCCTGGCTGATCAATATCTTGCCTTGATACAAAAGATGACCACTTCAAACTCCATATCATCCATAACTCGGAATCCTCATTAGGGTCACCCTCATAGATACAAGGAAGTTTTCACTACACTAGGTTTCCACACTTCCTTCCCCCCACCCAAATCCCTAGTTCCATCTATCTCTCCCTGCATTCTCTTACACCTCCAACACTATCCTGTACCCATCCTCAACTACCTCCAGTCTACCCACACAATCTATTCTATTTCCCCTTCGCAGGGAGTTTTATATGTCCCTCTTAAAGCTCTCCTTGTTATTAAGCCTCTTTGGATTGAAGCTTGATTATCATTTACTTAACCACTTGTATCCACTTATAAGTGAGTACATACCATGCTTGTCTTTCAGGATCTGGGTTACCTCACTCAAGTTGATTTTCTAGTTTCATCCATTTGCCTGCAAATTTAACAGCTGAGTAATACTCCATTGTGTAAATGTACTACATTTTCTTTACTCATCTTCTGTTGAGAGACATCTAGGTTGTTTCCAATTTCTGACTTTTGTGAATAAAACCACAATGAGCAGAGTTGAATAAATAACATGTGTGTGCTTTGTCTTGTGTACACATGTGCACATGCATGCATACATGTGTGCATATATGCCAGGTATACAAGTGGAGGTCAGAAGGCAACCTTCAGGAAGTTGGTTCTCATCCTCCTCCGTGTGGATTCAGAAACTGAAACTGATGATTTAGGGTCAGTGGCAAGCAGCTTTAGCTGCTATTACCCTCATGGTCATTTGGGGTGATTTGACTTTTTTGCATTTGTTTTTCTGCATTTGCTCATTATGACAAGCAAAGCAAAACCACTCTATTTTACAATAACCTACACACAATAACAAATATACATACAAAATAACTGTATTATACCTTAACTATCAGATATTTCTTCCATATAGGAAGAATGCTTTTAGGAATTTTTTTTCATGTTAATTGATTTCATTTTATAGATGCTACTATGTTCATTCATTTTATTATATGTATAGTTTTAAAACATATTTTCTGGCCCAGGAGGATGGCTCAGTGGATAAAAATTACTTGCACTGCAATCATAAAGAACTGAATTTGAATTTCCAGAAGTCACATAAAACCAAGTACTGGTTTTGTTAGCCCATTGCTCCTACAGTGAGCTAGGAGACAGAGACAGGATAATCCCAGGAGATCATGGGCCAGCTACCCTGGTGTGTGCAAGGACATAATAACAGCGCTTTCCTTTTACTTTATTTTTTAAAAGATTTATTTATTTTATTTATGTATACTGTAGCTGTCTTCAGACACACCAGAAGAGGGCATCGGATCCCATTACAGATAGTTGTAAGACATCATGTGGTTGCTGGGAATTGAACTCAAGACCTCTGGAAGAGCAGTCAGAGCTCTTAACCACTGAGCCACCTCTCCAGCCCAGAAGTATTTTCTTATAAAAGTAGAAGGTGAAGTTTAATGTTGAGGCTATTCACTGACCTCCACAGGTGTACCGTGGCATGTGCATGTCCACACTCACACACAAAAACATCAACACATGTGTGTACACACATGCATGTGATCACACACACATACACAAAGACTTTAAAATAGTATTTTCTTACATATTATGTTTCTTGACAATTATGCACTGCAAGGACCTAACTGATAGTTTTGATACACACCAATGTTTTTGATTATACATAGGCTAGAATTCATAACCATATAAGAAAAGAAAAAACAATGGGAAAACATCTTCAAAGTACTAGCTAAAATGGAATAGTGCATAGCAACTTTTTAAGACTGATGGAATAATTTGGGAGTAAGGGATCATCAGCTTCAAACACCAAGGCATGAAAATAGTCAAAAAGTAAATTATATTGCAATATTGTGGGACAGAAATTTCCAAAGTTAAATTGAATTATGACTTTGAATGATGTAAGCCTCTAACTTTAGTTAAAATTGTGTGTAAATGTGATGTTCTAAAAAAACACACACACATTCGTAATCTTTTGAAAGACAATTGCTAATTACAGCTCTCTCATATGAATTTTCTTTTATCCTGAGATTAACATGTAAAGATGAACTTTCAAAATGAACATGGGTTTGGTCAGTGTCTTGAAGAGCGTTTCACTACTATCCACTGACCCTGCAAAGTCAGTGCAATGGAACTTCAGACTACTGACTGAAAAGTCCTCCTGGTCTCCTTTAAAAGGGAAACAGATTTAGATAATATCTCATGAAATTAAAAGACCATTTCAAGAGTGCAGTTTCAACTTTGTACCCTTTGTTGTAGGCAAATTTGTAAAGAATTTCAAGACCTCCTGAGCCAAGATAGATCACCACTGGGATCCTCCAGACCTACTCCCATTCTAGACCTTGACATCCAGAGGCACTTAACACATTTCAGGTAAGACAGTTTTTCACATCTGCTTAGAATCTAGGCAGCTAAACCACACCCAGCCCTCCAGGATTCTGTGCTGCTATTGTAGTTTCAGTTAGAGATATGCTTATGTTGATAAAGTAATGACTGTTCTACTCTGTTTGGAATGCTATAACAAGATAGTTTAGACTGGTAATGTATAGAAGATATAAGTGTATAGTTTAGATCCTTGGATTGGGAAGCCTGAGAGCAAGGTGCTGGCAGAATCATTATCTGCTGAGGGCTCTTTCTCTTCAGATCCTTTAACTCAGTTCTGGGTGATGAAAGGGCCAACAAACATCCAAGAGATTTAAGGGCACAAATCCAACATTCCAAGACTTAATCTCCTCCTGAGGCTGCTCTTCTTGGTACTGTATTGGAGTTCAGTTTCAGTGTATGTCTTTTTTTTTTTTTCATATTTTATTTACATTTCAAATGTTTCCTCCTTTCCAGATCTCCCCTTTTGGAACCTCCCCATTCCCTCTGCCCTCCCCCAGCCTCTATGGGGATATTCTCCAACCCACCTCCCCACCCTACCCCCCACCCACTCTTGTCTTCCCTCCTTGACATTCTCCTATACTGGGGGATATAATACCCTCAGGCCTCTCCTCCCCCTGATGGGTAACAAGACCCTCCTCTGCAGTCTTTGTGACCAGCACTATGGGTCCCTCCATGTGTATTCTTTAGTTGGTGGATCAGTCTCCAGAAGTATGGGGGGTCAGACCAGTTGCCAGTATTGCTACCTCCCTGGGGCTGCACAATCCCTCAGCTCCTTCAGTCCTTTCTCCAAGCCCTCCATCTTGGAACTCGTACTCAGTACTACTGTTCCTGCGAAGTGACTCTTGGGTATTTCAAACTTTTAGGCTAAAAACCACTTAACAGTGAGTATATACCATGTTCATTCTTTTGTGACTGCCCTACCTGGCTCAGAAAGATGTTTTCAAGATCCATCCATTTGTCTACGAATTTCATGAAGTCATTATTTTTAATAGATGAGAAGTATTCCATTGTGTAAATGTACCACATTTTCTGTATCCATTCCTCTGTGGAGGGACATCTGGGTTGTTTCCAGCTTCTGGCTATTATAAATATGGCTGCTATGAACATAGTGGAACATGTGTTTTTATTACATGTTGGAGCATCTTCTGGGTATATGCCCAGGAGTGGACTAGCTGGGTCCTCAAGAAGTATTTTGTCCAATTTTCTGAGGGTCCACCAAACTGATTTCCAGAGAGGTTGTATCAACTTGCATTCCCACCAGCAATGGAGGAGTGTTCCTCTTTCTCCACATCCTCGCCAACATCTGCTGTCACCTGAGTTTTTGATCTTAGCCATTCTGACTAGTGTGAGGTGAAATCTCAGGGTTGTTTTGATTTGCATTTCCCTGATGACTAAGGATGTTGAACATTTCTTTAGGTGCTTCTCGGCCATTCGAGTTTACTCAGTTGAGAATTCTCTGTTTAGCTCACTTCCTCATTTTTTGATAGGGTTATTTGGATCTCTGGCGTCTAGCTTCTTGAGTTCTTTGTATACATTGGATATTACCCCTCTATCAGATGTAGGATTGGTAAAGATCTTTTCCCAATCTTTAAGTTGCCATTTTGCCTTAATTACAGTGTCCTTTGCCTTACAGAAGCTTTGTAATTTTATGAGGTCCCATCTGTCAATTCTTGACCTTAGAGCACAAGCCATTGGTGTTCTGTTCAAGAACATTTCCCCTGTGCCTAAGTGTTCAAGACTCTTCCCTACTTTCACTTCTATTAGATTCAGTGTATCTGGTTTTATGTGAAGGTCCATGATCCACTTGGACTTGAGCTTTGTGCAGGGAGATAGGAATGGATCACTTCAAAATCTTCTACATGTAGACCACCAGATTATCCAGCACCATTTGTTGAAGATGTTGTCTTTTTTCCACTGTATGGTTTTAGCTCCTTTGTCGAAGATCACGTGACCATATGTGTGTGAATTCATTTCTGAGTCTTCGATTCTATTCCATTGATCAACCTGCCTGTCACTGTACCAATACCAGGCAGTTTTTTTATCACTACTGCTCTGTAGTACAGCTTGAGGTCAGGGAGGCTGATTCCCCCAGAAGACCTTTTATTATTGAAGATAGTTTTTGCTATCCTGGGTTTTTTGTTATTCCATATAAATTTGAGAATTGCTCTTTCTAGGTCTACAAAGAATTGAGTTGGGATTTTGATGGGGATAGCATTGAATCTGGATATTGCTTTCAGCAGGTTGGCCATTTTAACCATGTTAATCCTGCCGATCCAGGAGCATGGGAGATCTTTCCATCTTCTGAGGCCTTCTTCGATTTCTCTCTTCAGAGACTTGAAGTTCTTGTCATACAGATCTTTCACTTGTTTGGATAGAGTCACACCAAAATACTTTATATGGTTTGTGAATGTTGTTAAGAGTGTCATTTCCCTAATTTCTTTCTCAGCCTGTTTATCCTTCGAGTATAGGAAGGCTACTGATTTGCTTGAGTTAATTTTGTATCCAGCCACATTGCTGAAGTTGTCTATCAGCTGTAGCAGATCTCTGGTGGAGTTTTTCAGGTCACTTAAGTATACCATCATATCATCTGCAAATAGTGATATTTTGATTTCTTCCTTTACAATTTGTATCCTTTTGATTTCCTTTTGTTGCCTGATGGCTCTAGCTAGAACTTCAAGTACTATGTTGAATAGATAGGGAGAGAGAGAGGGCAGCCATGTCTAGTCTCTGATTTTAGTGGGATTGCTTCAAGTTTCTCTCCATTTAGTTTGATGTTGGCCACTGGTTTGCTGTATATTGCTTTTACTAAGTTTAGGTATGCTCCTTGAATTCCTGATCTTTCCAAGACTTTTATCATGAAGGGATGTTGAATTTTGTCAAATGCTTTTTCAGTATCTAACGAGATCACCATGTGGTTTTTATCTTTGAGTTTGTTTATGTAGTGGATTACATCAATGGATTTCCGGATATTGAACCATCCCTGCATCCCTGAGATGAAGCCTACTTGATCATGGTGAATGATTGTCTTGATGTGTTCGTGGATTCGGTTTGCAAGAATTTTATTGAGTATTTTTGCATCGATATTCATAAGGGAAATTGGTCTGAAGTTTTCTTTTATTGTTGGATCTTTGTGGGGCTTTAGTATCAGTGTAACTGTGGCCTCATAGAATGAATTGGGTAGTGTTCCTTCTGTTTCTATTTTATGAAATAGCTTGAAGAGTATTGGTATTAGGTCTTCTTTGAAGGTCTGATAAAATTCTGCACTGAACCCATCTGGTCCTGGGCTTTTTTTGGTTGGGAGACTTTTAATGACTGCTTCTATTTCTTTAGGAGTTATGGGACTGTTTAGATGGTTTATCTGATCCTGATTTAACTTTGGTAATTGGTATCTGTCTAGAAACTTGTACATTTCCTCCAGATTTTCCAATTTTGTTGCATATAGGCTTTTGTAGTAGGATCTGATGATTTTTTTAATTTCCTCAAAATCTGTTTTCATATCTCCCTTTTCATCTCTAATTTTATTAATTTGCACACTGTCTCTGTGCCCTCTGGTTAGTCTGGCTAAGGGTTTATCTATCTTGTTGATTTTCTCAAAGAACCAGCTCCTGGTTTTGTTGATTCTTTGTATAGTTCTTTTAGTTTCCACTTGGTTGATTTCAGCCCTTAATTTGATTATTTCTTGCCTTCTACTCCTCTTAGGTGTATTAGCTTCTTTTTGTTCTAGAACTTTCAGATGTGCTGTTAAGCTGTTAGTGTATGCTCTGTCCAGTTTCTTTTTGGAGGCATTCAGAGCTATGAGTTTTACTCTTAACACTGCTTTCATTGTGTCCCATAGGTTTAGGTAAGTTGTACTTTCATTTTCATTGAATTCTAGGAAGTCTTTAATTTCCTTCTATATTACTTCCTTGACAAACTTATCATTAAGCAGTACATTGTTCAGCTTCCATGTGTATGTGGGCTTTCTGTTGTTGTTGTTGCCATTAAAGACCAACCTTAATCCATGGTGATCTGATAGGAGGCATGGGATTATTTCAATCTTCTTATATCTGTTAAGGTTTGTTTTGTGACCAATTATATGATCAATTTTGGAGAAGGTGCCATGAGGTGCTGAGAAGAAGGTATATTCTTTTGATGCAGGATGAAATGTTCTATAGATATCTGTTAAAACCATTTGGTTCATAATATCTGTTAGTTTCACTGTGTCTCTGTTTAGTTTATGTTTCCAAGATCTGTCCATTGTTGATAGTGGGGTGTTGAAGTCTCCCACTATTATTGTGTAAGGTGCAATGTGTGCTTTGAGCTTTAGTAGAGTTTCTTTTTTGAAAGTGGGAGCTCTTGCATTCGGGGCATAGATGTCAGAATTGAGAGATCTTCTTGGTAGGTTTTTCCTTTGATGAGTAAGAAGTGTCCTTCCTCATCCTTTTTGATGAATTTTGGTTGAAAGTCAATTTTATCCGATATTAGAATGGCTACTCCAGCCTGTTACTTGGGGCCATTTGCTTGGATAATTGTTTTCCAGCCCTTTACTCTGAGGTAGTGTTTGTCTTTAACACGGAGGTGCATTTCCTGGATGCAGCAAAATGCTGGGTCCTGTTTATGGATCCAGTCTGTCAGTCTATGTCTTTTTATTGGGGAGTTGAGACCATTGATGTTTAGAGATATTAAAGAATAGTGATTGTTATTTCCTGTTATTTTTGATGTTGTTTATATTGTTTGTGTGGCTATCTTCTTTTGAGTTTGTTGAAAGATTACTTTCTTCCTTTTTCTTGAGTGTAGTTTCCCTCTTTGTGTTGGCATTTCCCATGTATTATTCTTTGTAGGGCTGGGTTTGTGGAAACATACTGTGCAAATTTGTATTTGTCATAGAATATTTTGGTTTCACCATCTATGATTATTGAGAGTTTTGCTGGGTATAGCAGCCTTGGCTGACATTTGTGTTCTTTTAGAGTCTGTATGAGTTCTGCCCAGGATCTTCTAGCTTTCATAGTCTCTGGTGAGAAGTCTGGTGTAATTCTGATAGGTCTGCCTTTATATGTTACTTGCCCCTTTTCCCTTACTGCTTTTAATATTTTTTCCTTGTTTTGTGTATTTGGTGTTTTGACTATAATGTGATGGGAGGAATTTCTTTTCTGGTCCAGTCTATTTGGAGTTCTGTAGGCTTCTTGTATATTTATGTTCATCTCTTTCTTTAGGTTAGGGAAGTTTTCTTCTATAATTTTGTTGAAGATATTTACTGGTCTTTTAAGTTGGGAGTCTTCACTCTCTTCTGTACCTATTATCCTCAGGTTCTGTCTTCTCATTGCATCCCAGATATCTTGGATGTTTTGGGTTAGGAGCTTTTTCATTTTGTGTTTTCTTTTATTGTTGTGTCCATGTTTTCTATGGTATCTTCCACACCTGAGATTCTCTCTTCCATCTCTTGTATTCTGTTGGTGATGCTTGCATCTATGACTCCTGATTTCTTTCCTATGATCTCTAATTACAGGGTTGTCTCCTTTTGTGATTTCTTTACTGTTTCTATTTCTGTTTTTAATTCCTGAATGGTTTTGTTCATTTGACTGATTATGTTTTCCTGTAATTCTTCAAGGGATTTTTGTGTGTCCTCTTTAAGGGCTTCCAGTTGTTTACCTGTGTTCACTTGTATTTCTTTAAGGGAGTTATTTATTTCCTTCTTAAAATCTTCTATCATCCTCTTGATAAGTGATTTTAAGTCTGAGTCTTCCTTTTCTGGTGTGTTGGGGTATCCAGGACTGGCTGTGGTGGGAGAGCTGGGTTCTGATGAAGCCAAGTAGTCTTGGTTTCTGTTCCTTGTGTTCTTGCCCTTGCCTTTCACCATCTGGTTATCTCTGGAGTTAGCTTGTCTTTCTCTCTCTGACTGTGGCTTGTCTTTCCTTCAAGCTCAGATGTCAATATTCCTGGGAGACCAATTCTCTCTTTCAGCTGTTCTTCAGACCCTGCGTCTGGAGTCCTCCTGTTGCTGGCTCCTCAGCACAAGTGGGCGGGTAGCTTTCTCTCTGAGCTATTTGTATATGGAGAGGCCTGTTGGCCCAGGTGGGGTTTCTGGCCACACGTGGAAGCAGGCAGGCTCTTACCTCCCTGCTTTTCCTCAGTCCCTGCCTCTGGAGCCAGCCTTCCGCTGCCTCCTCAGCACAAGTGTGTGGCTCACTGTGTGTCTTAGTCAGGGTTTCTATTCCTGCACAAATATTATGACCAAGAAGCAAGTTGGGGAGGAAAGGGTTTATTCAGCTTACACTCTTACATTGCAGTTCATCACCAAAGGAAGTCAGGAATGGAACTAAACAGGTCAGGAAGCAGGAGCTTATGCAGAGGCCATGGAGAGATGTTACTTACTGGCTTGCTTCCCCTGGCTTGCTCAGCTTGCTCTCTTATAGAACCCAAGACTA